>QEPC01002874.1:1295676-1324081 GCA_003113815.1 Sphenodon punctatus
GCAGCTGTAGATGTGAGGGGCTTCCATGGAAACCAAGTGACCATGGCTGCCTGGAGCAAAGCAGTTTACCAGGATAACTTTTTACATACAAAAGTTCTGGGAGAAGTTCTATGTAGAAGTTCAAAGAGTCAGATGTTTAAGATCTGGGTTAGTGATTTAGACACACAGAAAGTTCAGGATGTAACTGCAAACATGCAGGATAAACGTGTGTGTAAAAACACCCAGTGTGTATATGTGGGGTGTATGCATGATGGGGGGGAAGGTGGTAAGTTGTCCATGAGAGAGAGAGAGAGGATTTCTTAGTACATAATAACATAAAAAGTGCCATACTGGGTCAGACCAATGATCCATTTAGCCCAGCATCCTGCCTCTAACAGTGGCCACCTTTGGTTGTTTCACAGAAGTACACAATAGGACATAATGGACCAATCAATTCCCTGATATGTACTTTCAGCTCCTGACTGTAAGAGGTTATGTCCCCTGAGCAACTTGGCTAATAGCCAATTATGGACCTAACCTCCAAGAACTTGACCAATTCCTGTTTAAACCTGCTAGGCTATAGACCTTTACAACATCCTCTGATGACAAGTTCTACAAGCTAATTGTACACTGAGTAGCATTTGTGAGCATTGATTTAAACTGAGCATTCCATGACATGTGCACATGATATAATTTGATCCTGGACATGTGCATGTTGTTTTCTTTTGATTTCATGACATGTAGCATTTTTGATCTTGGGAAATCAATGTCATTTTATAGCATGCAATTTCACATGAGCATTTGTTGAAATGTAATGGCATTTGATTTAACTTGGACCTTTGATGGTATGCAATTTCACTTGCCCATTTGTTGACATTGGGAAAAGATGAGCAGAATATAAGATAACTAATTTGGGACATCACTTACTGTTATGTCATATTTCACCAACTTTTTCACTCTCTTGTAGACCTAGGCTGGTAGAATTGCAAGGTCTAGCAGTTCATTTGAAAGATGAAATCACGCACTAAGGGTAAAATCAACCAAGATGGGAGCCCATTGCAGTCCATGTTCCATCTGTGCAGCCCCTCACTCACATGTTTTAGTGTGCAGAGCTAATAAATGCATGTGGTTCTTGCGTGTGTGTTTGTGGCCACCCCCACCCCCACAGGTTTACTCAGAGAAACCTAATACATGGGCAGTAGCAATGCTCCGTCCACTCATCCCACCTCCTGCCATGACTCTCAGCCACAGCAAACTATGGGAAGAAGAAGCCTCACCAGCTGTATCATTGTTCCAGTCTATTATGAGTCTGCGAGACTGTCCAGCGTCTGCTATTCCTGCCCACCTACAGGGGTCCATACCTGCATTTATACCTGCCAGCACTTTTGCTATGCACAGAATGTTGATTTTATTGAGCCAATAGCATACTTTATTGTGTGCCTATAGTGAAAATTTAAAGCAAATGTAAAAATTCAAAGTGAAAGCAATCAGTTTTTGAATGTTCTTTCCTCCTGGTTTCTCTGACTCATAGGGTGAAAACAGACATGACACTAACCACCCTTTAACCACCAGGTTATTTATGCATGTTGCAGGGCTTTATTGATGCCCTATGCAGCCCTGCAACATGCATAAATAACCACCAAGGGTGGTTAAAGGGTGGCTAGCGTCATGTCTGTTTTCACCCATAGTGATGTGCTTGGATGTTTTTTCCATTGTGTAGTTATGTGGATTAGGTTTAGCACCTCGTTATCCAAAGAATTGAGCTCATGCTGCCTGGTGAACACCAAAGCTGCTTTGAAGTAACACTGGACTAATAGCCTTTTGGGAGAAATTGCTAGGGGCTATTCCTCAAGATTAATGGGCCATCTTTACTTTATTAACAGCTCAGTGCTACCCACTCTGTTGTGGAAAGGGCTTTTGAAGCAGTGCCCCCAAAGTGGCTTATCGCTATGCCATACTGCCATTATCCACTGCCCCCCTCCCCAAACATCCCACCTTTCCCAGAATAAGCATGGAAACCATGGATTTTGAATTTTTTTTTTTTTTTTAATTTAACAATATAAACTTCATCGCCTGCCATGGCGCCTTTTCACCCCAGCCTGCTGCTGCCCTGGACCACCATGGGACCTCTTCATCCTGGTCCACCAGGCTGGGGGAAGGAGCCCCCCAAAACAGTTTAGGAAAGCATGGTGAGGTGGACCTGCCAGCCGTGCTCCCAGCCCCATCTCTGTACGACAAGCAAAGCAGGTTGCCTCAGAATTCTGCCTTGGCCCCTATCTGCTCCACTCCCCCGAGGATGGGTCTGACCATCAGGGTCATTCCCTGAGTGTCCTGTTCATTCATTTGTCCCACTTATTTAATTAATTTTATTTATTTTATTTAAACTTCTATCCTGCCCTTCCCTCTAAAAGGCTCAGGACGGCTTACAAGATAAAATATAAACATAGCATAAAAAACCATAAAAAATAGAAACATGAAAATACAAGCATAGCCTTGCTCCGTGTGGGTATTGGGTTTTTTAAAGTAATAATGTTGATTTTAAATGGTTTTTATTGTATGCTTTTAGAACATTGTTAGCCACCCCAAGATGCTTGTAAGCAGAAGGAGGCGGCATATAAATTTAATTATAAATAAATAAACCCCACTAGACACCCCCCAACTCACCCACCAACACCCCATCCCAACCTTGAGTTAAAGCTCCCCTCCTCCCACCCTACCCAAAAAACCAAGCAACCCTTATCTCTGCCCACCAAAAGCTTTTTCAAATAAAAATGTTTTACACTGCCTCTGGAAGATGCTTAGACCCAAGTTCAAGTGAACCTCCTGGGGAAGGAAGTTCCACAAAACTAGGGCAGCAGCTGAGAATGCCCTTATGTGCATCCCCATTCTACAGACAATGGTAACAGATGGAACCTGCAAGAGAGTGCTTCTGGCCGACTGTAGGGACTGTAATGGGACATGATAGGACAGGTGGTCTTTCTGATATACGGGAACCAGACCGTTTAGGGCTTTAAACGTCAAACCTTGAATTGTGCCTGGAAAGCTATAGGCAGCCAGTGCAGATTTCAGAGCACCAGTGTAATGTGCTCCTGGCAACTCGTCCTGGAAAGGATCCGAGTTGCTGCATTCTGCACCAGCTGCAGTTTCCAGGGGTAACCCCACATAGAGCCCTATGCAGTAAGCTAGCCTCGAGGTGATGAAAGCATGGATGGCAGTGGCCAGATCTGAATCAGAAAGAATAGGCCGCAGCCTCCTCATCAGACGAAGGTGGTGAAAAATAGTCCTGGCCACCACCGTCACCTGGTATTCCAGGTGCAGCAAGAGATCCAAAAGCACTCCAAGGCTACAAACCGGATTGACCAGAGGGGACCGGACCCCATCAATTACAGGTGTCCCAATCCCCTGCAAGTCACAAGACCAGCCAACCACAATCACTCCAGTCTTGTTAGGATTCAGCTTCAATTGACTTGCTCTCATGCAGTTCCTGACAGCAATCAGGCATCAGGAGAGCACCAAGACTGCAGGACCTAGGTCGGATGAAAAAGAGAGGTAGAGCTGAGTGTCATCAGCATATTGATGGCACCTCACTCCAAACCTCCATATGACTTCACCCAGCAGCCTCAGATATACGCTGAACAGGAGGGGGAGACCGAATAGAACCCTAAGGGACACCACAGGGGAGGCCCCAAGGGGATAATGAGTAATTGCCTATCACCACCCGCTGGGATCTCCCAGACAGGAAAGAATGGAGCCACTGAAGAATAGTACCATGCACCCATGCCAGGTCCTGCAGGTGTGTCAACAACACCCCATGTATCCAAGGCCGCTCAGAGACCTAATAATATAAGCAAGGTAGAATTCCCTTTGTCCATTTCAAGGTGCAGATCATCAACCAAAGCCACAATGGTGAGCCTGGAGCTGTCAGGCAACCACCTGATCAATAACCTTCCCTAAAAAGGTTATTGAACCTAAAAAGGGTAGGTTAGAGACCGGCTGATAGCTGGCTGGGGAGTCAGCATCCAAAGATGGTGTCTTAAGGAAGGGCCAGACCTTAAGGAAGGGCATCTGACACCTTTCCCTCTCATAGGGAGGCATTGACAACTCCAGTCAACAATGGCCCTAACGTCTTCCAGCTGGCTCTCACCAGCCAGGAAAGGCAAGGATCCAATTCACAACTTGTTGTCCTCATCACCCCAAGAACCTCCCCTGCATCAGTGGGTGACACCAGTTGAAACTGATCCAAACAAACAAACAGGATAAGGCTGAGCTTCCTTAACCCCAAACTCGGACTCAGTAGTTGAAATAGCAGCACCCAAATTATGGTGAATACGAGCAATTTTATCTGCAAAGTAATTAATAAAAACATCTCAGCAGGCATTAGATGACTCAATTTCTGGGCGGAGACAGGCCTGGTTAACCAAGCCCCTCTCCATCACCACCGAGAACAGCTCCGCTGGCCAAGACTTTGCAGATGCTGTGATACCGGAGAAGAAAGCTCTCTTCACCACCATCACAGCCACAGCATTGTCCTTCAAAAACGATCTATGCCGCAATCGGTTAGTTTCAGGGTGAGTCAAGTGCCAACTGTGCTCTAACCACCTACCCTCCTGCTTCAACCGCCTCAGGTCCAATTATGACATAATATTGTATCTGGAAGAATTTTGTATGCCAAGTATACCCATGGATTGCTCGACTAAAAAGTAGCTTAAAGATGCTGCTTTGCAAAATTATAATGCCTGTCCATTTTAAATATTTTTAATACAGAATGATACTAGGTAGTATTCTGAACTGATGGTTTAAATAATCCATTTAGAACCAAAACCTGTATTTGAATTACAATTGAGTGAAAAGCATTTAAAGACTTAGCTCATTAAAAATTTTGTATTTGGTCTCTTGGTTGAACAGGTCTTTTTCTTTCATGTTCTGTAGAAGCTCTTGCATCTGAGGGTAAAAACAAACAAGATGATAGCTCACACCTGTTGGATGGTTAGTAGGTGTTTGCCATCTGGCAGTTGAGTGATGGGTGAGGGCGAACATCTGGCAGATACCTTACAAATGAGTGGGTGGACAAGCACCGGGTATTGTCTATCCTTTTGTTTGATATCACCCTAAACTGTATTGTACACTTGAGAGGAGGTACTGTGTGTGGCAAAAAGTCTGCCTCATGCCCAGACCAGGCTGAGTGCTCATTAGCCTGCCCTATTATAATGATTTATAAAGCTGCTGAGAATGAAATTGGCCTTGCTTGAGACTTTGTGTCTTGGAGTGCTTTTTCAATTTAGGTCAGCAGCTGAACTAGTAAGGCTAATGGCTGAATGCCTTTGTGCATTGCCAGCTTGCCACGCTTTGATTTTTGTCATTGCAGCTGAATGAGATGCAAGAGAAAAAGAAGACTGGATACGTTAGTCTCTCTCTGTCTCTCTCTCTCTCTCTCTCTTTAGAATGCAGCACTCAAAAGATATTGGCTCTAGAGAATTTGCCAGGTTTAAGATTGATATCCAATGTAGCTGGCACCTTTTCCCTAGATTACTTAACAAATGAAAAATAATAAAAGAAACTTCCTTTTAAAAAGAACACTCAGGTCAAAGATAATATTCAACGCTTTCCTTCCACTCTCCCAACATATAAAGTCATTGCAAGGTTATTTTCTGAAAACTGTATCCAAAATACCAAGGAGCCAAGGACATGGGAAAGGCAATCTTCCTCTACTGAAGTCAATGGGAGTGTTGACAATGAATTTAGCAGTGAAGGATTGAGCCCTGAGTGTGTGACAGTAATATTTTTGTATGTGTGCAATATGAAACTGACCAAAGCCAGTATCCTAGAGAATGGTATGTGACATTTATCCAGCGCCTCATGACACCTAGGGCATAAATAATGTACAAAATATTGGTGAACAAGCAGTCACCATTGCTGATGGTTGTGGAAATTGTGTACAGCCTCTGCTACTTGACTAATGTTCACATGCTAAGTAGCAAATGGCTACTCTGACTCTGGAGCAACAGCCTACTGGACAACCTCTCCCGGAGAAAATGTTATGTGTAGAAGAACCAAACAGAAAGGAGCAATTTCTGCTCCACCAATTGCCATTTGTTTTGCCATGGAAAGTAGGTCTGAAAGTTTGTTCTCATTTTCCCCCGGCCTTGCCGAGAATGCCAGTTCTCAATTCATTCCGGGAACTAAGAATGAACTGAGAACCAGCAGCATCTCGGCTTAATTTTTGATGAGAAATAAATAAATAAATAAATCACTGTGCATGCGCAAAATGGCTGATGGGCCGTTCTGCACATGTGCAGCCCTTTTCCAAAATGGCAGCAGCGTTGTCACTGCTATTTAGCAAAAGGGCAGCCAATCTGCATGTGTGTGGTGCCCATTTTGTGCATGCATAGACCGGCTGCCATTTTCCAAAATGGTGGTGATGCTGCTGCTGCCGCCATCTTAGAAAAGGGGTGCACATGTGCAGAATGTCCCAGTGACCACTTGTGCATGTGCAGCAGTTTTATTATTTATTATTATTATTATTATTATTTTATTTTTACATGAGAAATAACAAGAATTCAGATCTAGATCTTGGTCCCCGTTCTTGGTTTCTCAGTATTTCTTGTGTGATAAGCTAAAATTTTCCAGTCCTAATGAAAAGGCAACTGCAGAGATCTATTACACTGCCGGATAGAATCATATATGCTGAGATGAGATACCATCCTAGGGTGCAATATAGCTGGCTGGCGAGTGAGGATAAAAGAGTAACCATTTGTTACATCAGGAAGACAGCTTTGTAGAAGCACCACTACCTGATCAGTTGCTACTTGATAAATGTTTTGTGTAAAAATGCCCTTAGAGTTTCATCACCAGCTTCAAATGTTCCTGTGACAAGCAATGTTTAGAACTGGGTATTTTGTAGCATATCTAGGTATTTATTTTTATTTGTTAATTTAATTTTTTATTTACTTATTCAAACTTATATCCCACCCTTCCCCTAAGGTGCAGAGAAGCTTACAAAATAAGAAGCATATAAAAAGCACATATAAATATATTAAAATCTCCTAAGGCCCCCACCACATAGTAATCCCCCATCCAACCCTGTTCCCCACTTGCCAAATGCTTTGCAAAAAAGAAAGGTCTTACACTGCCTCCAGAAAATTCTCAGGTTCTGATGAACCTCCAACAGGATGGAGTTCTACAAAACTGGGACAGCAACTGAGAATGCCTCTCTGCATGCTCCCACCATATTTATTTATTTATATCCCACCCTATCCTCAAAGGCTGAGAGTGGCTTACAAACATATAAAATGTAAATGAAAATACAGTGTAATGTATTACATACAAATGTAAAATAAATAATTAAAACTCCACAAAACTAAACATATCCCCATCACCCTCTCCCCAATCTAGCCCTGCCCACTAAGTTCCAAAGCTGTGGGGCAGTCACCGAGAATGCCCCTCTGTGGGCCCCAGTCATATGAAACTGGGCCAGTAATGGAACCCACAAGAGGGCACCCTTGGCAGATCTTAAAGGTCATGAAGGAGCATAAAGAGAAAGACAGTCCTTTAGAACCTGGCAAGAGAGTGCTGCTGGCCAACCACAGGGTTTGTGAGCAAGTAAAGTGGGAGAGGCAGTTTTTTCAGATATGTGGGGCCTAGGCCATTTACGGCTTTAAAGGTCAAAACCAGCATCATGAATTGTGTCTGGAAAGCTACTGATAGCTAGCACAGACTACCAACAATGTGCTAGTGCAGAACAGTCATGATTAAGACGGGTCTCTGCCCCAAGGGGCTTAACAGTTAGTGTATGCAATGCCAAAAAATAGGTGTCTGTTATGAACATTTCTATATTCTGTATAGGCATTGGTATAGAATATCTTCCAAAAAGCTGATTGACCCTGTATAAAATTTCTAGCCTTTAGATGTAATGCCTAGACAGAGTATATCATTCTTCTAATATTTTACACAAAACTACAGGCATTCCCTAGAGTGCTCTGGTGTTTTAGGTACTTGCTAGATTTCACACTTGAACATATATAAAATCCTGTACCACCAAGGCTCTGTTGACTTCAGCTGGAGCAGAATCAGGCCCTTTCCTGACTAGCATGCAAATTTGGACTGGAAATCAAGTGCTGACTAAAGTGTGACCCAAACTAAACGTAGCCAAGACCAACTGTATTTAAATCTAGATTACAACTGTGGAGTCTGCTTTTACTATCTGGCAGATATCTGATAGGTAGGTAGATTAGGTTAGATATAGAGGTAGGATGGTCTAGTGGACAAGGCACTGACTGTCTCCTGACAGTCGGCTAAGCTGTACTCTTGGTGTTGAAACTGACCTGCTGTGTAATCTCTGAAAAGATTTTGCCTTTCTGTGCATTCTTCTCCCTCCCCCCCCTCCCCCCGCCCACACACACTTTGCAAAGTCTTAAGATCTACAGATGAGAAGAGCTGTGTGTTATTAACCTCTTGGAAATTTCACCAAGAGAAGTATAGTTTAAAGATACTTATAACGATGTATGGGTGACATGGGGATTTTTATGTGAAAGCCAGGCAGTCCAACTGTATGGCATGGGGCTATTTTTGAAAAGATTATATATTTTTTGCAAGCACTTTTTGAAACAATCCACTTTGAAATAATCTGTATTGTTAAAGCTTTCATCCAAAGGGAAAGTGACAGGCCGTGCGGTGCGACTTGAATTGTTCAAGTATCTGACAGAACAAGATCAGGAAGGAAGGAATAAACTGTGGCTGTGTCAAATGAAGCTAGGGAATTTAAAGGAAACAGTCTTGGAATATTATTCATATAATTATATCATTGTTAGTGTTCCACCCAAACTGAAACAGATATGATTTATGATTCCCCCCCCTCCTCCCCCTTTCATTCTTCTATCTGCTTTCACACTCCACGCACTGCTTTTCCAGGTTACAGCTTTGGTAAGATGTGAAGATAGACTCCTACCTGCACACGACTTCTACCTCCCCCTCGTCCCCACATGCCGGGTACAGAAAAGGGAAAGCTTTTCTACACTCTTGAAAACTTTAATCACCCTATAAAAGATTGAAACAAATCTCTCTTTCCTCACTCTTTCCAGAGGAGCACAGGAAATTATGGTGACACTGGAAGGGTAAAAATAAACGTGCAGCCGACACGCTGGTTACACTTTCTGGGAAGGGGGTGTGTGTGGCCCTGGCAGGGTCAGGTCAGGGCACAGAATAAACATGCACCCTACTGGGCCAGACGGCAAACCCTCCTGCACCCCACCTCTGATGGGGAAATAGAAAACACGTGTGGGTGGCTGGCTCCACTTCTGGCATGCCCCCAGCACCCTGCCCCTTGCCATGATGGGATTGGGGTTGCAACCAGACATTATGAACTGCTATGGTCTGTGTTGGCCCTCCTGGGTAACCCTTGGCCTGGGCTGTGGACCCAGGATCTTCCAGAGGGCCACATCTGGGACCCCTACATCTGACGGCCTAGAAATAGACATGATGGTGAGTCTCTGGCCCAGGCAGGCCATAGTGTGCCCCATTGTCTATTATCACTTGATGCCTCTACACATAACACTTTCCCCCACTCCAGCAGCCTAACCTTGGGATGAGCGTTATACTTGTTCTCACAAACCTTGTCTTGGCAGTTTCACTAGTGAGAAACTTTGTCTTGCTATGGTGACCTTTGTCCCCTCAGCTTCACCCGTAGGAAGTCTTGTTCTGCAAGCAGGAGCTTTTCATTGTCAGTTTCACCAGCAGAGTTTTGTGGTTTTGCCTATTTCTGCTTATACTCAATGGGCTTTCCCTGTTAATAAAGGTCCATAGGTTTGCAAAATAAACACAGAACAGTGTGAATGTTTGCTCCTGATACTCCATCATGGGATGACATTGTAGTAAGTACCATGGGGTTAAATTCCCTCATGGCTAATGTAACCTGTAGGGTCACCCACTTTCTTTTCTAGAGCAATATCTAAAGCAGCACAGGCCAGAGTCATAACTACCATAGAGTGAGGGGGTTCATTTGATCCCAGGCCCTGGAGTCGAGGGAGGCCAGGCTAGTGGCTAGGAAATTTTCACAGTGGGTTGGGAAGACGCTGCTCTAAAAATTTTCTCACGCTGCTCTAGCTGCTTACAAAGGGCCCTGCCAAGAAAGAAGTTTTCAAACTTCCTTCCTGGTAAGAATTCTGCCGCTTTGGGGGACCTCACTGGGAGCCAGGGCAGGACCGTGACCTTTGAGGGGGGAAGCTGAGGCTGGCTGGATGCCTCAGGAAGGCCACCAATTAGAAAGAGACTGCCCCCCCCCTTGCCCTTTAGAGGGGACCATAGCTGGTACATGATCCTCCCCCCCGCCCCAGCCTTGCTATGCCAGTGGCCCAGATGTGCTATTTATTATTATATTATTATTATTCTCTCCTTCCTTAGACCTATACCCCTGTATACCTGTACTCCTACAGACAGTTACCTGAGAAAATCCTGAAGTAACCTTTCTGGGTATTGGCTGCCATAGAGCCACTGTAATGAGTGGGCATGCAGTGACACTGGCCCGCAAGCACTGCTGTAGGAAGAGCTTGGGGGGGGGGGGCTGCTGGGGGATCAGTGCAGAGCAGATTCCCAGCAGGTTGCAGCTCCTACTGGCAGCATTCCTTGTTTCTGCCTGTCTCCGGTTGCTGCAGACGGCACAGGAGCACTCTGCCTGCAGCAACAGCTCCAGCTGAGAAAACAGTCCAAAATGTATCCGCAGTTACTAATATCTGGTATTCTGGATGCCTTGGGGGTTATTTAGTAACAATTCAGTTGCCATGGAGGTTAACCGGCCAAACTGAAATATCGGAGATTATCATTTACTGAATTACTGCATTACCTTTTACTCCATTACCAAACGAGTCTGAATAGAGGGAGGGAGTAAAAAGGAAAAAAGGAAAGTTGAATGAATATCAAATAGTAATGTGGTAAACGATAAATGGTAATTTGGTAAACTGTATGCACTTGCAGTAAATGTTAATCCATTTATTGGATACTGCATAATAGTGGAAACTCATTTGAACTCTACTGTAAACAGACAGAGTAGTAAGTGCCACCACATGTTCTGGCACCTGTGACATTGCACACATGGGCCTCTCTGTGCCCTTGCTATGGGTGCAAAGAACATGCAGCAGCAACGTCCCAACAGTGAAATCCTGGCTCCCCCGAAGTCATTGGCAAACTTCCATTGACTTGAGTGGATTCAGGATATCACTTAAGCGACTTGCCCACTTTCACACAGGAAATCTGCAACAGTGTACAGAACTTAATCCCAAGTCCCAGGCTAACACCCTGCAACACCTGTCTTCCCTAAAGCTGATGTTATCTTCTCCATCCCTCAAGAGCCAAAACAAGACTGTTACATCTGGAAAATAGAGTCTAGTTGTATTTCCAGGCTTGAATGCATGTTTTGACAAGCGATTGCACTGTCTGGTAACTCTCACCATTAGGATTTTCCCTGGCTTATATTTTCATTATATTCTAACAGCATGCCAGAGAAGTCATTTGGCACAAATAAGCCAACCTGCTGTATGGCAGATAGTTAAACTATTGGGAGCTGCAAATCAAGATTTCCTAATAGTAAGCTGAGGTGCAAAATGTTTAAGTGCTTCATTTAAAGTCATTTAAATTCATTTAAATATGAATATGTTCCATTCTGTCTGAGAACATCTATATGATTCAGAAGCCAACCTCACTTTACCTTGGAGGCTACTAAAGAAGCCAGTTGATTAATACAAATGAAAATCTTTTCCCTGTCAGTATGACGTTGTTATCCCTTTTGCAGGATGGACTGGCCTGTGGGTTTGTTTGTGTTTTTGTTTGGTGTGTCATCTTTAAGTGCCTACAAATGGTGTAAATCGTTATTCAGTGCTAATGGGAGATTTGTACCCTAACTGAATCCGTCACTTTTGCTAAAACCAAATTATAGAGCCAAAGAAATAGTGTGGAAAATGACCCAAACTGGCCACATTGTATTGCAGTACGTGTCTGGGAAAGTTACACAGTCATTGAATGTAGCACACAGAATGAAAAATATTAAAAGGTCAGCATAAGACATGGACTGGAAACAAGACTTCTGTAATGTCTTCTCTAGCTCCTCTTGCTGAGAGTGACCATAGAGGGGAACAGAGTCTGACCGTTTCTGTAGAGTATAGGGATAATATAGGATTCCTTTAAGTAGTTTGTCAGCCCTCCAGGTGAGCTCGCTGGATGTTCTACTTAAAATCTACAAGAACATAGTTTGGAAAGTGGGTCCCAAGATGGTATGAAAAACTCACGCCAGCCAGTGTTGGAAAGACCTTTCCATCACTATCATCACTGTCAAACACTTTCCATCACTATCAAACATATAGGCGATTAGGAGTTGCATGTTTATTTATGTTTGGGGGGTTCCTTCCTCTTGGTCCTCTGCAGCAGCACTGGGACTGGGTTTCATACATTACTGTGGCTACATGTGACACAAATCTGGGTCTTCTACTCCTGTTCTTCTTTAAGTGGGGTTCCATGCATTTGCACAAATGGGGAGCTGCGCCTGCGCAGATTGGCTTCAGGAACCTGGCCCCTCCCCTCACGTCTCGGGCTGTTGGTAGACTGACCGTGAGACTATAAATAGGAGAGGCAGAGCACAAAGTACCTCAGTACCTTCCAACCGTCATAGCATTCAATAGTCAGGGACAGTCTTCTTCAGTTCTTCCCTGCGAGAAACTGTTGATAGCAGTTAAAATCATTTTTATACAGAGTTTTGTTGTTGTTTTATTAGTTTGTTTAAAAAAAAAGATGACAGCAGGTCTAGTCTTTGTCAATCCCAGAAGGGGTTCAGCTCCTTGGGCTGTTGCTATAGTTGCTGCTGAAATAAGGAAGCTTAAAAAATGTATTGCCTTCCCTACTTGAATCCCCATCATAGATTTGCACAATCAGTGCCTAGTGTTTCTTAGAAAGGCACATAAGCCCACAGGTTGCTCTGTCTGTGCAAGCTTGTTGGGCAGAGCCATAAAAGATCAAAAAAATGTGACTGCAGTTCCTGCTCACCAAAAAGGCACTTGAGGCTCTGGAAAAACTAAACTATCCCAAATGTCTCCTTGTTCCCAGCCTAGTCTGGATTTAAGATACCTCAACAAACAAATGTATTAGACCTTTTAAGTTTGGGAGGATAACCTTAGCTAAGGTGGTCCTCCCATGTTTACACAAGGGTGTACAGTTTGCAGCGCTCAATTTACAGGACACATTTCCAAATTAACATACATCCCTCCCATACAAAATACCTGGTATTTATCTGAAATGGAAATCACTATCAATATACAGTCCTCTGCTTTGGTCTCTCTGCCACCCCAATAGTCTTTACAAAATGTCTTGCCCCTGTAGCGGCCTACCTTAGACTGTGTTTCCTTATTTAGATGATTGGCTAATAGTTTTGGATACTGAACAAAAACTTATTGGAGATTTGCACAGTATTTGAGATGTCCTCCATCAATTAGGATTCCTAGTTAATTTCCAAAAATCTTGTCTAACACCATCTCAACTGATTAATAGGTACAGACCGAAACTTGATTGAGCAGACAGTGTTTCTCCTACATGACAGATTCCTCACAATTAGGAACTCCGTTGTTAGTCTCAACCACACAGCATGTCAAAGACTAAAGTATGAATCTTCTGGAAAATTCTAGGCCACATGACCTCTACAACAGTTGTCATGCAGCATTCAAAACTTGGCACGAGGTCTTTACAACATTGCCTGGCCTGAGTTTTACATCTTGGGACCCACTTTCCAATTACATGGCTGTGCTATCCTCCATCCTTCAAACACTTCACTGGTGGATGATGGAAGAAAATCTGCTGCAGGGCATACTGCTGGATCCCAAGAGCCAAAGCCAGCAGCCTTGTCCCCTGGGGAAAAGACACGAATCTCCAAACATAGGGAGTGGTGCTAAAGTAAAATAATTTTATTCCTTTGGATGATCACCCACTCGCAAAATGACTGAGGCCCAAGAGACCTAGACAGCTAACAGACAGGAAAGAAGTCTGAAGGGCTTAGCCTCCTCTGTCCAGATTATATACTTTGAACAACAAAGAGATGTTTGGTATTTCCAAATGGTTACATCAAAATATACATTCAGTTTGTAATATACTTCGTTCTGACTGGAAGATCCTGTTCTAATGAGCAATTCACAAACAGTTCTTTTGTGACACATGATTTCACGCAACAGTGTTGTCAAATCTTCACTTCAAGGGAGGACAGTGCCTGGTTGTTTTCTTGTACCTCCTCTTACCTAGTTCAGGAGGCAATGACACAGAGTGGAGAGCTGGGCTTCTTCATGATACTAGGCCATCCGGCCCTTGCAACATCTGGGCTATCTGGCCCTTGCAACATATGTGCTGATCTATGTGATATTTTAGGTTTCCCTTTCCAGTGAAACTAGGAATGGGCCTTTTTCTCTGAGCAATAGTTTGGCTCAGCTCAAAACTCCTAGGCCCATACCTACACATGCCCTTCCACCAAACCACTTCACAAGTCCTAATTACCACCAATGCTTTGCTTTTGGGATGGGGTTCCCACTGCAATGACATGGAAGTCTTTGGAACAGCTGGGAACGTATGTTCCATATCAATATTTTTAGAAGTCAGAGAAATCAGGCTTGTTCTGAAGGCTTTCCTCCTACACATCCAGGGAAAACCAATACAGTCGACCACCAACAACACGATGGTGATGTGGCACATACACTGCCAGGGAGGGACTCGATTGTCGCACCTGTTCAGAGAGGCTATGAAACTGGGCAATAGTTCATGACCTACACCCTATTGCCACTCACATAGCAGAGAAATAAAAAAATCATAGCGGATGACCTGAGCAGACACGCTACTCAGCAACAGGTATGGATGTTAAAGAAATCAGTAGCTCAGTGGATCTTAAAGCTATGGGACCACCTAGAGATAGAACTCTATGCAGCCCCTTTTCACACAGGCAGTCTAACGCCGATAAAATGGGTATTATGTTTTATTATACATGTTACAGGGTTTCAGGTGTGCTCTTGGGTGTCTTGCAACATGTATAATAAAATGTAACACCCATTTTATCAGTATTAGAGTGTTATTATTATTATTATTATAAGCTTTTATATAGTGCCAGCGATGTACCTGGCGCTTTACAGAGAACAAGATCGACATGGTCCCTGTCCGAGAGCTTACAATCTAAAGACAAGGGGAGGGGAGACAGGGAAGGGGGAGCAGAGGGAGAGACCAGGAATGCAACATTCATGAGGATGCGGGAACTCAGGTACACTTTCTTGGCTTGGTTACAGTAAATTGGGAGTTTACAGATAACAGGTGGGGGATAATCCTGGGTGGGGATGATTAGCAGGAGTTAGGAAGGGCAGAGCAGAAAAGGTGGGTTTTGAGGAGGGACTTGAAGGCATGGAGGGTGGGGGCAAGACGTACGAGGGCAGGGAGGGAGTTCCAGGCATGTGGGGCAGCGAGGGAGAAGGGATGAAGGGGGTTGGTCCATTGAGGAGAACTGGAAAGCGATTAACAGCTTTTCTTCTTCTCCAGAATCAAAGTGGTTCAGTTGGAAACTGGACACAAGTAAAACTGAGGTCATACATAGAATTTTTTCTCAGATGGTTGGCTGAGAGATCTTGCTACACAGCCAGGGTTTGACGGATAGCAGTTACTTAGGGTAAAGAAAGAATTTACCCCACGTCAAGTGACAGATGACTCAGGAATTATCTTGCTTTCCCCTACAGCATAGAGGTGTGATTTCCTAACTAGGATCATCTAGATATCCCTCACCAATTCAGTCCTAGCACTGATGAACCTGGGTCTCACCTATCCTTGCCCTGTAGCACACTGTAATCTAGTCCTGAGGACAGAATGTAATTTTGGTTTCAGGTTTTATACAGGGTGTCAGGATGGGATTTGGTGGCTTCAGGATTTGATTACAATCAGGGGATCAGTCGTGATTATCTTAGGTCCCTGCTGCTCTTGGGCTCTATAGCTTTAGGAAAAAGATGATGTGAACAGGAAACAAACAGCATGTAGCATGTTTATTTAAACAATTTTCAAACTCAGGATTAGCAGCCTTTTCTTAAAAGGTTATCAGTTGCCTGGAACTCCGTTCTTTCGTGTTTGGCTTCATCCCCTCCAAACACACAAATGTTTGGTTCACCTGTTAGCAACTCAGGAAAAAGCAGTCTGCGACTGCAATTCAAAGGTTTTATATTCTGAATTTCCATTTGTTAAATAAATGCATGTTACACTATTTGGACTCCATTCTATGAGGTACTGAATGTCCATAATTCCTACTTAAGTCAACAGTAGCTAACGACATCCAGCATTTTGTAGTATGAGGGTGTTAAAATTCCTCAAATGCCACATGACCCAATAGCTTCTATCCTGAATCTGAAGACAACCTATAATTCAGGGGAAGGTGGGGGGCAAACAAGAAACCTTGCCTTTTTCTATTGTAGCTTTTCAACATTTCTTCAAGAATGTAGTTTCAACATTTCTTTAAGAACTTTATGGAACTCTCTCCCCCTGTGGGTCCTCCTAAGCCATATTCTGGAATAAATGTAAGAGCTTTCTATTTGGCAGGCAGGGATAGGGTTGGATAGCAGTGGGTGGGTATGTAAGGGAGAGTTGGGTGGGGCGTCAAGGGGATTTTTTATTATTGATTTTTAATATCGTTTTTTTGGATTGTAAGCCACCCAGAGACTCTGCGGGAAGGGCAGCATATAAATTGGACTAAATAGAGTGTCTGTGTGAAAAGGGCCCATGAGAGAACTCCCAGTGCACCCAATTTTGCAGCAGAGCAAACCATGCAGTCATTCATAAGTGATATGTTCCTGAATAACTGGGAAGAGTGAATCTTTCACCCTTCCCACTGATTCCTAGAGTCCTTCAGAAAATACATTAGGATCTGGCCACATGTATCTTCATAATGCCAGAATGGCCCAGACAACCCTGGTACACCCAGCTGATATAAACATGTCAGTGAAATGCTGTCATCTACCAACCGTGCAGGATGTACTATCCCAGAACAGTGGGAACATAGTTAAGGTTTGTTTTTACAGATCATTACTACACCCAAACATCTCCTCCTTATATCTAACAGCTTGGCTGATATCTCACTGACTTTAGAGGACTTATCTGAGCACCCTGAAGATGTCCTCCATATCCCTAACAAGCATCAGAAAATATTCAACTAATAAGACCTATGAGGCCATGTAGCCGAGGTTTACTGCATGGACTTCAGAAGCTCACTTGCAACCTGACTCCAGTTCTATAAAGGATCTGAGGTCCCAGGGTCCAGCTCCTTCATCACCAAAGGTGCATCTAGCTGCTATCTCAGCTTATCACATACCCTGTAGGTGGCAGACCTGTATTTTCCCACCTGGTTTTAAGGAGGTTCATGAAGGGTCTTTTCAATCTATGCCCCCCATTAGAGACCCCTGTGCCCCTTTGAAGCTAGGCCTGTCTCTTATACACATCTAGATGTGTATAAGAGACAGATTTTAAGGAGGTTCATGAAGGACCTTTTCAACCTATGCCCCCACCCCCCCACCCCAACCATTAGATACTCTGTTCCCTTTGGGAATCTAGGCTTGGACCTTGGGATGCTCATTTTACCACCCTTTGAACCTCTAGCCACTTGCTCTTTTCACCTCCTATCTCTTAAAATCATCATGTCAGTGGCTCTCACATCAGCTAGGAGGATGGAAGAATTAGCAGCCCTGTACATGGACCCTCCCTATCATCGTTTTAGTAGGGATAAGGAAGGTGTTCCATTGACTCCCTCCTTCTTTTAAACCGACAATAGTTCCACATTTCCACATGTTGCAAGATATCACTGTACCCATCTTTTTTCCTAGACCCCATTCGAACAAAGCCAGTTATGGCTTTACATACCCTAGATGTAAAGAGAGCTCTTTCTTTCTACATAGACAAAACCAAGCCATTGTAAAAAGATAATTTTCTTTTTGTGAGCTCCAGAAGTTCTTCAATAAGGTCAAGATTCTCCTCTTAGATGCTATCATTATGACTAGTCGAATGAATTTCCCCTTGCAACCAGCTCTCAGAAAGGGAACCCCCTCCAGACCTTAAGGCTCACTCTATAAGAGCAATGGCAACTTCGGAAGCCTGGTTCAGAAAATTGCCAGAAGCAGTGGCGACCCACACCCAGGGGCACTGGGGTGTGCGACCTCCTTGTGCTCAGGTTCCCCCAGCCTGCACCTGTGTGCCCCCAAAATTTCAAAAAACCTCTCCTTAGTGGCCCGCCTGGCCAGCAGCACTGCAGCACTGCATTGTTCCTTGCCCCGGTCACTTGCACATGCGCAGGAGCGCTTGTGTGACCACAGGGGCTTTGGGCCATGCGTTAGCAGCTCCAGCTGATGCACTTCTTCAACTATTTATGAAGGTTCCCAAAGCTGATATGTGTGTGTCCAGCTCCCCACTGGTGTTAGCAACAGAGCCCATTTAGAAGAACCAAGGTTACTGGTATGTAATCTTAAGTTTTTTTCTGGAACAATGGATCTCAGTTTGTCAAAGAGCCATTCCTCTGTGTGTGTGCATGTGTGTGTGAGAGAGACACACACAACAGGGAAGATAAGTGGCTAATGTAACTTGTGGAAACACCCAGAGCTGCATGTCAGAGAACCTGGCACATTCTTAAACCTGTTCAGACAGTATTTAACTTAACAGAAGATGCCAGAACTAATTAAAAATTCACTGGGTAATTAAAAGGAATAGATTGGAGAGGCAAAGGTCTAGCTAACCATAATGAAAATATAATGATAGATTAAAACCAAATAGGCGTGTTCCCTGTTCCTTCAGCTTTTCATTAACAATTTAAATTGATTAAAATAAAATGAGCATCAGCTGTGGTGCTGGGGTTTTTTCTTTAGTGGGTTGTGGATAAGGACTTTAGAATTCTCATATGGGAAAGATGAAGAGGGCATTGTAGCAGGGAGGAGTCCTGTGGGGCTGCTGCCCCTTTAAGAAGGGGGCTGTGTGGGCCTCCAGAGGGCTGAGCGCACACAGGGGTGTGGCAGAGCCAGCTCCAGAACTGGGGATCAGCTTGTGGGGAGTACAGGCTGAGAAACCCCTGTGACAGAGTGGGCAGGTTACTGGCCCTTTAAGGCTGAGGAGTAGAAGCCTGGCCACATCCACTCTGCTGTATATAAGGAGAGACAAAACAGCGAAGAGAGAGTCTTTGCCAGGGAGCTGAAGGAGCAACATCTCCCTGAACAAGCCTTCCTGATCTATGCTATTCAGGGTGCTGGAGAACCAGAGGGACCCAGGCAAGTGGAGAGGCTTTGCCCATGAGGAAGCCTCTTGCCTGGGGAAGGCTTGGCCAGAGCCTGGGAGTTTAAGGCCTGGCTGAATGGACTTTGGGGGTTGATATTGTGGTGCTCCTGTGCTTGAGAAAGACGGACCTGGGCCTGCAGGGTGGAGGCAACTGAGCCAGCAGCCCCGGGTACACTGGACACAGGTAGTGTCTGTCTAATAAAGGACTGTGGACTAATACCCTCTGGACTGTGTGGTGTGTCCTGAGAGGGTACCACCTTCCTTGAAGAGCGGGATTCAGCCGAGGCTGAAACGGCATAGCAGGGGGTGAGCTAATTCCCCAGAGTGCGACCCCAGTGCCCCGTGTGGCCCGGGGAGACACTCCCCGCTAAAGGCATTAATCTTACTTTAGTCTTTAAATACGTATCACAGCCATCCTCTAATCCTCTACATATCATTAAAGCACTGCACATAAAGGGCTCAGCTCTCGAGCTGCTCAGTACCCAGTAGGGACGGGCCCGATCCCATTACCGGTACACCGGATTTTACTGGTTACCGGTTTCACAAAAACCGGATTCCCGGATTAAATCCGGTNCCTCCCTATCATCGTTTTAGTAGGGATAAGGAAGGTGTTCCATCGACTCCCTCCTTCTTTTAAACCGACAATAGTTCCACATTTCCACATGTTGCAAGATATCACTGTACCCATCTTTTTTCCTAGACCCCATTCGAACAAAGCCAGTTATGGCTTTACATACCCTAGATGTAAAGAGAGCTCTTTCTTTCTACATAGACAAAACCAAGCCATTGTAAAAAGATAATTTTCTTTTTGTGAGCTCCAGAAGTTCTTCAATAAGGTCAAGATTCTCCTCTTAGATGCTATCATTATGACTAGTCGAATGAATTTCCCCTTGCAACCAGCTCTCAGAAAGGGAACCCCCTCCAGACCTTAAGGCTCACTCTATAAGAGCAATGGCAACTTCGGAAGCCTGGTTCAGAAAATTGCCAGAAGCAGTGGCGACCCACACCCAGGGGCACTGGGGTGTGCGACCTCCTTGTGCTCAGGTTCCCCCAGCCTGCACCTGTGTGCCCCCAAAATTTCAAAAAACCTCTCCTTAGTGGCCCGCCTGGCCAGCAGCACTGCAGCACTGCATTGTTCCTTGCCCCGGTCACTTGCACATGCGCAGGAGCGCTTGTGTGACCACAGGGGCTTTGGGCCATGCGTTAGCAGCTCCAGCTGATGCACTTCTTCAACTATTTATGAAGGTTCCCAAAGCTGATATGTGTGTGTCCAGCTCCCCACTGGTGTTAGCAACAGAGCCCATTTAGAAGAACCAAGGTTACTGGTATGTAATCTTAAGTTTTTTTCTGGAACAATGGATCTCAGTTTGTCAAAGAGCCATTCCTCTGTGTGTGTGCATGTGTGTGTGAGAGAGACACACACAACAGGGAAGATAAGTGGCTAATGTAACTTGTGGAAACACCCAGAGCTGCATGTCAGAGAACCTGGCACATTCTTAAACCTGTTCAGCCAGTATTTAACTTAACAGAAGATGCCAGAACTAATTAAAAATTCACTGGGTAATTAAAAGGAATAGATTGGAGAGGCAAAGGTCTAGCTAACCATAATGAAAATATAATGATAGATTAAAACCAAATAGGCGTGTTCCCTGTTCCTTCAACTTTTCATTAACAATTTAAATTGATTAAAATAAAATGAGCATCAGCTGTGGTGCTGGGGTTTTTTCTTTAGTGGGTTGTGGATAAGGACTTTAGAATTCTCATATGGGAAAGATGAAGAGGGCATTGTAGCAGGGAGGAGTCCTGTGGGGCTGCTGCCCCTTTAAGAAGGGGGCTGTGTGGGCCGCCAGAGGGCTGAGCGCACACAGGGGTGTGGCAGAGCCAGCTCCAGAACTGGGGATCAGCTTGTGGGGAGTACAGGCTGAGAAACCCCTGTGACAGAGTGGGCAGGTTACTGGCCCTTTAAGGCTGAGGAGTAGAAGCCTGGCCAGTAGAGGTGGGACCCCGGGCCCATTACCGGCTACCGGATTTACCGGTTACCGGTTCTCTAAAAACCGGATTCCCGGATTAAATCCGGTATGCCGGTACCGGATTTATTTCATTGATTCCCTTGTGTGGATGCACCGCACCCACCACACACACTGACCACGGACCCCCCCCTCCCCACCACCACTCTTCTGTTAAAACACCCTTTGACTCCCCTCACTCCCTCCAAACTTTCAAATTCCTCATTAAAACCTACCTTTTCCATCAGGCTTTCTATGGCTCATCATGAGTGAAATTGTCCTCTTCCCCCGTCACTCAGAATCTCTCCCCTGTAACAAAGAATGCCTTTAGATGCAATGGTGATCAGGTGATTAGGATGGTAGCCATGTGACTGTGTGTTGTTTCTAAGCATGGTCACTATTTTTGGCCACTGGTCTGCCCCCCGTTAGTCTCCCATTAACTCCTCCTTGGTTGCACGGATGTCTTGGGTGCCTAATCACTGTTTCCATGATGCACACATGCTTAAAGTGCTTGTGTTTGTGTGTTTGCCATTACTTCCGGTGAATGATCATAGAATTCAACACAGAGAGTGACTTGGGTTTGTCTTGCAGCTTCCTGCAAAACTGAAGCCACTTTTGTCTTGCTTCTAAGCCGGGAGCCGGCAATCATTTCCCTCGCCAGGACATTTGGGAAGCCGGACTGAGAGGGGGAGTGAAAGAGTGAGGTTTCTGTCCCCTCTCAGCAGCTGCCCAGAGGGTGCAGCTGCCTCAGCTGTGCTCGCTTCTCCACCCTAGTCATGAGAAGCTGGGAAGTACTGCCCGCCCTCAACCTGCTTCCCGCCTCCACAGTTCCAGAGAGACGGCTGGGACCCCTTGGACACAGCCTCATTCTTCAGGACTCTGTCCCCATGTGCACTTATTTAGAGTTCCCCACTCCCCATAATTTCAACCTTTCTCCTGTCAATGTGCTCTTTCTATGTGTCTTTTTTGTGGATACACTCCCTTTGTGAGAATGTACGGCGCCATCTTGAAGAGCCTCAGTTACAAGGAATCAACCTTTTTTTTCAGAAGATTCACCATTAGCAGGGAAGGGGATTTAAAAGTGGCAACACTATAGTGAGGGGAGGGAACAGTGCATCATGGAATATCATGCTTTTTATTGAGGCTAGCCCAGGCTGTGACCCCGGAGACCTCCTGGGGTCTATAGGGCTTCCAAATATCTGAGGGTGTACATGCCCCCAGTACCCTCCCCCCAATGAGTTGCCTATGGCACCAGGAAACTTTTGTATATAAGCTGTAAACCCTTGTAAAATTTTGTATATACAGTGTAGGGATGGGACTTTCTGTTTTGGAAAGAACAAAAAGTACCCAGTAATGGCTATATCCGATTAATCTGATATTTTGCTTCTTTCTCNGTGAGCTCCAGAAGTTCTTCAATAAGGTCAAGATTCTCCTCTTAGATGCTATCATTATGACTAGTCGAATGAATTTCCCCTTGCAACCAGCTCTCAGAAAGGGAACCCCCTCCAGACCTTAAGGCTCACTCTATAAGAGCAATGGCAACTTCGGAAGCCTGGTTCAGAAAATTGCCAGAAGCAGTGGCGACCCACACCCAGGGGCACTGGGGTGTGCGACCTCCTTGTGCTCAGGTTCCCCCAGCCTGCACCTGTGTGCCCCCAAAATTTCAAAAAACCTCTCCTTAGTGGCCCGCCTGGCCAGCAGCACTGCAGCACTGCATTGTTCCTTGCCCCGGTCACTTGCACATGCGCAGGAGCGCTTGTGTGACCACAGGGGCTTTGGGCCATGCGTTAGCAGCTCCAGCTGATGCACTTCTTCAACTATTTATGAAGGTTCCCAAAGCTGATATGTGTGTGTCCAGCTCCCCACTGGTGTTAGCAACAGAGCCCATTTAGAAGAACCAAGGTTACTGGTATGTAATCTTAAGTTTTTTTCTGGAACAATGGATCTCAGTTTGTCAAAGAGCCATTCCTCTGTGTGTGTGCATGTGTGTGTGAGAGAGACACACACAACAGGGAAGATAAGTGGCTAATGTAACTTGTGGAAACACCCAGAGCTGCATGTCAGAGAACCTGGCACATTCTTAAACCTGTTCAGCCAGTATTTAACTTAACAGAAGATGCCAGAACTAATTAAAAATTCACTGGGTAATTAAAAGGAATAGATTGGAGAGGCAAAGGTCTAGCTAACCATAATGAAAATATAATGATAGATTAAAACCAAATAGGCGTGTTCCCTGTTCCTTCAACTTTTCATTAACAATTTAAATTGATTAAAATAAAATGAGCATCAGCTGTGGTGCTGGGGTTTTTTCTTTAGTGGGTTGTGGATAAGGACTTTAGAATTCTCATATGGGAAAGATGAAGAGGGCATTGTAGCAGGGAGGAGTCCTGTGGGGCTGCTGCCCCTTTAAGAAGGGGGCTGTGTGGGCCGCCAGAGGGCTGAGCGCACACAGGGGTGTGGCAGAGCCAGCTCCAGAACTGGGGATCAGCTTGTGGGGAGTACAGGCTGAGAAACCCCTGTGACAGAGTGGGCAGGTTACTGGCCCTTTAAGGCTGAGGAGTAGAAGCCTGGCCAGTAGAGGTGGGACCCCGGGCCCATTACCGGCTACCGGATTTACCGGTTACCGGTTCTCTAAAAACCGGATTCCCGGATTAAATCCGGTATGCCGGTACCGGATTTATTTCATTGATTCCCTTGTGTGGATGCACCGCACCCACCACACACACTGACCACGGACCCCCCCCTCCCCACCACCACTCTTCTGTTAAAACACCCTTTGACTCCCCTCACTCCCTCCAAACTTTCAAATTCCTCATTAAAACCTACCTTTTCCATCAGGCTTTCTATGGCTCATCATGAGTGAAATTGTCCTCTTCCCCCCTCACTCAGAATCTCTCCCCTGTAACAAAGAATGCCTTTAGATGCAACGGTGATCAGGTGATTAGGATGGTAGCCATGTGACTGTGTGTTGTTTCTAAGCATGGTCACTATTTTTGGCCACTGGTCTGCCCCCCGTTAGTCTCCCAATAACTCCTCCTTGGTTGCACGGATGTCTTGGGTGCCTAATCACTGTGTCCATGATGCACACATGCTTAAAGTGCTTGTGTTTGTGTGTTTGCCATTACTTCCGGTGAATGATCATAGAATTCAACACAGAGAGTGACTTGGGTTTGTCTTGCAGCTTCCTGCAAAACTGAAGCCACTTTTGTCTTGCTTCTAAGCCGGGAGCCGGCAATCATTTCCCTCGCCAGGACATTTGGGAAGCCGGACTGAGAGGGGGAGTGAAAGAGTGAGGTTTCTGTCCCCTCTCAGCAGCTGCCCAGAGGGTGCAGCTGCCTCAGCTGTGCTCGCTTCTCCACCCTAGTCACGAGAAGCTGGGAAGCACTGCCCGCCCTCAACCTGCTTCCCGCCTCCACAGTTCCAGAGAGACGGCTGGGACCCCTTGGACACAGCCTCATTCCTCAGGACTCGGTCCCCATGTGCACTTATTTAGAGTTCCCCACTCCCCATAATTTCAACCTTTCTCCTGTCAATGTGCTCTTTCAATGTGTCTTTTTTGTGGATACACTCCCTTTGTGAGAATGTACGGCGCCATCTTGAAGAGCCTCAGTTACAAGGAAGCAACCTTTTTTTTCAGAAGATTCACCATTAGCAGGGAAGGGGATTTAAAAGTGGCAACACTATAGTGAGGGGAGGGAACAGTGCATCATGGAATATCATGCTTTTTATTGAGGCTAGCCCAGGCTGTGACCCCGGAGACCTCCTGGGGTCTATAGGGCTTCCAAATATCTGAGGGTGTACATGCCCCCAGTACCCTCCCCCCAATGAGTTGCCTATGGCACCAGGAAACTTTTGTATACAAGCTGTAAACCCTTGTAAAATTTTGTATATACAGTGTAGGGATGGGACTTTCTGTTTTGGAAAGAACAAAAAGTACCCAGTAATGGCTATATCCGATTAATCTGATATTTTGCTTCTTTCTCGGTATCGGTGGTATTGGATTTTTGCATTGGTTTTTTTTATCGGATTTTTAACATTGCAGTTTTCTCCATTGAAGTCAATGGGGAAAACTGCAATGTTAAAAATATACCGAGAGAATCAAGAACCGAAAGAAGAACCGATACAATGAGAACCAAAACCGATATAAAACCCAAACTGAAATTTTGCCTAGAGTCCCACTCCTAATACAGAGTACCAATGGTCCAGTCTGGAGACTGCAGCTGACAACTCACTGGGAACACATTACACCAGCACTCCATTCTCTGCACTGGCTGCCTATAGTCTTCTGGACCCGATTCAAGGTGCTGGTTCTTACCTATAAAGTCCTATACAGCTTGGGCCCCATATATCTGCAGGATTGCCTCACGCCCTGTGCCCTTGATTGGCCCCCGTGGTCAGCCAGAAGCACCCTTCTCGAGGTCCCCTAGGTATCCCGGGGGGCCCCTATAGAGAGGGCATTCTTGGTGGTTGCCCCAAGGCTGTGGAACTCCCTCCTGGCAGACGCCCAGGTGGCCCCGGACCTTCCTTCCTTCAGATGACAATGCAATACCTGGCTGTTCCACCAGACTTTTGGCGAGGGAGATGGGTGATGGGGGGAGGGTATTATTTTTGGTGGGGGACAGGGGTGGGTTTTTTAAATGTGTTCCAATGTTTTTGATGTCCCTATCCCCACTGTGGAACCTGAGATGTACGGCTGAAGATGTCGAACCAGATGTAATTTACTAAATGCACTCCTCGCCACAGCCACCACCTGGGCATCCTTGGATGACTTTGGCTGTACATCTCAGGTTCCGATCTTGCTACCATCATCCATGCATTTATCACTTCAGGATTAGACTACTGCAATGCACTTTACGTGGGGCTACCTTTGCTGATGACCTGGAGGCTGCAGCTGGTACAGAATGCGGTGGCTCGTCTTCTTGTGGGGGCAGGCCACCGGGCGCATATAATACCAGTGCCCCCGTCTTTGCAGATTTTCCTTGGCTAGAGCATGAACCACACAAATAGTGAAATCAAATGCTGCTATGATGACCACTGTTTCTCTCAGGATGATGCCATATGGGAAGCAAAATTTGCATATATAATTAATTTTGGAAATTTGGTAACAAAACATATTTTGGAAATTTATTCATGGAAGTGAATATGTGCATTTGTGAAATGAATACAAAACAGCATATTAATTTCAGTCCTCATCCTTCCTTAAATTTGGTTTGTCTGTCAAATTTGGTTGAAATTGGTCCAAGGGATCAAACATTATTGAGGGTCACACACACACACACACACACACACACACACACACACACACACACACACACAGAGTGTAATTGCATAAGCCTTCTTTCCGTATGAAACCAATTTAAGCTCATTATCACCCCTCTGAGGTAGACTGACATTTCACCAAGAGTATTCTAAATAAGAATCCGGTGCTAAGCCTCAAGGTGTAGATGTCTTCCAGATTAATAACTGGAGGTGGAATGGGAGACACGGGACAGAAGTACTGTTCTGTCTTTCACCGCATATCTTTGAAGAGAACCATAGGAGCACAGCATAAATCAGAGCGGCGGCCTCTAGGGTTACTCTGATTTACAACATGGGACTGCTCTATTCACTAGCCTCTTGTTGTAGTTGGAAGGTGCAATATTTATTCTGACTCGCATGGTGTGGAAGCTTGATAATTTGCACACCGCACATTGACTGATTCAGAAATATAGCCTCTGGCCTGGAGAAGACCATTGTTTAAACTGTTTTCTTGTATTTGTGACAGTATATCCTCAGATGCTAGTGAGCTATATCAATATCCACTGTGGAATCTGTGTGCTGCCACAAACTGGGGCCTTGGGATCTCATTTTTCAAAGCTTCACTGTTTGTCTTGCAAGACAAAATAATCCACACCCTGAAGGGCTATGTTATCTAAACCTTTCAATCTTGATTAAAGCTGCTTTAGTTATTACCAAGTCCCTAGGCTGACTGATAGCTACACTCCACGTAGAGCTGGAGGTACATTATTGAATATATAGCTCCATCCCTTTTGGGATGCAAAAAATATTGCATTGTCTTCAAGATTTTCTTCACTATCAGGAATGGTCATATCAGTCAGTCATCGGAGAATAGAGCTAAAATGAATATCTGATGTGAATACCAAATTCAGAAAATTTAGTGCATTTGAATCTGGTTTAATGAAATGATTACAGAGTGGTAATTGCTTCTTACTTCATTTGTGGATTCAAATCTTCATTTAGGTATTTTCATGATCAATATTTCAGTTACGTTGAAAAATTCCATGTTGTATATTGGTTACTTTGGTATTTTGGTACTGGAAACTTAGTTCAATTTGATGGTATGATCTGGTATGTTTAACGTTTTTTTTAATATAAACGTGATTGCATAATTTTGGATCCATGACATTCACATTCAAAAATGTAAAAACAAAACCACTCCACCGTATAATGAACCAAGCATCAATTACTGAGATAACAAAGTCATTGAAATACAAAAGAAAACAAAGACGTGATATGCAAATTTTATAGCAGTAACAAAAACATATTTGGATATTCACATATATGCAAATTATCTTTGTGAATATGAAATTTTGTATTTGCTTCAGCTGTATGAAAGGTAATATCGCCATACCCCCTGTGCAGCATCAACCTCGCACAGGGGGCCGGGGCGGTGGTGTGGCTATTATTTTCAGAGAGGAATGGCCGGTTAGGAGATATCCTGTTCAGGAGATTCCAGGAATAGAGGCTCTCCATGTGGTGTTTGATTTGGCTGGGGGTAACCTGGGGGTGCTGCTGGTGTACCGGGCCCCTTCCTGCCCGGCTACATCCCTTGCCGCTCTAGCGGAACTGGCCTCGGAGGTGGCACTGGGCTCCCCTAGGACCGTGGTCCTGGGGGACTTCAACGCCCATGCCAATGCTGGCCTTGCAGGAGCGGAGTGGGAGTTCATGGCAACCATGGACTTGCCCCAAATTTTTAACCGCCCAACCCACATGGAGGGGCATACCCTCGACCTGGTCTTCTGTTCAGGCCTTGAGGCGGGTGATCCGTTAGTGGGGGATGTCAGGATGACACCATTGTCATGGACGGATCATTATCTCCTACAGGCCTGCCTCCCGGCACACCACCTCCA
>QEPC01002874.1:1343258-1378710 GCA_003113815.1 Sphenodon punctatus
TACACTAAATCTAACTGCTATTAACTATTCTAAATGCTATGAACTAAATGGATTATCTAATAAGTACACAGGCCTACTCCTACAAACACTAAAACTAAATCACTAACGCTATCTCTATCACTAAGCTAGCTCCTACTATCCCTAACCTATCTCTCTCTATATATATCTATATCTCTCTATCTCTCTATATATGGGATGGGGGGAATCACAAACACAAGGTTTCAGTTTAAGGTTTAGGTTTCATTTCAGTACAAAACTGAAATGAAACTTAAAGCAATCTAATAATCCTACTCAACGCCTGCTGTTCAGGAACAGTGACTAGCTCAGAAGGTGCTGGGAAGTGGGGAGGCAGATAGTTTCATTTCTTGCAAGCCTCTCCACTCCCTGATGCCTGGAAGTCTGCTCCTCAGTGACTGGTACTACCCCTCCCTGTCACGTTTGACCTTACAGTGAACCTTTTTTTGCCACTCGACCTCACCCGAACGCGATCCGAACTGACCGAACTGTTCGGTCATTTTGCCGTTCGGATTGAGTTCGGTTCGGCCAGTTCATGTTCGGAAGTTCGGTTCTGTTCGGTCGTCCGAACAGGCCGAGTTCGGGCCGAACTCCGAACTTCCGAACTGCGTTCGCCCATCTCTATAAAACTGCGGTTGTCCAACCCTTGCTTCAGAAGCCACCTTTGGATGCTAACTCCCTCGCCATCCATCAGTCAGTTTCTAACCTTCCCTTTTTAGGGAAGGTTATTGGATGGGTGGTTGCCCAGCAGCTCTAAGCTCATCTTGACACTATTGAATCCCTGGACCTGTTCCAGTCAGGGTTTCATCCTGGTTATGGCACAGAGACTGCATTTGTGGCCTTGGTCTATGATCTGCACCTAGAGATGGATAAGGAAAATTCTACCCTGTTGATTTTGCTAGATCTTTCAGTGGCCTATGATACAGTTCATCATGAAGTGGTGTTGATACGACTGAGGAACATGGCAGGGGTACGTGGACTTGTTCGAGTGGTTCCGTTCTTTCCTGTTGGGGAGGTCTCAGTGGGTGGTGATGGGTGATTGCTCATTGTCCCCTCATGAACTCCTGGGATCTCACAGGGTTCTAGTCTGCCTCCTCTCTTTTTCAATATGTGTCTGAGGCCACTGGGTGAGATCATTTGGAAGTTTGAGGTGAAGTGTCATCAGTATGTTGATGACACTCAGCTCTACCTTTCTTTATCATCCAACCCAGACCCTGTAGTTCCGATGCTTACCTACCAATGCCTGGCTGCAATCAGATTGCATGAGGGTTAGCCGATTGAAGCTGAATCCAGACAAGACTGAGATGATGATGGCTGGCCGTGTGACCTGGAAGGGATTGGGACTCCTATTATTAATGGGGTCTGTCCCCCTCTGGTCAATTGGGTTTGCAGCCTTGGAGTGCTTCTGGATCTGTTGCTGCACCTTAAACCTCAGGTTGCAGCAGTGGCCAGGAGCATATTTCACTAACTCCATCTGGTGAGAGGGCTGTTGTGGCCTTTCATTCTGATTTGGATCTGGCCACTGTCATCCCTGCTTTCTTCACCTCAAGGCTAGTTTAGTTCAATGTGCTCTCTGTGGGGCTGCCCTTGTTGATTGTTGGGAAGCTGCAGCTGTTGCAGAATGCAACAGCTCAGCTCCTTTCTAGCACAAGTCACAGAGAGCGCATTACACCAGTTCTCTTAAAGTCTGCACTGGCTGCCTATAGCTTTCCAGACACAATTCAAGGTACTGGTTTTGATCCTTAAAACCCGAAACAGTCTGGGCCCTACATAGCTTTGAGACTGCCTGTCATACCACATTACATTGTGGCCCCTGCAGTTGGCAGGTAGAGCCCTTTTGTATATTCTCTCTGCTACTCTTGTCTGAAGGATGTGAGTGCTCAGGAAGGCATTCTTGCTCACTGCCCCAGTTGTATAGAACTCCCTTCCCCCAGAGGTGGTTCTGAGTCTAAGCATCTTCCGGAGGCAGTACAAGACTTTTTTGTTTAAAGAAGCATTTGGCTTGTGAGAATAGGGGTTGTTTGGGAGGTTGTGGGTATGGGTTGGGTGGAGGGTTCGGAGGAGTCTGGGGGAACTGGGGAGGAGTGAAAGGAAAGGTTGGTGGAGGACTGGGGTTTTATGCTGTGTTATATGTTTTATATGCTGTTGAATTTGTTTTGTAAGTCCCCCTGAGCCATTTGGGAAGGGTGGGGTAGAAAATAGAATGAATGACTGAACAAACGAATGAATGAGCAAATGAATGAATGAACAAATAAATAAATAATACACAGTATATCGGGTATCTATCTATCTATCTATCTATCTATCTATCTATCTACATAAGATGTAGGATTACAGGCATGTATTAATAGGAGCAGGCATTGTCCTTGCAGAATCAGGACCAGGCATATAGCAAACAAGGGCAGACTAGGCAAACAACAGTTACAAGTCAAGAAGTCAAAGGGAACATAGGAGAGAGTCTGAAATAACAAGCCAGGGGGTGGACCAAAGAACTCTTATCAGAATTCAGGCTAGAGATCAAAACCTGGGAAAGGCTAGCGGTCAAAACCTTGAAAAGGTCCTAGTTGAGGAGTAAGGCTGGCATGAGGAATGCACAGAGGAACAGGCTGGCTATGTAGAAGACTGAGGACCAGGCAAATCAGATAGAGTAGGAGCAAGATGTGAGGGCTGGAGAACAAGAAAGTGATACAGGCTGGGTGCATAATGTCTGGAGTTAGCAGCAGGCTGACATGCAAGGGCTGGAGTGCAAACAAGACCCAAGAGCAGGAATACAACAGGACTGGAGGCAGGGACCTAAGCTAGATAGATGATCACAGCTGGAAGGAAGCATGTCACATGACAGGTGTAGTTAAGCTGAAGAGGAACAAACAGATGAAGATCCACAAGCAGACATTTCTCTGAAGACAAAAACCTTAAAAATGATCCATACCTATTCCTTTCTTATTGGGTAGTCTTAAGTAGTGTAGGCCAGCCAACCAAATGAACTGGAGGGGATGACCACCTGAGAAGAAACCCTGGACCCCATATCTATGCTAAAGATAAGACCAAGAGGTCAAGGCAATTAAAAATGACAGCACAGAACTGATTGGAGCCCATGGATACCAGTTCAAGACCTGTAAATCCTGACATCTGTCAGCCTTCCTGTTGTAGTTCCAACCTCAAGAACTGCCTTAGGTTTTGAAACAGAGATACTGAGCTACTGGCTATGCTTAGGGATGGGCGAACGTGGTTTGGATGTTCGGAGTTCGGTCCGAACTCAGCCTGTTCGGACGACCGAACCAAACTTCTGAACTGAATGCTTGAACAGTTCGGAAAAGTTCGGATGAGTTCGGGGGTGGAAAAAACATGACTGGGGGGGAGGCAGCTGAGATGCAGACTTCCTGGCACCAGGGGTGGACACCAGGGGTGGTTTCAGGACCAAAAATACCAATGCCAAAAAAGAATCAGTTTCGGTTTCAGTAACGATAGTACTTTTTTGAATGTTCAGCCGAGTTCGGACGAACCGAACTCCGCCAAACCGAACAGCTGAACCCGAACTAGAGTTTCGAACTGAACGTCTGAACATCCGAATGGCGTTCTGTTCGCCCATCCCTAGCTATGTTACATGCCTGACAAAAGGCCCTGTGTGGCCTGAAAGCTTGCTTATTTAATTTTCCACCAACAACAGTCGGTCCAATAAAAGAGATTATTCAAACCACTTTGTCTCTCTAGGTTTTGAACTACAGCTTCCAGGAGACTTAAGCTACACAAGAAATGGATTTCTGTCTGTCTTCCCTGTCTGGGGTTGAAACTACAGCTCCCAGGTGCTTCCAGCTCCATGGGAGATCGATACAAGGACTTGAACCACAAAAGTGTATGTCTGGGCTGGGACAAGGACATCTAGTTTCTTCTGCTTATATTAATTTCCTCTTTCAGACCCTGAGAAATGGATAGGCCAGGATGAGTATAGAAAATCCCTCTGCCTCCCATCCTCAGGACTGGTCCCTGAGAAGAAAGTCTGGGGTGAATACATGCACCTCATCACATGCACCCTCTCTCATCACTGCCCAGTGCTAACTCCTGCTGCTGACCAGTGCTGCTACCCTCTGGGTACACAAAGCTTTCACTACCCCAGTTCTGTGCAAATTTTCTGTATCTTTGGAATGTGTATTTTTTCTAAGGGACAGGAAATGTGCCTTCTGGCTAGTCCTAACCAGGGCAATCTTATCAGGGACTTAACTCTTCTTCTCCCCCACCCTTCTTGGATTTATAAGCTTCAGACAAGAAACTGGAGGATTTAGTTACAGTATGGATGATCAGGTGTAAGGAGAGGAAGGAGTCAAAGATGACTATGGAAAGTTCATGTGACCATGCACATAAGCAAGCATTATTTATTTATTTATTTATTTATTTATGTTTTTAAAAATTATCCCGCCCCTCCTGCCACAGGCAGCTCAGGGCAACGAACAATATAAATATATAAACCATATAAAAACATACCTTAAAACAATTTTGTAACAATGGGAAAAGTTAAAAAGAATATAAACAAAAACCCACCCACCTTAATCCTCTACCCCCTCCCATCACCTATCTCCCTCACCAAACACCTGGTGGAACAGCCAGGTCTTACATGATTGTCAAAATGAAGAGAGGTCTGGGACCACCTAGGCCTCTGCTGGGAGTTCCACAGACTAGGTGCGGTCACCAAGAACACCCTCTCCATAGTCGCCCCCTGGGAAATCATGGGACTTCAAGAAAGGCACCCCTGGTCGACCTGGCAGGGGCCAATCGAGGGTCTGGGGCGTAAGATCCTTTAGGGCTTTCTAGGTAAGCACCAACACCTTGAATCAGGCCCAGAAGACTATAGACAGCCAGTGCAGCAAACGGAGCACAGGTGTAATGTGCTCATGGCGGCCCGTCCCCATAAGAAGATGAGCCACTGCATTCTGCTTCAGCTGCAGCTTCCGGACCGTCACCATGGGTAGCCCCACATAGAGTGCATTGCAATAGTCTAGTCTCAAAGTAATGAAAGCATGGATGATGGTGGCCAGGTCGGCGTCCGAAACATATGGCTGAAGCTTCCACACCAGATGTAGTTGATGGAATGCGCTCCTCGGCACCACCCCCACCTGGAGATCCAGGCGGAGTTGGGAGTTGAGGAGCACCTCTGACTCCAAACCTGGCATCCCCCATCGATGGGGGAATGCCACTCCCATCGCCTTACCCACCAGCATCACCTCCATCTTGTTGGGATTCAGCCTCAGTCAGCTCGCCCTTATCCCGTCCCCCACAGCTGCCAAGCTCTGTGTAAGCACTGAGACTGCGGGGACTGGGTCGGATGAAAAAGAGAGGTAAAGTTGGGTGTCATCAGCATAATGATGACATCGAACATCAAACCTTCTCACAACCTCGCCCAACGGCTGCATATACATGCTGAACAAGAGAGGGGACAGACTGAATGGAACCCTGCGGGACACCACATGTGAAGTCCCAGGGAAATGATGAATGCCTAAATGCATTGGGGATGGAGTGGGGATGGAGTTCAGTATGGACTTGTGTATCTAGCAGAATTGGGGTATTAACAGCAGAAATCATGAAGTCTGGGAGAAATCATGCAGTTGCAGAGTATGACACTTTTGATTTTAAGTAGACCTGAAACAAATAGGCATTTCCATGTTGGTGAGTATTATTTTAATATTTGGATAATGGCATCAATCTAGTCGGACAGTGTGATAAAATAAATCTCCCCTACAGAAATTATATTCACATATCCATTTATTTGGTTATTTCATTTTTGTTATTTTGGTCATTCTGGTATTTTGGTCAATTTGGTATTTCACTGAATTTGTTTTGGCATTATTTTTAGTGCTACTATGCAACAGTTTGGTCTAAATGGTGCCAAAATGAAGCGATTGAAATACCAAAGTGACCAAAATAACTGAAATGTAAAACTTGACGCAGATATTTGTGTTTGCAAACAAAGTGAGAACTGTACACCAGCTCATATCCACTTCAGGAGACCTGATCTGAAGTGGGCAAAATCATACGATCTGCTGTTTGCCACAGATATTTCAGCTCTCGTTTTAATGACATCAGTCTAGTTGGACAGTGTGATCCTCTGAGCAGAGAGTCCTATTCGCTTCACTGGGAAACATGCCTGTGGAAAATGCTAGCATCAGCTCGATCCCCTCTGAGGACTGCACAGTTAGAATTTATGATGGTGGGACTTGCTACAGGTTAGCAAGGTCTTGTTTTCCCAATTTCGTAAGAGAATGACTATCATCAATTAAATTCCCTTTCACATCCCCTCTCCACTTTCTGCTTTGTCTTCCTGTAATTATGACTTTGGACAACATGTCCTTGGAGACTCATTTGGTATAAAAACACACACACAGAAGAAACAAAACAAAACAAAACAGGAGAGACAGAATGATGAAAAATTTAAGTCTTGAACTCCATTGCCTGAGGGCCCAGAAGCCTGCGTGTGTCACGTCAATATTCCTAGCCATGCTTAAATTGACTTTGCTGCTCTCCACATCACATAACACCTCCTCACATGTATGTTCTTATGAACCTTTTGTACATATTTAAAATAGAAAATAGAATATGTAAAATTACAGTATTTTTTTTATTATTACAGCCATAAACAAATAATCTCTTTTATGATTTGTTCTAAGAGTCATCTCCTCTTTCCCACACCTTCACAGCTCCACACAGCAGCAGTATAGGGTTGCCTTGTGGTTCCCAGTAGAAATTTCTGTGATGCCCACATGGTAACCCAATGTGACTGGCAGAAGAACCACTGATATAGTGCTACTACTGGCAGTTTGTGTTGGTGTTATCATGCAGCAGATTCATTGAGATGTTATAGAAATTGTCGCCTTGTGGCACCCTGAAGTGCTGCCATGGGCCTGCAGGGGCTCCTGTGATATCTGAGTGCCCCTATACACATTAATATGGTAAACAGATATTTTTATAGCTAGCTTTCTGTTCATCACAGACAGTGGCTGGCCACTGACAGCTCATTTTACCAAATTCCTTATTTTCACCTCACCAATCAAAGCCATTACTAAACTGCCAAGAAAAGATGTGTCTCTGTTTATTAAACAGAAAGTCCTTTCCTTGACATGACATGATTTGGATTGTTTTTAATTGAAACAATCATTTCATTATCAACACATTGAAAGAAATCAATTAGTAACAAAAAATAGCCTACCAGATGTTTTTTACTTGATATCCTCACTGTGATTAAATCAATTGAAAAAGGTGCATTCAAAGAAACATTAAATCCACAAATACAGTAAATTAGTTACTAGAGCGATACTGTTCATATTCTTAATTTTCATTATCAGACTCTCTACTTCCAGGGGTTTATGACTGCCATATAAATTGGTTCCATGCTGGATCCTGACAGGCACAGAAGATCACGCAACACAGGGTGTTTATAAACAACACTATAGCCCACTGGAGTCCATGTTTGGTTTGTGCAGCCACTACTCTCATGTTTTGCATATTCACCCTAATAAACGGACAGACCCTGCATGAAGTTCTTGTTCATGTGGGCCAACCACACTCACCTGCCATGTACAGGTTTAACCCGACAAACCTAATAGATGTGCAGGTGTTCTTCCCTGCTGTACTACCTCCCCACCCCCTTTCTGCGGCAAACTATGGGAAAAAAGAAACTGGCTTTCTTTTTTTCTTCCAGGCTATTATGTCTTTGGGAGGCAGTCCAGCATGAGCAAGTACTTGGTCACATGCAGCACACAGCCAGTCCTAGCTAGGACCAGGAGCCACCCAGTGCTGGAAACTTTTCAAAACACTTGGCGTGGTCTGTAATGCAGCCATTGATCCCAAGAACTTCAGGGTGCTCATTATCGCACTCCAGGCCTTCATGGCTGCTAATGAGCAGAACCTGTGAGTGATCCAAGAAATCAGAGCAGCCTGCTGCTGATGAATCAAGGTGATCTTTAGGCACAGACGGGCACTCGTTCAGTCTGGACCCTGGTACACACAGTTCTCCTCCCGTGATCACTGTAGAGGAGTGAAGAACATACAGAAATCAAGCACAGCCATTTTTGCCCTTGCCGCTTTTCTCCACACCTGCCATTTTTACTTCCCCTATCCCATCCCACCATGGTTTCTCCACCCCTGCTCTCCCAGGGGCCTGTAATGCTGCCTTCCCACGCTTACCATTCAAACCCAGTGCTGCCCTTCCCTGGGGATTTTGAGACTGCTTCCCTGCATTCTCCTGGCCACCTGCAACACAGTAAATTAAAAAAACACCACATCATTCGATAGCAAAGAACGTAATACTTTATTATGCAAATTCAGCTCCTCCCCAACCCCAGGTGCATTAACTTACCATTCTCCTCTGCCCTCTTGATAAAGGTGGCCTCCGGGTTCTCCATAACCTCTGCCAGTACCTCACCTGGCTTCTCAAATAAATGCTGGCTCTCCATCTGAAGGGAGTAGATCTGGAGAGTCACAGTGTCCATGTCCTTGGTGATAGATGCTGGCTTTTGGGTGGGGACGGGCATAGAGGGATCTCTGCCAGTAGTTACGGCTTCGGGGGGGGGGGGAGCAGGTGTAGTTTTGATGCCACAGCGGCTTTGTCAACACACAGGAACTGGTTCAGGAGGGCATAGTAGGTAGACAGCTGCCTTCCATGGCCAGAGGTAAAGTCGTGTGTCCCGGATCTCCTTGTAGACTGGCTGGAGATCCTTACCTTGCAGCTGGCACTGGTTCATGTCCCTTTGGTATCCCGGCTCTGCCATCTCCTGGAATATACGACATCATTGCAGTAGCGTTTCACAAGCTTGTATTGTATGTTCTGCTCCTCGCAAAGAGTGATGAAGACTGTGGTCTCCTCCTTGCTCCAGGGAATGCATCTCTGGTGGGTAAATTGGTAGGTGGCGAGTGCCTCAGGAAGCACAGTTGATGTAAAGGTGCTGGAGGTTGCCTGGCTGTTATTCTAAACCATGGCCACAATGATGATAAGGCTATTGAATTCACTCTGGAGAAGGCAACGAACAACTCTATGGTGCAGGCGGTGCTTCCAGCCCCCAAAGCATGACTAATTGCAATGTCACACGGTCATTCTCCACAGCCCCCTTCCCTGAACTCCTGCTCCCCACCCCCAGACCCCAAAGTGGCTTATAGTTATGCCGTACCACAATTCTCCATGCCCCCCTTTCCCTGTACCCCCACTTCCCCCTCCCAGCCCCCAAAGCAGGTTATCACTATCCCATACAGCCATTCTCCATGCCCCCCTTCCCTGCACCCCGCTTCCCACCCTCTTCCCACCCAGCCCCCATACCACCATTCAGCACTGCCCCCACTCTCCCAAACCTCCCTTCTTTCCCCAGAATAAGCACAGATTGTGAAAAACAGAGCAACTGTATTTAATGATATAAACTTTAATTTAACTTTTTAAAAATAATAAATCAATGATTTATAGATAAATAATTAAAGCTCTATAAAGGACAGATATATTGAAATTAAGCACCATCGTTCGCACCCTCCCCGCACGGGTCTGGCATGGTTCCTATCCTTCCCACCCCTAGCCCACATGTTCAATGATATATATATGCAAAAGGCAAATAAAGAGATATAATAGAATACGTAGATTATGTGTAATAATAGAATTTGAATATGTAAAAACAGTGCTCTACCAAAAAGAATAAATAACGCTGAGTGGAAACTTTTGACTCCACTAGGTAGACATAGGTGTCAGGTACACATGCTCAGGTATGGAGAGTCAGTGCAGGATCAGTACCAAATGCTTGTGCACAGAATTGGGTCCAGAGTCTCGGTGTGGTGAATAGGTGCAGGATCAAACCAAAGGGTCCAGGGGATCCAAGGTTCAGGGCAGAATCAGGACTAACACACGAACAAAGGGGATGGAGAACAAGGCAGGCACTGGGCAATGAGTCAGCAAGGAAAAACCAAACAGCAAACAGGGATTCAGAAGGACTCACAAACCAAGCAGAGCAGATCCAGAAACAAGTCAGAGCAGGTCCAAGACAGAATTCAAGCAGAGCCAAGCCAGTCCAACAGGGAGAAAACAAACCAGGGCAGGAAGTACAGCACAAGTCCAGAAGCCAAGCCTGATAGAAGGCACATCATTCCCAAGGAGAAGAGGAACCAGGAACCAGCATGTTGACTGATGATCCACCCAGCTTCCTGGAGCTACAAGCTGACCTTATATGCAGGCCAGCAGCCAATCAGGAAGCTAGGGGCATGGAGCAAGACTGAGGGGGGTCGTATACCTCTACCGGCATAATGGAAGACCAATAATGCCAGGGCCCTTGCCAGGGAGCCTTGGTGATGTGGAGGGCAATGACTATGTGCACAGCTCCAGAGGCACTGGTTCGAACCTGGGTCTTTTCAGTAGGGTGTTGACAAATGAGATGATAGCCCACACCAGGTGGGTGTCCACCTACTCATTTATTAGTTTGCCCCCACTGGACATGTGGCTGCCATCCACCACCAGACATGCAGTCCCCACTCATGGCAGGGTCCCAGAGCCTGCCATGAGGGTGGACGTAGGCTATTCTGCGCCCATGTGTCCATGTCTTGTCAATTTGGTTTTGAATGTGAGCTAATGTGCGCCCACGTCTGACTGCCCTTTTCCAAAATGGTAGAAATGCTGCACGTGTATGTGCTTAGCTTAGTTAGAGGGAAGAGGAGGCATCTGTGATGGGTCTATTGGGATGAGGAGCTAGGGAAAGCATAATGGAAGAGAGAGGTTTTTAGCAGGAATGTGCAAATGTGGTTTGGAAGTTTGGGGTTCAGCCCAAACTCGGGGTGTTCAAACCATTCATGAACACCCCAAATCCGAACCGCCCCCCACCGGAACAAAGTTAGGGTTCCAAACCGATTCGGGCGGGGCGTGGGGGTCAGGGAGGAACCTGGTTTTCCCTCCCCCCTCCAGGGTGCACGTGTGGAAGGGGCACCAGGGTGCACCTCCTACCCAGCCTCGTAATTATTTCTTTTTAACCGCCCCACCCCAGGGATTGCCCTACCTGGTGGTTCCAGGGCTCTGGGACCGGGTCCGGCAGCGGCAGTTCCGACAGCGGCGGGTCCAGCAGGAGCGGCCCTCCGGAGTGCTTCAGGCCGCTACTAGGCCTTCCAGGTCAAACCAGAAGGCCTTGTAGTGGCCTGAAGCACTCTGGAGCACCGCTGTCACCGGACCCACTGCCGCTGCTGCCACCAGACCCAAGGCCAGAGCCCCGGCACCACCAGGTAGGTCAGGCTCTGGCTCTGGCAGCGGCAGCAGGTCTGGCAGCAACGGCACTCTGGAGCACTTCAGGTTGCTACTAGGCCTTCCGGTTTGACCCAGAAGGTCTAGTAGTGGGCTGACGCTCTCCAGACACGCTGCAGGACCCACCACCTCCAGACCTGGAGCCCCGGCAGGTAGGGCAATTCTTGGGGTGGGGGCTTAAAAAAATAATTATGAGGCTGAGCAGGGTGGGGGGGACGTGCTCCACGGTGCCCCTTCCACCCACGCAGCCAGGAGGGGGGAGGGAAAACCAGGGAGGGGAGCACCCGAATGGGCCGAACTGAACGGTTTGGGGTTTTGCTGAACCCTGAGTGGGCCAAACACCGAACCCCCCAGTGTTCGCACATCCCTAGTTTTTAGGAGGAATCTGAAGATTGGGAGGGAAGGAGCAGAGTGAATGTATTCAGTGGGGGGAGTTCCAGGCAATGGGGCAAGGAGAAAATATGTTTTGAGGAGCAAGGAAGTTGAGAGCAGTTGAGAGTGGTGGCAGAGGAGGAGCAAAGCTCTTGGGTAGGAATATTATTATTATTATTATTTTATTTATTATTAACAAACATTTATATAGCACCAGCAGTGTACCTGGCACTTTACAAAGTAATAAAATAGACATGGTCCCTGCCCCTAGGGCTTACAATCTGAGAGACAGGAGCTGGGGGAGAGACTTAGGAAGGGGAACAGAGGGAGAGACAAGGGGTCTAACATTCATGAAGATGCGAGGTCTCAAGTGCACGTACTTGGCTTGGTTACGATGAGAATGACAGCAGGCAGGTCCATGTTGCAAGGATAAGGGTAAACCGATCGTAGGTATAGGAATAGTGGCTCAGCAGGATAAAGAGTCAGACAGAGCAGAGCGAAAGAGGTGAGTTTTAAGGAGAGATTTGAAGGTATGAAGGGAGGGGGCAAGGCGGATGTGGACAGGGAGGGAGTTCCAGGCATGGGGGGCAGCAAGTGAGAAGGGACGAAGGCGCTTAGGGGAGCAGGGAAGGCGTGGAAGGGTGAGAGAAGGGACAGAGGAGGAGCGAAGTGCACGGGCTGGAGTATGGAGGGCGATAAGTGCAGAGAGGTAGGGGGGAGCAAGGTTGTGAAGAGCTTTATAGGTGAAGACTAGGAGCTTGTGCAGGATTCGTTCAGGAAGGGGAAGCCAGTGAAGCGAAGAGAGGAGGGGCTGCACATGGTCGAAGCGACTGGCGAGGTAGATGACCCTGGCAGCAGAGTTTTGGACAGAGATGAGGGGAGAAAGGTGAGACCGGGGAAGGCCAGTGAGAAGGAGGTTACAGTAATCGAGGCGAGAGATGACCAGAGCATGAACAAGAATTTTGGCAGACGAGACAGAGAGAAAAGGGCGAAACTTAGCAATGTTATGGAGGAAGAAGCGACAGGATTTTGCCACAGAGTCAATGTAGGGTTTAAAAGAAAGGGTTGAGTCAAAGATGAAGCCTAGGCTATGGGCTTGGATGACAGGCAGGATGGTGACTCCATCAATAATTATTGACAGTGAGGAGGGAGAGGAAGGATGAGGGGGGAAGATAAGAAGTTCAGTTTTAGCCATGTTGAGTTTGAGTTGATGTTGAGACATCCAGGTAGAGATATCAGAGAGATGGGAAACAAGTGCAGAGAGATGGGTGGGTGGGTGGGTGGGGGGGGGAGACAAGGCCATGAAGACCCTTTAAGGTAAAGGCAAAGAGATTGTGCTGAATATTTTCAGATAGAGTGAATCAGTGTAGGGTAGAGAGGGGAGGAACATGGATAAAGTAATAGACAAAGTGTATGACCTTGGCAGCAGAGTGCTGAATGGAAATGAGAGGGGTAAGGTCAGAGCAGAGGAGATCAGTAAGAAGGACATTGCCGTAGTAAAGGTTAGTGATGTACACAGTAACTCTTTTGTTGTTGTTGTTATTCATTTAGTTTTCATTATTAAATATCATCCGTTTTTGTTATATTTCATTAGACTTTCTTTCGTTTTCATTTTTACTTTTGTTTTTGATTTCCATTGGTTTCATTTTGGGTGGTAACTTTTTAATTTTTCATTCAGGTTTAATGAAACCTGGCAGGAATGTACACTCAATGGAGGGCATTTTCTGTGCTACATTTCAGAATGAATGGTTAATAGGGATGGGCAAATGCGGTTCAGATGTTCGGAGTTCAGACCAAACTCAACCAGTTCAGTCAACCGAACCGAACTTCCGAACCAAACTCAATTTTTGAACCAAACCGAACCAAATTTCCAAACTCAGTTCTGTTTGCCTATCCCTAAAAGATAATATTCCATTTAGTTCAATGGGGTTTGAATTTCCGAACTCTGTTCAGAAGTTCGGAGTTTGAACCGAACTCAAATAGTTTGGTTGACCAAACCGAACTTCTGAACTGAACTGAATTTCTGAACTCGGTTCTGTTCGCCCATCCCTAATGGTTAAAGGGATCCCATTTGATAAGCAGTTGAAAATTTGTTATTTTACAAAATTCTGTGTACACATTCCTGACTGTATCATTTGTGTGTCCCATCTCATTTGGATGAAACTTGGTAAGATTATACCCCTCCCCAAGGATACTACTACTGCCAAATGTCAGAAGTATGGCATAATGGGTCTCAATGTTGTACATGATTTATCTTTAAATGCATTTCTGACGGTAACAACATTGTATTCAAGCCAGTTTACATGAAAATTGGAAGGATTCTATCTCATACCTTTAGGGGCATCTCTGCCAAATATAAAAAGGATCTGATAAAGGGTCCCAAAGGTATAAGCCAGTGTACAGCATCTTCAGATGCCAGGGATTCTCTTATGTTTGTCACTGTGGTACAAGATGTGTTTGTGATGCCAACTGGCCAGCATAATTGTCACCCATATAACATTCTGGGCTTCTACCATGACAACGCCTCTCCCTCACTTGCTACTGGGAAGTTGGAAGCATCTGCTTAGGAAAGAGCCAATAAGGGATTCTCTTATGTCCTCTGTCACAGTGCTGCAGGATGCGATTGTAATGACAATTGGCCAGCCTGGATGTGTGAACCATGTCTCCCGATTACTGGGATGCTGCCCTCTGCCTTGTTTCCTGATGTCCTAGTTATGTCCCTTCTACACCCGCTTCAGAGCCACCCAGGATTGGTCCTGGAAAGCTGGAAGCTTGCAGTAAGAGAGGCAATCACATCTCTGTCCCAGCCAGGGTGTCTTTGAAATGTCAAGCCAATTGGTCAGAGGATATATTAGTCATCTCTGCTGTTTGGCACAGGCTTCACTCTGGGTGGGCACCCCAGGTGCATGGGGGTGTCTGTCAACTTGCAGAGAATGCCCCAGGAGGGGGCAGCAGTATGTTGTGCAGCACCCCAGGTGCATGGGGATTGGATTTATGTAGCTAGCTGAACTCTAACAGTGAGCTCTAGCAGACACACAAAAAATCCTGCCAGCAATGTCTGAGAAAATGCTCTGACCAAAGCCTGAACTAACCACAGACAAAGAGCAGGCCCAAAGAACAGCAGCGCTTATATCTACCGTCTATGCCCGCTTTGAAGCCACCACTGGTTGGTCCTCCTGTAAAGGTGGGAGCATGCAGTAACTGGCCAAGTGGCCAGTGAATGTGTCTGTCAGTCTGTTGGGCTGTTCCCCCTCCCTTCTTCAGCCCCTCCTCCCTGCCATGCCTGTCTCTGAATGGCACTGCATGTGATGTTTACCTGAATAATTAAAGTCTTCAAGAGGGAAATTTCAATTGCTTATAAAATGTTGACCCTTTATCAAATCTTTCTACACTACAGAGATGATCCTGAAGATCTGAGATAAAGTCTTGCCAAATTTCATGTAAAATGGATGGAATACAAAGATGTTACAGCCAGAAATGCATTTAGAATGAAACTGCTTACAACATCATTTTCAGACATTTTCTTAAATGACCCTGCCATTTTCCTTTCCCCCGGTTTTTTTTACAATTGAAAATTAATTTAAAAATCACTGTGCATGCAAAATGGCACCTGGGCCATTTTGGAAAAGGGAGTGCATGTGCAGAATGGCTCCAGCAGCCATTTTATTTTATTTTTAATTTATTTTTTATTTTAAAATGAAAATGGAGGAAAGGAAAGATAATCATTTGCTTATTCATCCGTTTTCATAAAATCAGTTACGAAAATGAATGGGACTCAATTCGTTTTCATAACTAATAGAAAATATTATGGATGCACACCCCTATCTGTTGTAATACGAGACTGGATGGAGCAGGAGAGCGCAGGGACAGAGAGAGAGAGAGTTGACTTTCATCAGCATATTGGTGATACTGGAACCATAAGATTCAATGCGGTTGCTCTATCAATGAGATAGAGTATAAATGGAGAAGAGAAGAAGATTCAGGACAGAGCTTTGTGGAACTGCCACAGAGAGGGGGAGTGACACGGAGGAAGTATCAGGAAGGGAGACATTGAAGAAGCAGTGTGAGAGATTCAAAGAGAACCAGTCAAGAACCAAGCCCTGGATTTTGGGGTTTCAAGTTTACCTTAGGTAATTAGAAGTGTAGATTTATTGCTCCTTTGATAAAAGATCAAATAATAAGCTGATTCTCTGAACATTTTGTTGGCACCTGTTGTGGGGTTCTTCCATTCCTAAAAAACATCCTTCTACAACATAGCATAAAAGGGAGAAAACAAGCAAGAGATTAGCCTGCTGGAGTCCGGGGTTGCTTCGTGGAGCCCATGCTCAGTCGCCACACACAGGTTCTACGTGATGAATGGGACAAATGGGCAGGCGTTGCGCTCCATCTCCAAAACCCCATCCTAATGCTGCAGCAATCCCTGGGTACAGGAAGCTGCCCCCACTGTGGTTTTTGTGTTTTGTTTATTTTCACTTTTTGGAGGGCTTCAAAAAGCAAAAGTAAACTGCACAGTGCCTGTGAGAATGAGAGTGGAGGGAGCACTTAATCCCCAGACTGCTCTAGGCACTCCACCGGGAATCTATGGTCCTGGCAGACCTGTACACACGTAGAGGCTATGCACACACCCTAACAGACAGAAGGCAGTCATGTGGGCAGACGTGCCCACCTTAACTACCATGTGCCCTCATGACAGGCTCCACATTCTCTGGCATGATGCCCTGAGTTGGGACTGCGGGGTGGCAGGTGGAAGGTGCAGACAAACATCTGGCGGCCACCTAATAGACAAGCAGGTGTCAACCCATCTGATGTGGTCTATAATGGGCTGCTGTCTTATCTGTTAACACCATACAAATATATTGTTGTTCTATACATCTGCATCTAATGTTCACAGTCATTGTCATTCTTCAGAGTTTATTTCCTTAATTACCTGTAACAAAGAGCTGTTACAATTACCTGTAACAATGAGAAATAGAGTTATGTGATGCTGTCAGAATATAATTTTCTTATTCCTCTCGTGTTCCTGAAGCTGGGAGAAAACATTCTAGAAATCTCAAACAAAAAAATATTTCCAACCAACTTACTGTTTATGATCTACCTTCTCAGAATGGCAGGTCAGCCACAAAGAAACAGCAAAAATTTCATTGGAGATCTGGATCCATGAAATACCAGAATCAGAGGTTAAATTCTGGCATATAATGTCATGAGGAAAGTGAAAAATGGAGACCTGTCAGAGACAGTGAATGTCAGAATGCCTGTTCTTTTCTTAACGCAGGTCAATTTCATGGAAGAGTTTTCCTTACTGTGGGGTTTCTCACTCTGGATAAACATGCTTACTAAAACAAGTCATCATATTTTCTCCTTTCTCACTGTCTAGTAGCTACAGCATGCTTTCACCAATAACACACTAATTCTGTCAATGAACACATTTAATTCAGAAAATGATTTCTTTAAAAGCAGTTGAAAGCAGACTAATGCTTTTGCGTTGGTAACATTTTGCTTGCAAAGTTCACAGGGGCTGGTGTGTAATTGAATGTGCTGGCTAATTTAATTTGGGCAAATTTCTTGTCTGCCTTTTCATTAACATAACAGCTTCTCTTTGTTCTATAGAGATTAAACTAAATGGAAAGAAACCCTTTTCCTCTATTTATACAGGAGTCAGACACAATGGACTCTTGAGAGGGGTTAGGGATTACAAATGTGGACTGAAACAGTCCTTTATAAAAAAATATATAGAAAAACTGGTCACAGACAACCAATGGGCATGTTGCTGGTGGAGTTTGTCAAAGTGAATAAAATTAGAAGTGACTGAATATTTGCCAGCAGTAGAGAGAGTGGAAGGAGAGTGAATGAGAAGCATTAGGGAGGTCAGCGTCAGCAGCAGCACCATGTAGTATCACAGCAGAAGATTTAATCAGGGAAGGTCAAGTGAGTTGATCAAAGACAGATGGACACTGGGGTCCTTTGCTTTTTTAAAAAAAACAGTGAAATGAAACAAAAGCAGACAGAAGATTTGCCATCTGTATAGAGGAGCAGTGTTTTCAGTACCCAAGTATGGATTGGACACCGAGCAACAGCCCTTTGAATTCAACAACCATTAGTTTGCATCTCCCCACTGGAATCAGGAGTGAGATTTTCTTCTTCGTTATGTCCTGCCAAATCCTGTGATTGGTACATTGAGTACAAGGTTGAATGGTGGCACATGAATGTACCTTTTTATTTTTACTCTGAAAATCGATTTTTGTAATAAAGTATTTCCCCTCATTTTCCTTTATTTTTCCCTCTTTGCAAGGCTCCCATTTATATAGCACCAGCAATGTGCATGTCACTGAACAGTTGTGATTAGAGACAGGCCCCTGCCCTGAGACGCCTACAGTCAAGGAAAGACAAGGGTGAGGAAAGACGCAAGAAGCTGGGAAGTCATTACATGCCAGTCTTTACACCAGGCAAAACAAAGGCTGGAAAATGCATCCAGATGGAGTGTTTGGCCGAGATTCTCCACTGGATAAATGACCCTACCTTCTCCAAAGTCCATTGTTGTGCTGATTTACACCAGCAGAAGTTCTGGCCCTCTATCAACTATACTGGATATTAGTGAAAGATCCTCAACTGAAAGCCCTGGAAAGTGGCAACATTCATTTATCTAGAGAATTTAGGCAACACAGAAGAAGTGCAAATTACCCCACAGCTATCACTCAGGCCATTTATTCTCCATGACCATGAGAAGGCATGTAAGAACTTAAGAAATGCTATACATAAGTGTCAGACCAGTGGAACATCTAGCACAGTATCATGTCTCCAACAGTGGCCAAATTGGTTTCTTTCGAGAAGTGCACAACAGGTCATAATGGAGTGATTCATTTCCTGTTATTTTCTCTCTGTCCCTGACAGTCAGATATCTCATCCCCTGACCAACTTTACTAATAGCCATGTATGAACCTATCCTCTAAGAACTGATCCAATCGATTTTTGAACCTAGCTATGCGATTGTGCTCTGTTCACAGAACCTCCTGGCAAGGCTCCTCCCTGCTATTAGGCAGGGAGCCAATTGTTGCTGCTCCCGTAGGAGGGAGATGGTAATGGGCAGGACTGGAGGAGAGGCCAGGGCAGTTTTGAGGGGACGTACAGGGAAATTGTTTGGGTCTCTGCAGACACACCGGATTCTTGTGACTGCTCATTTTAATTTCCTTCTATGGGAATTGAGCTTTGTCATTTTTGCAGTTTCTCTTTTTTTAAAGTTAATTTTTTTTGGGGTGGTAAATTTGCATTTTCCCTCCTCTGAGTGTGCTAAATTTAATGATATTATTGTCCCCATTGCTGAGTAGTTCAGCTAGTTACTGCTTGGTCCAGATTTTATGTTCTACTTTGGACTAAATCTAGAGTCACCTCTACTCCTTATGAGTTTGAAGACTCTGCTCCAAGAAGTGAAGAGAGAGAGGCTTGACAAGCTGGGTCTCTTCAGCTTAGAGAAGAGAGGACTGAGAGGTGTGGAATGAGTTGATAGGGAACTGTTATTTACCCTCTCAAATAGTACTAGAACTAGGGGACACTCCATGAAGCTAGCTGCCAGCAGATTTAAAGCAAATAAAAGGAAGTACTTTTTCACTCAACACATAATTAACCTATGGAATTTGTTGTCAGAGGACGTTGTCAGGGTCAGTAGTATAGCTGGGTTTAAAAAAGGCCTTGATAAGTTCTTAGAGAGTAGGTCCATTCATGGCTATTAACCAAGTAACTTACGGGATGAACTTCTTACTGTCAAGAGCTGGGAGTGAACAACAGGGAATGGATCGCCCATTGTGACTGTTGGTTCTTCTCCCATGTGATTGAGATTGGCCACTGTCGGAGGACAGGATGCTGGGCTTGATGGGCCATTGGTCTGACTCAGTATGGCACTTCATATGTTCTTATGTTCTTAAGTGGTCAGAGATTTTATCTCTGCATTATGCTTAAGGTGACATTTACCCAGTCAATGAGTGTAACTAAAAATCACCCATTATTATTGTGTTGTTTAATTTTTAGCTTTTATAATCTCCGGTAGCATTTTGTAATTACATTCATCATCCTGGTCAGGTGATAAGTAGTATAGCGCCAGTGCTTTATATTTATATAATAACGCTATAAGACTGCCAGTTGTGGTGAAATAGATCCAAAATGTATGTTAAATAGAAAAAGGTTACTGTGTAGGGATAGCTCTGTGTTCTATAAAAACACCAACATGTCCAGTTATTTTCTTTTGTGGACAATATTGCATACTGAAATTTATCTTCTCCTCAGTCTTTGCAAATGGCCTTGAGGGCCAGACACTGGCTGCAATCGCAAACCCCCTCTGTGCGGGAGCCGCATGAATTCCGTGCAGCACAAAGTCTCCACTATGGATTTGCGCATGGTTTGTGAGCACATGCACATGTGGGTTGCACACAGATTATGTGAGCCATGGGATCAGCCCCATTGATGATGAAATCCGGACACACTGAAGTGAATAGTCCTCAGCAAGAACAAATCTGGTATAAATGTTATGTTAATCAGGGATAACATAACCATCAGCTTTAAATGCAGTCATACACTGAAATATTAAACATCATAGCATTAAAAATGCATAATGAGGGTAAAAGATGGCATGGTAATTTCTCTGAAGTCGGCCACATGATCTCTGGCCAGCCCTCCTATGTCCTACCATCTCCTTCTCTCTTTGCGGTAGGGTTGTGCAATTTGTTTCAGTATTTTTAGTTACTAAAATGAATGGAGCCCATTCATTTTAGTAACTGAGGTCCTGAAAATGAATAACTAAGTTTTCATTTAACAAAAACAAAGAACAGCTGGGACCATTCTTCACATGTGGGATCCTTTTCCAAAATGGCACCGGCACTGATGCCTACTCATTTTGTCATTGACAATCCTATGATTTAAAATCAGATAAATGTTTGTTCTCCAGGCAACAAATCAAACTAGTAAAATATTTGTGATCATGTTAAATTCTTGAGAAGAAAGTTCCTGACATAGCATTAATAATTTTTATTTTAAAATAAAAGTTGTCCCGCAATCTAATTGGAAATCAGTTCCTTTTTATTTAGAAGAATTGATTATTTCTCCTAAATACAAAAGGTAGAAGTGTACAGCAACAGATAGTTTAACATGAAATGTAAACATGCTGTAGTTTCAAATACCAATAAGGAAGAGTCCATATCTAGACTTCAAAAGCCCATTTCACACCAAGAATACACTTTAATTTACCACTCTTGAAAATACTTGTAGGCTATTACTACAGTACATTAGTACTACACAATATGTTCAGAACTTAGTACAGTGCAGTGCATTACACATCAGTAAGTAAAAACAATTAAAAAAGATATAGTCACTCCCGAAAGCTAGGTTTTTAATATTTGCATTCCGCAGCTATTACCATAACTTAACTTGTCAACAGTCACTTGTCAACAGTAACAGGTGACCGTGTACCCAAAATGGGTGAAAATCTTTCTAGATCCATGTTGCCCAGAAACATTTTAGAGCAGCTATGGATACCAGCTAAAGCACAATAATCCTTTAGCCTAATGTACAGCTCCACAGACACAAAAAATACAGTTGCCAAAAACAGATTTTAAAAAGAAGCAAGAGGAAAACATGCATTAGGTTACATAGACCTGAACTTAATTGAAAATCCCTTTGGAGTTTGAATTGTAATAAACTATCATTAATGTCACTTCCATCCAAGGTTACAGCATATAATCAGTGCTGTTTACTGTTGTGGAAGCCTAGTGGTCTAATTAACTTTTCTTTTAAAAAAGGTTATGTTCAAGTCTGCTTAGAAATTCGTTTATCTGGAAGGAATTGTCTCCTGAGGTCTGGAGCACGCTGTTTAATTTTCTGTGACATGTAGCATTTGGTAACCTAACTGTCAGTATTCACTAATTTCCCAAGTGTCTTCTTTCACTTTAAGAATAACGTTGTTGCAAAAATAAGAATAATGCTTGAATTTTAGCTCCCTTTTTATAGCAACTTCCAGAAAATAGCTACATAACATACAAAAAATATACAGTTTTGAGGGCTTTAGCCAATGAATACATTCTCATTTACATCAATAACTTTTGAGCAAGTCCAAATAAGACTAAACAGTTTGTCAGTTATATTCTGAAAAGAAGTTTTGCAAAGGAGCAACAAGGAGGTAGAACAAAAAATTATTATAGTTTGTTGCTTAGCAAACTCTTTTGATAGTCTGATACTGTAATTTTACAGTTTCCTTGCTCTGCTTTCAAAGTCTCCTGCATATCACATTATGCCAAAGCATGGATTGTCCTTTCCAGTGATGTGTTTCTGGTTATATTTATATATATATATAATGTATGTGTGTGTGTATGGCATCAGCATATTCTATTAACCTCCACATACAGTAAAAAATCTAATGTAATCTTTTTCAGATCTTCTCAGATCAGGCTTACATTTGCTTAATTTAGCATTCAACCAGAGAAACATCCTCTATAATCTACATCCTCTATAATCTACATTAACAAAAAAAGGTAGGTTTTAAAAGGTAGGTATGTCAACTCTGACAATGCTGATATGATATTTACACAGAAGAAAAAGCTCTTATTACATTGTCTTTATATGGCCTGATTTAAACTAGAGCCTAATTTAGCAGCATGGAACGCTTGACTTTTACCCTGATTATTTATCTAGTGAAAGGAAACTCACAAAAGATGGCAGGTAGGAAAAAATGTTCTGTTCAGTTCCATGGCCCACTTATCCAATATTAATATTTTAGATGGATGTCTTCATCCCTAGCTTGTCCTTTTGTTTAACTGATTTGATTACCATCTTAAAGGGCATGATTTGTCTCTCCATAAAAAGAGCAAGAAGCAGAGAATTTTCTGATGGGATTTAAGGTGCACAAGTTTGGGCTTTGGTTGCTTGTTTTTGTTTTTTTAATCATTATTATTCATTATTATTATTATTAGTTTATTCTTTATTTAAAGCGATGTTTCTCTTTCATGAAGCTTATCATTCATTAGGGATTGGGAAGAATAAAAGTATTCCAGAATAACGTTAAGGACAAGCAGTGAGATGGTTTAAGAATCACAACAACAAACTATTTCATCTGTCTGGAAAGGTCATGTTGTTACCTGCTAACTTAATTTCTTAAAGTCCAATAAGGTGTGAATTTAGATAGTAGGGATTACGATCTCCTATCACCAGACAGAGATAGGAAACAAAGCCCTGCCAATAGCCTCCTGGTAAATGGATGTGAGCAAGATGAATGCCAGCTCAAGAATCTCATGAGTATCAAAGAAGCAAATAGCACTTATGTGCTAAATCAAGTGCTTATGGGTTAAAAATATTTGGTTGAAACTCACAGAGTCAGCATAAGGAACCTCAACCATTCAAGTTCACCTGAAACCTTCAAATAGAGCTTAAATGGGATTTACATAGTGCAAAAGTTGACACTGATTGTTTGATCGAGGGTGAATTTCAACCTTCATAAAAGATGAATTAATGCCAAAAAAAGTTTTCATCTGGATCAAGTGCATAGCAAAAAAATAAAGCAAAGAGAGAAAACAAAAAACCATAAGCATTTAACAAAAACTCTGAAGTCCAAACTAACATTCTTAAGGAAAAAGAATGTTTCCATTGTTCTAAGATGGCAGAGGTAAAATTACCAGATCTTCAAAGGGAGGACATGAGATCTTAAAAGGAGATATCCATGGAGAACCTGCCTCCACAGAAATATTCAAATGAACCTACACATCAAAACTGTTGAGAAGACAGGAAATGCACAGGAATAATCATGTGCATACATATCCTTATATAATTCAAGAATGGAGGTCTCTCATAATGTGTTATATGAACTCTAATGGCAAAAGAATGATCTATGCTTGTGGCTGAATAAATTGCTTCTTAACTTCTAAATGGAGATTTTCATGCTCCTAGCTTTGGAAACCCTCTTGGGAGGATCGACAGCCTTCCATCATCTAGTGAGCATACCTGACTTGCGCTAAGGTTGTGGATCTTTCTCACTTGTTTGCTTCTTTGCGATCAGATTAGTTAAAGGAAGGAACATCTAAGCTAAGCTGAAGGAGAAAGAAACATTCCGGTTTCTTTAGTCTACTTTGATCAGAATTTTGTACTGGTGAAAAATAGATGTGGCATCGGGTTCTAGGGTGAAATATTTTAACTAAAAAACAAAAAAACACAGGGAAAAAGCCCCACAATAATACCACAACCAAAAAAGTGCACAGAACATAAAGGGCTATTGTATTGTCACACTTGTATATGGCAGAACCTGCCTCTATGTACTTCTAATGATATGAATAGGTACTATACATGAAATGGAACACATCCATATAGCCACTTATAGGTTTTATTATACATAAACCATATAAAAATATGTATACAATTAGTATAAACAATTATTCATGATATTCAGTGGAATTAGTATCTAGAAGTGCCTATCAGTGCAACTAGATACAAAGATAAAGCATAATAAATCTCTGAATAATCAATAATAATGTGAACCTGCTGATAAAATGATGGCATATTATTGACAGTCCCACTCAGCTATACTCCATCACATTCTATGAGCTCCCGGGTCTATACACTTGTTTCAGAATGTTCTTTATCAAGACATGTATGACTCCATTCATGCAGCACAGGATAGACCCCACACTGAGAAAGTCTTCACAATCGCTCCTGAAGTTCTTCACCATGGAATTACAGATACTATGGATGTTGATTGGTGTATACCATCTCATCAAATGAACAAAGGTAAAAAATAAAAACAAAGTAATACCATACACTGGGAATAACATTCTAGCCTTCAGTTTGAGGTGTGTGTGGAAGGTAGTCAACCACCAGAATTGTTTAACTCCCACTGACTTGGTAGGAGTAAAGAAAGGAGAATTCCATTCCCAGTGTATGGTATTACCTTTTTTATTTTTGTGCATTTGATGATGGTATACACCAGTCAACATCCATATTATCTGCAATTCCATGGTGAAAAACATCAGGAGCAACTGTGAAGGCTTTCTCAGTGTGGAGGCTATCCTGTGTTGTATGAATGGATTAACACATCTTGATAAAGAACATTCCAAAATGAGTGTGTAGACCCAGGAGCTCGTAGAATACAATGGAGTATAATTGAATGGGACTGTTGATCATATGCCATAATTTCATCAGCAGGTTCAGTTTGTTACTGATTATTCAGAGGTTCATTATGTTTTGTCTTTGTATCTAGTTACACTGATAGGTGATTCTAGACACTAATTCCACTGAATATCATGAATATTATGTTTTTATACTAATTGGTGTGTGTGTGTGTGTGTGTGTGTGTGTGTATATATATATATATATATATATATATATATATATATATATATATATATATTTACATGGTTTATGTATAATAAAACCTATAAGTGGCTATATGGCTGTGTTTCATTTCATGTATAGTACCAATTCATATTGCTAGAAGTACAGATTCTGTCATATACAAGTGTGGCAATAGCCCTCTGTGTTGTGTGCAATTTTTTTGGTTGTGATTTTTTTTTAACTGACATAGGAACTTGAATCACATTGATTTTTCATGGTATTCTTGCTCCTAAATCACTCCATTCTAACCATTCTAACTCCCCATGTCTCCATCATGACCCCGGTTGAAAAGATTGCTAAATATCCTGTAGCAATTTTTAGCTGAGAGTCCCTCCGTGTATCCTGTGTTCCCACATAATTTGTTTCCTGCTTCTCTGACCTTTAGACTGCCAGTTTCTGAGGCTACGGACTCTGCATATTCAGTTTTCTTTGCATCTACCCCCATTCCTGAGTGGAGTTGTGGGGTGCTACTGTAATATCAGTCTCCATCTCTTTCTGTATTTTCTCCCCCATCACCTGTTAAATGTCTGCTATCATCACTCTTCTTCTTCCTCCTGCTGTCTCTCGGAAACCCATTTTCCTCACTTTCCCCAGTCCTGCCTATTACCCAGACCTCCCGTTCACCCCTACTCTTTCCCCTCCTTCCCCCCCGCCATTCATTTCCCAAGGCTACCCTGTCTCTTTTTCCCTGGGGATGAAGAGCTGACAGTGGTGAAACTCCTGCTAGAAGAAAAACAGGTCAGCTGTAGAGTATCTTATACACCACTAACTGGCTACCAAGTGCTTACCTTATTGAGACCCTTGCAGTTTCTGTTTGCATATACAGTTATAAAATGGGGTCTTGTAGAACAGCCCAGTTATAAATTCAGTTACAAAATGGGGACTTGGGAAACAGCCCAGGGAGGGATAGTGGCTTAGGAAAGAGAATGGAGTCTCAGCTACTGATCTCTCACTTACTCAGCATCAGAGTTGGTCCCAATAGGATACATGTTCTGGTATATGGGTTGCTGAGATAAAAGCCTTGGACTCTTTGGCACATTGTGAGTAAAGATGTAGAACAGAGCATAACTCCACATCTTGGATCTACCTCATAACTCTGCAGAACAGCTTCTGAAATCCTCCTACACTCCTGCCTTTCTGCTGGGAACAACTGGAACAAAGAACCCAAATCTTAGGAACTCTGTGGATACAAGATGATGTAATCTATTAAAGGACCAGGAGACTCAGACCTACAGAGCACTCTGAGGGGAGTGAAGGAAAAACAGAAAAATAGCAGATAGGGTGCTCTTTATAAAAAGAAAATCAAAGTTTAATAAAATAATAAAATCCAAATCCTTAGCTCACCCAGGACTTGAATCCCTGACACTAAAGTCAGTGGGGGGATTTTGCTGATGACTTGGGCACATAAAGCCACTAATGAACGAGATTGCTAAGCTCAGCTCAGCTCAGGTTCCTTTGTTAAAGTTAGAGGTTACAAAGCTTTGCTCCTATCTCTATTTGCTGGTAGAAGTTAATATAGTTCTTGCTGTCAGGAATATTATTGGAACAGAAACGTTTGTTGTTAACATATTTCACTTATTTGTATTCTGTGGCCTAGTCATTACAGCTGTTCCATGCTCTATTTTAAGCTTTATCAAACAAAAGCCTAATCCATACGTAAAGTATAGTAAAATGGATTTGTCTAAGTCTGCCACATGAGGCTGCAAACAAACCGCATATCAAGCACATACCCCATGTGGAAATATAATCAATGAATGACTCACAGTTAATAGTAGAACTGTCAGTGTTCTCCATTTCTCTTGATATTTTGGAGGCTGGTACATAGCCATAAATGGATGAACAAGGCTACCATCACTGTATAAATGCCTTTCCCCCATTCTCATAGTGACAAGAACATCCCAAAGCAACCAGAAGACAGCTTATATGTTTTATTTTGAAACAATTATAAAAATTAGCATAGACTTTCAGAATATTGAGGGAAGCCATGCAATTCATTTAATGCTTTGTCAAGGTTTCAGATGAACTAGATTTATGGAGATCAAAGGAAAATGACACTTTAGACCCATTTTACACAAGATGCCCCTCCTTCTTACCCACATGTGTGACTGGGTGGGCTGGGAGGGCGTCCGTGCAACCACTGGTGTGGGTGGGTGGGGGTGCACTCCCGCACTCCACCGATCCCCCACGCACAGAGGCATTGGACAAAATGGAGGGTGTTTTCAGACAAGATGCTCCCCACCTACCCACTATATATGTTAAAGGGCACCCATAGGGCAACACTGCAGTCCTGCAACATGTATAATGGGTGGGGAGGAGTAGGTGGACAGTGTCTTGTCTGAAAACACCTGGAGTTGCCTCTGTGCTTAGAGATTGGTGTAGGTGGGTGGAGATGGGGGGGTGTCCGTGCGACCGACTACACACGCACTGCACACCAACTGGGGTGCACACCTATCCCCTCCCGCCCCTGCACCACGACTCCTCCTGGCCCATTTGAAAAGGGCCATAGATGAAGTAACAGAGGTCAATGTTCATGTCAGCGGAGTATGGTCTGATTTACTCCATTTATTCACAAATCAAGTATAGACTATTTGCTTCCTTTGGGTCAATTTCAATAGATAATTGAAATGTCTTGGGAATGCACTCTCCAATTCCAACACATTATTGAACACAGGTATGGATTAATTTGGGGGAAAGTCAAATTCCTTTATTAAGAGGGCCTTAATAGGAAAAGTATAGGAAAACCATTAGCGCAATGAGTACTTTTAATATGTGGTGGGATATATGGAAAAGCATATTTTTAAAAAACTGAAAAATGAAGTTTACTTTAAAAAAAAAAAGTGTAGCTTTTTAAAGTGAATATTAATTCTTTGCTAACATTGCTAGAGTGAGAGATCTGTAATCTGAAACCTCTATTTATTCACTGAATTGGTCACAGCAGAACAAGAAGCACTGCAGTACTATACTTCCAAGATTACAAAAAATGGTGGTAGGTTTTGTGATGTTGTCACCTGTTCAACAGAGAACTGACTTCAACCTAGAACTCATTTCACATCGGGCACTGAACAAGAATCAGACAGTAATCGATAGGAATTAGAATTACCAACCTGATCCAGAGATAAATAAAAGAAGAAACCCTGTGTATTCCATTATGAACTTCCAGAGACCCTTTTGGACATAGTTATCTGAAACCTGATCTACATCAATAATCTGATCGAGATGAACATCAGTGTTATCTCAAAAATCTACAGAAAAAAATGCTATATACAGTATCGTCAACAGGTGAGAGCAAATTAATTTCATAAATGACCATATATTTCACATAGCAGTTATAAAACTATATGATGCACATATTAAAGGAATAAATATAGTAAACGAATAAATAGCAGCTTATGCGAACACCTTATTTACAATACACAGCTACACAAAGACCAATCAGAATGCTGATTTACGATCAGACACCTTAACATAGATCAAATAGATCATCCCTTTCTTTTACACTGACAATCAACTCCATCTAGAACAGTAAATAAAAGTTGGTCTGGGACTGGCAGGTTTGCCTAGAGTGCCCAATCAAAGAGCACTGGTAGAAGTTCCACTGAGAACTTTGCCAAGCCTGCCATCTCATCCTGCAAAACTAACCACTGCAGTATCCTGTCTGGTTTATCTGATAGCTCCCAGACTGTACTACAAGTAGGCATTTTAACCTTGAAAATATTGCTTGGTTAGGGTTGTGGCAGGTAACAGAATTGCCCATTTAACGTTTTCCAACATAACAATTTTTTAGCTGACACTTTTCATCTGCACTTAGGCCATTTTTACATGGATGCCCCCACTGGTGGAACACCCTCCCACACATCCAGTAGGGAAGCGTTAATGTAAAAATGGCCATCGTTTATGCTGCTATTAGATCTGGCTTGCTAAGAACTTTGTTGAAAGGAGGGATGTGGATGAACTGAAAGGCCTCCTTTTCCACCCATGAAACCCCCCATAGCTTAGTCTCTCAATCAAATTTCCTTTGCCAACTCCACCTCCTCATCCTTTCCACTGACTTTGGTATATGGAAAATCAAGAGTTATACTTTATAAATACTTAGAGGCACATATGGCAGGTTCTAACTTCTTGCCTTTAAGACAAAGGTCTACCATCAATGTTATCTAACATCAATGACATTTGAACAGTTAACCTCACTGCTGGTAGAGTGAAGTGCTTAAAGACAAGACGACATGTGTGCTTGAGACAAAGCTGGACAATTATATCTAAGAATAGCACCAGGCAATGCATGGGGAACATATTCATGACTTAATTTTTTGTGTCAGTGATTTGATGGAACATTAAGAAATGTCATGAATTAAGATCGTAGCTAGTTTGACAAAGGAATCTTGCTGAAATAAATGCTTCATGCCATCCTTTGTCCTTAAAAAATATTGAATGGAAAACAGACCCACTTTTATTACAAGCATATAGAAAAAAGAAAAAGAGAGGAGAAGCAGCAGAAAAACACACAAACTTCACAATCTGACACACACAATTTCAACACTTCAGGCTTTCCTCAAGAAATGGGGTACTTCTGTATTTCTGTCTTTTCCAAACACTGTTTGTCCATTACCTGCTTTCCCATAGCAATGGACAACAGCAAAAACCCGTCCAGGTATATATGTGATCTAGCGGATCACATTTCTACAATACAGGTGCCACTGTATTTAGTGTGGACCTCTGTAGAAGAGATAAAGTGCAAAATTTCAAAAATCCACAATTCACGTGGCTCTACTGTCCTGATATAGTTGTCTTTTTCCTGGAAGTCTTCGAGTGGGCAGGCTTCTCTTCATGTCTGGAGGCTGAAGTAACAGGAAATTGCACTCCATATTCATTGGTTCTATTCAGGAAGATACACTGAAAGTAGCGGACAGGAGCTAGGGAAGAAAACAAAAATCCCAAAGAATTATTACAATATTTGTAGAATAAATGATAGAAAATCATCTCAGTTCATATATATTCATCACTCCTATAAAATTCCATTAATTTCCTCAGTCCTATTCCTACAAGCAACCACAGTATTTCTTCCCTGGGCAGCTGCACTGCATATACTTGAATGCATACACTTGAAGACTCCTGATTTATTGCATATCTTTCTTGACTATGGCTCTTATCTTCAAAGCACTGCATTGGAGCAAACCTCACTTGAAGTGCATGAGGCTTGTACCAGAAATGCCCTTTGAGAATCAGAGCCTATATTTCTATAATCTACTCTGGATAGTTTGAGGCGTTATAATAAGACTAGTACTGGATTATCATAGAAGGTCATAAATTAAAATCTCTTCCAAAGTACCAGTTCTATTAGCTTAAATAAATGAATACTTTTAGCCCATGTTTTCACTTGTAGCCAGTGCTTAATATTGGTGGGGGGGGGGGTGAGGGAGATGAGGGGAGGTGCTGCAGCTCAGGTTTGTCCCTAGATGCACTGGCTGCATTAGGGATATTCAGAGGAGTCATTGGAACGGCCCTGCGAGGTCCCACCCCAGCCAAAACACTCACAGTCAGTCAGTCAGCAGATGACTGGCAGTAGCAGCACCCTCCCTGCCTTCCACAGCAATCCCAGCCTCAACCCTGCCAGGGGAGAGACTTGAGGCTGAAACTGGTGCTTCTATGGCCCTTTTCACATGGGAGGCTGCAGCAGGTGGGCAGTGCGTGGGCGGCCCGTCACATGGATGGCCACCCACCTCCACCCATCTCTATGCACAGAGGCACTTTAATTGTCCCCAATGCCTCCATGCGTGGGCAATGGGTGGAGATGGATGGAGTGCGGGAGGGGGTCCCCCCACCTGTACACGTGGGTGAGGGGGGGCTTCCATGCCAAAAGAGTCTATGTGTGGGGGTGATTGTTGCCACCCATCACTTGTTTTGCACTGGGTTCCCCTCCCCCCACCAAACAGCTGATGGGGTGACAGCAGCCACACCAGTCTCCAGTCTTGGCTTCCATCAAACTTTATCCATCCATGGGTGGGGACTTACAGAGCAGCAGTAGTGACAAGAGGTACCAGGGCTCCTCTGCTAGCAGAGGGATTTTGCGGCTGCTTTTTTTTTTTTTTTTTACTTGATACAAGCTTTCCCAGATATACTTCTTTCCATTAAGTTCTCAGCTCTTCATTCTAAAGAATACCAAGGATATGGGTTTTTCACCTTAAGAGAACATGTTTGTTAGGAATACTGACTTTTGGTAACTGAGTTTGGGCATCAATTGTACTCTGCAATTCAGTCATGTAAAGTCAACATGAATGACCAATTGGTCCTTTTTACACAGATGCTCTAACACCCATAAAATGGGTGTTACATTTTATTATACGTGTTGCAGGGCACCACTGCAGCCAATCACCATGGACCCTGTGCACACATGATGCCTCCACCCAGTTCCTCTGGGTGGAGATGGGTGTTGGCCGGTGGGTGGGTAGCATTTTCCTGGGTGGAGATGGGTGGGGGCGTCTGTATTAACGCCACTTTCGGTGGGTGTTGGTGAGTGTTTGCTCCTGACCAACACCCATCTCCACCCACACCCACCCATGGAGCAACGGACGCCACTGCCGGTCTTTGTCCAGCTCAATTTGACAACTTGCTGATAGTAGATGGTTCTTTCAAAATGGCACACTGCTCTTTCAAAAAAAATCTCAGATTGACACTCACACACTAATATCAATTATTATAAAGAGAGATCCATTTTACATGGGCTGTGGTGCTGGGGAGGGGTCGGTGTGCACCGTGACCCATGTGCGGTGGGTGCGGGGAGGGTGTAGATGGGTGCACCCATCTACACCCACTGACACATATGGAGCAACTGCCATTTTCTCCGGTTGCTCTGTGCATGGGCGATGGGTGGAGGTGGGTGTGCATGCGTGTGTACAGGAGTGTGCATTCACCCCCGCACACACTCGCTGTGGGATTTACACAAGACTCACCCATGCATGAGCACCCAGATTTCTGGGTGTTCATGTGTTTGTGCCGCCAGTGTAAAAGGACCAGAGATTACTTACATCAAAGAAGCTACCAATTACAAAGCTCACTCACCTTTCTCTTTTTTAATGGAAATTATTTGTTCATGTTCTTCTAAGGGATATAAAAATGAGGAAGTAGGTAAACAGCTAGGTCTCTTTATAATTCCAAGAAGGCAAATAGAGAGCATCATGCATTTACTAGTCTTCAATAAATGTGAAAGGACAAGTTACAAATAATGCAATAAAGATTATACTGTACATGCAATCATAATACTAGAATTATGCATAATACTGGAATTAATGCTTTAGCATTTTCATATTAACATGTAAAGCTTGGGATAATGTTTGATATTTCACAACAATAAGCTCAAACAAAGCTATGAATTTCAAGTATAGTATGCCCACTTCCATAGCTTTCTCCAGTAATATTTTATTAAACTTGATCATTCTATAATCAGCAAAGGTTCTGACTCACTGTTACTTAACTAAAACTCTGAGACAAAGCCAAAGGCCACCCATGTGGGCCAACACAAGGCAGCATATTTGTTCGGCCCTACCATCCCTGCCTCGGGCAGGGGTCACCATGGCTGTACATCATGACGGGGGCAGGTACATTTGTTCAGTGCTCCTCCATGACCCGGGGAGGGGTGGCCACTGTTTCCTTCTCCCGGCTGGACAAAGGAGCCACTGTGCTACCCGCACATACATCTGTTTTTTCCCAATGTCTTAGATTCTGTTATTCCTGAGGGTGTCCATGGGTAAAAACAGATGTGATGATGGACTGTTTCGGCCCGCTGTGGCTTGCAAGCCACCGGCATGTCTGTTTTCATGCTGCCACATGTTGGTTCTGAATTCCGAAATTGAAAATTTTGGTTTCGGAATTATATTTCCGAAACTGAAATGCACATCCCTAGTTTCCACCCTAAGCCAGATCATGATGGCAGCATGGTCTAGGAGAACCCCCAGACTATGGACCTGTGACACCAGGGGAGTACGGACCCCTAGGGATGGGCGAACACGATTCGGAGTTCGGACCGAACTCGACCAGTTCGGTTGACCGATCTGAACTTCTGAACCGAACTCCATTTTCGAACCAAACCGAATTTCTGAACTCGGTTCTGTTCGCCCATCCCTAAAAGATAATATTCCTTTTAGTTCAATGGGGTTTGAATTTCAAAACTTTGTTCTGAAGTTTGGAGTTCGGACTGAACTTGAATAGTTCAGTCGACTGAACCGAACTTCCGAACCAAACAGAATTTCCGAACTGAACCAAACCAAATTTCTGAACTCAGTTCTGTTTGCCCATCCCTACGGACCCCATCTATGATGAGGGTCATCACTCCCCCGGCTTTTCCCACAACCATCCCCTCCGTCTTGTCAGGATTCAACTTCAGGCGTCTCACCCTCATCAGTTCCCCACAGCTGACAAACACTGTGTAAGCACCGAGACTGCTGGGCCTGGATCTGATGAAAAAGAGGGGTACAGCTGGGTGTCATCAGCATATTGATGACACCTTCCACCGAACCCTCTGACGACCGTCCCCAAAGGCTGCATATAAACATTGAACAAGAGAAGGGATAAGATGGAAGCTTGAGAGACTCCACATGTGAGATCCCAGGGAGAAAATGAACAATCACCCAGCACCACACGTTGAGTTGTCCCGGCCATGAAAGAGCAAGAACCGTTCTGTCCACTCTGGCTCGGTCCCACAACCAAGTCACCAGCAACTCATGATCAGTGGTATCAAATGCATCCAAGAGATCTACTAGGATCAACAGGGTTGAATGACCCTGGTCGAGCTCACGGGAGAGGTTGTTGACTAAGGCCACAAGTGTAATCTCAGTGCCATAGCCCAGATGAAAGTCCGGACTGCGAGGGATCTAGGAAATCCATCTGGTCCAGATGTTCCTGAAGCTGACGAGACACCACCCGCTCAATAACCTTCCCTAAAATGGGAAGGTTAGAGACGAGCCAATAGCCAGGGCGTCAACGTCAAGTGATGGTTTTTTGAGCAGAGGCCACATCACCTCCTCCTTGAGGCAGTCCAGCACCCTGCCCTCGCTAAGGGAGGCATTGACTATCCCAGTCAGCAACGGCTCCAAAATCTCTCAGCTGATCTTCACCAGCTGGGATGGGCATGAATCCAGTTCGCAATGAGTGGCTCGAACAGCCCCCAGCACATTCTCTGCATGTGCTGAGGAATAGGGGAAGTTGTGGCTCCCTGTCTTCACTGGGCAGCTGTACCCATATGCAACTCAAGGGGGGAGGGTATGCCCCCCACCCCTGACTTTTAGAAGCCCTAAAGAACAACTGGCCAGCTCCTTACCTGGCCTCCACCAAAATGTGGCCATGAAAGCCGCAGCTTTCTAGATCCCTTCCAGTCTGGCTTTTGCCCAGGGTATGGTACAGAGACTGCAGTTGTGGCCTTGGTTGATGACCTGCGCCGGGAGATGGACCAGGGACGTTCAACTTTACTGGTCCTATTAGATGTCTTGGCAGCTTTTGATATGGTTGATCACGAGTTGTTGGTGACTCGCTTGTGGGACAGGGCAGGATTAGGTGGAGCTGTCCTACAATGGTTCTGTTCCTACCTAGACAGCAGGACCCAATGGGTTGTGTTAGGTGATGATTCATCTTCTCCTCGTGACCTCTCGTGTAGTGTCCCGCAAGGTTCCATTCTGTCCCTGCTCCTGTTCAACGTGTATATGCAGCCACTGGGTGAGGTTGTGAGACAGTGCAGAGTGAGTTGCCATCAATATGCTGATGACACTCTGCTGTACCTCTCATTTTCTTCAGACCCAGGCCCGACAGTCTCTGTGCTCTCCCGGTGTTTGGAAGCTGTGGGGGACTGGATGAGGCAGAGCTGACTGAAGCTGAATCCTGACAAGACAGAGGTAATGCTGGTAGGGAGAGTGGCTGGTGTGACATTTCCCATCATTGACGGGGTTTGCCCTCCACTGGTTTCCCAGGTGTGGAGTCTGGGATTGCTCCTTGATTCCCGGCTCTGCTTTGATGTCCAGGTGGAGGCGATGGTGAGGGGGGCTTTCCGGCAGTTACATCTGGTTCAGCGGCTTCAGCGTAGGGATGGGCGAACACGGTTCGGCAGTTCGGAGTTCAGACCGAACTCGGCCTGTTCAGATGACTGAACCGAACCGAACTTCCGAACATGAACTGGCTGAACTGAACTCAATCCGAACGGCAAAATGACCGAACAGTTCGGTCAGTTCGTATCACGTTCGGGTGAGTTCGGGTGGCAAAAAAAGGTCCACTGTATGGTCAAACGTGACAGGGAGGGGTAGTACTAGTCACTGAGGAGCAGACTTCCAGGCACCAGGGGTGGAGAGGCTTGCAAGAAGTGAAACTATCTGCCTCCCCACTTCCCAACACCTTCTGAGCTAGTCACTGTTCCTGAACAGCAGGCGTTGAGTAGGATTATTAGATTGCTTTAAGTTTCATTTCAGTTTTGTACTGAAATGAAAC
>QEPC01002874.1:1397793-1437039 GCA_003113815.1 Sphenodon punctatus
CCCCCTCCCTGCCACATTTGGCCTCCCTGTGACCTGACAATGACACCACTTTTTAGCCACCCGAACTCACCCAAACGATATCCGAACTGACCGAACTGTTCGGTCATTTCGACGTTCAGACTTGAGTTTGGTTCGGTCTGTTTGTGTTCAGTTTCGGGTTCGGTCGTCCGAACAGGCCGAGTTTGGGCCGAACTCCTGAACTGCGTTCGCCCATCCCTATTAAAAACAGAATTACAGGGCATATTGATAATAAACATGGCTTAATGGGGAAGAGCCAGCATGGATTTTGCAAAGGAAAGTCATGTCTCACTAATCTATTGAAATTTTGTGAGGATGTAAATAAGCATGTGGATAAGGGGGAGCCAGTCGATATAGCGTATCTGGATTTTCAGAAAGCATTTAATAAGGTCCCTCATGCAAGACTCTTGAGGAAATTAAAAAGTCATGGGATTATTGGGATAGGAGGCAGTGTTCTATTGTGGATTGGTAACTGGTTAACGGACAGGAAACAAAGAGTAGGACTAAATGGTTAGTTTTCACAATGGAGAGATGTAAATAGTGGTGTGCCCCAGGGATTTGTATTGGGACCAGGGTTGTTTAATGTATTCATTAATGATCTGGAAAGGGGAGTAAGGATAGGTTAGAATAACTTGCAGATGACAGCAAGTTATTCAAGGCACTTAAAATACAAGTGGACTGTGGAGAATTTCAGGGGGATCTTGTGAGAATGGGGGACTGGGCATCTAAATGGCAGATGAAATTTAACATGAACAAGTGCAAAGTGATGCACATAGGGAAAAACAATCAATACACAATGCTGGGGGTTCTAAATTAGGAGTAACCACTCAGGAAATGGACCTTGGAGTCATTGTGGACAATATATTGAAATTCTCAGCTCAGTGGACAGCAGCCATCAAAAAAGCAACCTAAATGTGCATTGATATTAGACATTATTCATAAAGGGTTAGAGAATAAAACTGAAAATATCATGATGCCACTATTTAAATCTATGGTGTGCCCGCACCTTGAATATTGTGTGCAGTTCTGGTCACCCCATCTCAAAAAAGATATAGTGGAAATAGAAAAGGTACAGAGAAGAGCAACAAAAATGATGAGGGGTATGGAATGGTTCCCCTATGAGGAGAGGCTAGGTCTTTATAGCTTGGGTAAGAGACGACAGAGGAGATATGACAGAAGTTTATAAAATCATGAGTGGGGTGGAACAAGTATTAACTTGGGAATGGTTATTTACCATCTCAAGTAGTACTAGAACTAGAGGACACTCCATGAAACTAACAGATAGCAGATTTAAAACAAATAAAAGAAACAATTTTTTTCACTAAGTGGACACTTAGGATGTGAAATTTGTTGCCAGATTATGTGGTTATATAGCTGTGTTTAAGAAAGGGTTGGACAAGTTCCTGGAGGATAGGTCTGTTAGTAGCTATTAGCCCGGTAGGGTTTAGGGAATGTAACCTCTTACTGTTACATTCGTTATATTAAATGTTATATGTTCCTGTTTTATCCAATATCCATTTCAGTTGTTCCAAATTGGTTATTTTATTTATTTTGGTATTTTGCTTCATTTACCTCAGTATTTCAGTAACGTTTAGGGATGGGCGAACCCCAAGGGGTTTGGGTTCGGGGGGTTCGGCCCAAACCTGTTCGGGGTGGCTGAACCCGTTCAGGTGCCAGGCGGGGGACGGGGGACCCATTTTTCCTTCCCCTCTACAGGCTGCGGCGGTGGAAGGGGCACCGGGGATCACCTCCCCCACCACCCTGCGCAGCCTCAATTTTTTTTTTAAACCCCCCACCGCCCCAGCTCATCCTACCTGTTGGTGCTGGGCCTAGTCCTGAAGTGCTCTGGAGCGCCGCGGGACCTGCTGCTGCTGCCACCGCCAGACCGGAAGACGGAGCCTGACCTACCTGTTGATGCTGGGGCTCCAGCCCTGGGTTCAGCGGTGGTAGCGGTGGCGGCCGCGGATCCCACGGCGCTCCAGAGCGCTTCAGGCCTCAGCCTTCCGGGTCATGTGTCCAGTCACATGACCCAGAAGTCCTAGGCTTGAAGTGCTCCGGAGCACTGCAGGACCCGCTGCCGCCACCTCTACCACCGCTGAACCCGGGATCCGAGCACCAACAGGTAGGATGATACTTGGGGTGGGGTTGTTTTTTTAAAAAAAAATTCCCCCGAGGGCTGCGCATGGGGGGGGGAGGTGAGCCCTGGCGCCCCTTCCACCCACGCAGCCTGGAGGCGGGGAGGGAAAAATGGGTCCCCCCTGTCCCCCGCCCACCACCCGAACAAGTTCGGAACCCAAACTTTGTTCGGTCGGTTCGGGCCGGGGACAGTTCAGATTTGGGGGGGGTCACGAATGGCCCAAACACCCCAAGTTCAGGCTAAGCCCCATCCCCCCGAACTGGGTTAGCCCATCCCTAGTAACCTTAGTTAGTTAATTTTAGTACTATTAGTGCTATTGTGCACATAGAATAGCCCACTTATCTGAAAGCACGCCTAACCCCCTGGATCCCGGTGTGGCCTTTGCGGTCACCTGGGAATGCCCTCCTGGAGGTTCTGTGTTATGAACGAGTCTGGACAGGCAAGAGGGCATTCTTGGTGGTCACTCCATCGCTGTGGAATGCCCTCCTGGTGGAGGTCTGTCTCAGTCCGGATCTTCCGGTCTTCTGCCGAAATTGTAAGACCTGGCTCTTCCGTCAGGCTGGCTGTGGGGAGTGAAGGGATGGGGTAAGGGGTGTTGTCCTGGCTTGATTATTTATTATTTTATCTGATTTGTGTATTTTTATGTATTTTGCATATGTGTTTATTTTATTATGTGATTTTAATGTTGTACGCTGCTCCGGGTTGCCAGAGGTGAGAGGAGCGGCATAGAAATATGATGAAATAAATAAATAAATAAATAAATAAAAATGACTTAATCAATCATACCAAAATTAACAAAATAAGCAAACCGAAATACCAGAATAAATGGAGTAACCAAACTGGAATATCTGAAGAAGGAGATAAGCAAATATCCGTTTTGGTTGTGGATTTCACTCAGATATTTCGGTGACAACATAAATGCAAAGAATATTCATGAATACAAAAATACCTATTCATTTCAGCTCTAATGAATAGCATCATCTCACATGAGGTCACAGCCCACAACTTGGGAAGCTCTGGCCTTTAGTTATCCTGGACAAATCTAGAGCAGCAATTAGCAGTTCACACCCTTGTTTGGGTGAAAACAAGGCCACAGTGACATAATGATTGGAAACTGCGCAGTGGAAAAAAGGAAGGAAAAAATGGAATTGTTCTAAGGGGATACCTCAGAACTTTGCTCATTAATATAAGAAGTTGCCATTTACTGAAACTATAATCTTGATACAGCCTCACTATTAGAAGAAGCAGCTTTAAGCAGGTGTTGTAATAATTTAAAGAGCCTGTCACCAAGTTTCATAGTTCTTAGCATCTTCTTGTATGACTTTCTTATATAAGACTCTGGCCTCCATTTATTTATTAGTTATTAATATTTCTTATCATTCATATAGTAATTTCAGTAGATGGAGTGCTTTACCATCCTTATCTAGTTCAACCACATAACAGCCCTGTGAAGTAGATTCTTGCTGCTATTCTCATTTTTTTTCCCCTGAGGCTGAAAGACAGTAACTGGCCAAGGCTACTGAGTGCATTCATGGCTCAAATTGGATTTGAACCCTGGTCTTCCACAGCCAAGTCCAACATCTTATCCAACCTAGTTATCAAACATGTAATGGCCCAGCTAGGCCACAGCTCATCATTTGCAGAGTTGAAAGTTCTCTCAGCCTCAGTCAATCTGGTGAGGGGTCAGGTGGGCCTCAACATAGAGTGAAGACAAACGAGACAGGGGCAGACCAGATCTCCTGCCCTTCCCAGGGTGGGCCACCACAGCAACCACACTTTGGGCTGGAAGGGAGGGCAGCCCAAACAAGCAGCCCCCTATTCCTCATCGGAATCTGGGTGGGGGGCTGCTGTCACAAATCCTTCCATGCCATGGGTCAGCCAAGGAGCCGTTCACATGGGGCAGGACTCCTGGATTCCTGTTGCACACCAGGATCAGGCCCTGGGAGGATCTCGCCCAAAACAGTTGGGGGCGGGGGAAAGTGTGCTTACCCTGGCTGCCAAACAGCTGATCTGGGGTCCCTGGAGGAATGCATGCACCCTGGTCCCAAATAGATTATTGGGCCCAGAGGAGCCCCCCCTCCCCCCCCGATCAGCTGTTTGGCAGCTGAGATGGGCACGATTCTCCTCTCCTCATCAGCTGTTTGGCAGAGTCCTGGTACCTCACCATGCAGCAGGTCTGCACAGGTCAACCAGATGGGAGGTGGTCCTGTGGCCCCATATTAGCCAGGATGGGGTAACAGTAGCCTGTGCTGTGTCACCATTTGTCTCCAGCTGTCAGAGAGGGCAGTCCAAATGAGCAGCCCCTCCATCCCCCTGTGGGGAATCCCCCAAACACATCCCATAACAGCCAGGCATCCATCTTGAGCCAGAAGTGGGTGAACATCTGGCATCCACCGAACTGACAGGCAGGTCACTTACAGGCTACTGTGGTCTCATTTGTTTTCATGAGATGTTGGTGACTCACCTGCAGGACTGTGTTGGGGTGGGTGGAACTGTTCTTGAATGGCTCCATTCTTTCCTGGTCGGAAGAACTCAGTGTGTGGTTCTGGGGGGATTGTAGATCATCTCCGTGGATCTCACATGTGGAGTTCCACAGGGATCTTTTTTGTCCTCTTTTCTGTTCAACATGTACATGCAGTGTTTGGGTGAGATTGTAAGAGGGTTTCAGGTTCGCTGTCATCAATATGCTGATGACACCCATTTTTACCTTTCGTTTTCATCAGACTCAGGCTTGACAGCCTCAGTGTTTGCCTGGTGACTGCAGTGGGGATTGGATGAGGGTGAGCTGTCTGAAGATGAATCCTGACAAGATGGAGGTGATGTTGGTGGTAAAGGCTGAGAAAGTAGAGGCCCCTATCCTTGATGGAGTGCGTCCTTCCTTGGTCTGGGAGTCCTTCTCAATTCGCAGCTCTGCCTGGATGCCCAGGTGGCAGCTGTGGTGAGGAGTGCATTTAATAAATGTATTTATTTATTTATTTATTTATTTATTTTAAGCATTTCTTAGTCGCCCCATATGCCTACGGCATCTCGCGGCGACGTACAATTTGATAAAAACAATTAAATAAAACAATTTTTAAAACAGCACACACTTTAAAACAGGGTTAGGACAAATAAATAATCAAAAAAATAAAAATAAGGGTAGGGAGGAGCTAAAAACCCTAAACCCCCCTTCCCAAAGGCCTGGGTGAACAGCCAGGTTTTACAAGCCTGCTGGAATTTTAAAAGGCTTGGGGCCAGGCTAGCTTCCTCTGGGAGGGAATTCCAAAGATGCGGCCCGGCCACCGAGAATGCCCTCTCCATTGTGGCCCCCCGCTTAACCCGGGGTACCTCCAAGAAGGCACCCCCGGCAGACCAAAGGAGCCGCTCTGGGGTGCGGCGGGCGAGGCGGTCCCTGAGGTAAGAGGGACCGAGATCATGAAGGGCCTTATAAATCAATATAAATACCTTGAACCTGACTCGGCACGCTATTGGCAACCACTGCAGAGTCCAGAGCACAGGTGTTATATGCTCCCGATGACCCATTCCCATCAGGAGCCGGGCCGCTGCATTATGCACTAGCTGCAGCCTCCGAACGAGGAACAAGGGCAGCCCCACATAGAGTGCATTGCAGTAGTCCAGCCTCGAGGTGATGAAGGCATGGATGAGGGAGACCAGGTCCGGCCCGGAGACGTATGGATGCAGCCTCCGCACCAGATATAACTGGCGGAAGGCAGCCTTCACCACCACCTCCACCTGTCGATCCAGGTGGAGATATGAGTCCAATATCACCCCCAGACTCCAAACCTGCTGAGCTATAGGAGGGCAAACCCCCCAATTAGGGGGGATGACACCTCCCTCGCTCTCCCCACCACCATCACCTCCGTCTTATTGGGGCTGAGCTTCAGTCTGCTCTGCCACATCCACTCCGCCACGGCCTCCAAACACTGGGATAGCAACGAGACAGCAGGGTCTGGGTCAGCTGAAAAAGAGAGGTACAGCTGAGTATCATCAGCATATTGGTGACATCGCACCCCGAACCCTCTCACGATCTCCCCCAAGGGCTGCATGTACACATTAAATAATAATTAAATCTGGTCCATTGCCTTTGGCCTTATATCTCAGACTCTGATCTTGACACTGTCATCCACACATTCATCACTTCGAGATTGGACTACTGCAATGAACTCTACATGGGGCTACCTTTGGTGATGACCCAGAGGCTGCAGCTGGTGCAGAATGTGGTGGCTTGCCTCCTGATGGGGATGGGCCACTGGAACCACATAACACCTGTGCTCCGTTCGCTGCACTTGCTGCCTATAGTCTTCTGGACCCAATTCAAGGTGTTGGCTAGTACCTTTAAAGCCCTATATGGCTTGGGACCCACTTACCTGCAGGTCCACCTCATCCCCCGTGTCCTGGATCAGCCCCTGCGATCGGTTGGAGGCGCTCTCTTGGAGGTCCCCCTGGTGGTGACGTTTGAGAGGGCATTCTCGGCAGCTGTGACTATGGAATTTCCTCCCGGTTGAGAGGCGCCTCTTTCCGGATCTCCCCTCCTTCCGTAGACAATGTAAAACCTGGCAGTTTTGCCAGGCATTTGGTGAGGGGGACGGGTAGTGGGTAGGGGCTTTATTTTGGGAGCAAAGGGGTATTTATCTTCCTGGGCCTTTGTTGTTTTATGGTTTTAATTGATATTTTATATTAAATTTTATTTTATATTTGTGTACTATGTTTTATTATATGTTGTTCACTGCCCTGAGCTGCCATTGGGCGGGAGAGGCTGGTATATAAGTAATGAAATGAATAAATAAATAAAATAAAATAGTCTGCATTTGGCCACAGCTGCAGAATAAACTGCCCTGAAGGCACTGTTTGTGGTTGTTCACTGTGAACTATCCAGTGTGTAAATATTTTTAAAGGGCCCACATATGTCACCAACAACCAAATCCTGTTTGTGGGTAGGAAACTTGTAAGTAGGTTTGCTTCCCATATAAAATAGTAATAGTTAATTTTAAAGTGCTTTGTGCACTTAGTACTCCTCAAACTAAAACAGTCCCAAGGGGTTGGCACAAAAAAAACCTTCCACCATTTACTAACAGGCTTTGAAAAATATTCATATGAGAGTTTAGCCTAAGGGGATAATACAGTATGCATGTTTAAAGTAGTGCACTCTATTTCATCCTTGAATCCCTCCTAATAAAGTCACACTGATATTAAATACAACGGGTAAAAATCCTAGCTACATTAAGGGAAAAACTTTCATTGACCGGAGTGGGGAAACTGAGTGCAACAATCTTTGTATATTCATACAATGACATTTCCCATCAGATATTAAAACCATGCAAGACAGAGCAGTGCAATTATCGCTAGCTGATAATGCATTGCAGACATTTTCCCATGAAGCCTGGAAAATCACAGCACACAACCTAAGGAGCGCTTCAGTATAGCTGATTTTTGTTTATCAAACTTGCAAGAAAGCCAACAAAAAACTATGCATGCTTCATTTCTGCACACATTGCCCCACACAGCAGAAGAGAATGTAAGATCTGATTTTCCTGGAGTCAGTAGGAATCATTCAATTGACTTCAACAGGCTGAGGATCAGGCCCTTATTGAGCACTGACATGGAAGTTGTTTTCATTAGCTTAGGCTCACCCCTCAAAGAATAGCTATAGTAATGCGACAAAAAAGCTGTGCACTGCTCAAATACCTTAAGCATGACGGCGTGACAATCGCTCTGTGGTCTGATTCCTGTGGCCAGCATGATCAGCTAATGTAATTACAACATAGATTAAAATCATATTTTCTGCAAGATTATCACACAGCAAACCGTTTCTTTGCTATTTATGAAAAATAGTACATAAGCAATCACAGTGACAGTAATGGATTTGTAACAAATGGAAGTTAGTACTTTAGTTGATTGGTGTTAAAAAAAACTCCACAAGGAAACAGACTACAATGTTTACAAATGAATCTTTTCTATTTGAATACCAGAGGTGGATCCTTGGTTTAATTAGCTTCATTTCATGCCAGACCAATTGTACCTACACTTTCTAAGGTAGATGATAGGGGTGGGACATCAGGCAAAATACCCAATTTAAAAAAAAAACAGATTACCGGATTAAAACCGGATTACTGGTGCCGGATTTATTGCATTGATTTCAATAGGGAACTGTCCCCATTGAAATCAATGGGGGAAAAAAAATACTTTCCCCCCTCCCCTTCCAGGCTGTGCGGGTGGAAGGGGAGGCACCCCCCACCCACCCTGCCCAGCCTGCATTTAAAAATTATTTTTTTTACCCTAAGTCCCTACTAGTGCAGGCTCCGGGCCACCGCCAGCGACCCGGAGCCCGCACCAACAGGTACTAGGGTGATCCCTGGGGTGGGGGGTGGTTTAACACACACCACACCCCAGGGATCACCCTACCTCCCCACCCAGGGGGTCGCCTACCTTTGGCGCTCCGGGTGGCGGCGGCAGTCCAGCAGCTTCAGCGCTTTCTAGGCCTTCCGGGGAACTTCCGGAAATTCCCCGGAAGGCCTACAAAGTGCTGAAACTGGCAGCCACAGCCAGCGCTGAAGCCGCCAGACCGCCGCCGCCTGGAGTGCCAAAGGTAGGCGATCCCTGGTTGGGGAGGTAGGGTGATCCCTGGGGTGGGGTGTGTGTTAAACCACCCCCCACCCCAGGGATCACCCTAGTACCACAGTACCTACCTGCTGGTGTGGGCTCTGGGTTGCCGGCGGCGGGCCAGAGCCCGCACTAGCAGGGACTTTGGGGAATTTGTTTTTTTTTTAAAAATCCAGGTTGGGCAGGGTGGGTGGGGGGTGTCCCCCCTTCCACCCGCGCAGTCTGCACTGGGGAGGGAAAGTGTTTGGGGGGGGTTTGTTTCTTTTTTTACACTGCGGCCATTCATTTCAATGGCCGCAATGTAAAAAAATCCAGCACGGGGATCCGGTACCGGTACCCCCAAATACCAGAGTAATCCGATACTGCCGGTACACCAAAATACCGGCAGTATCGGATACCGGATGATCCAAACTTCCCACCCCTAGTAGGTGACCTTCTCCTCCCAGAGTCACACAGCTTCTCTCCCAAAATATAGTTATGGGTAAGAAAGAGTGCTGAATTTATGCCAGAAATAGAACCTTTCACAATTGAAGGAGCTACACTTGTTCTCATAATGAAAGGTAAGACTAAACTAAAATGTCCATGTCCTAATAGGTTCTCCCATCCAAATGTAAACAGTAGGATAAGTACATTGAAGTCTAATTTAAAATGTTATCTTTACAATTATTAAAAAATTAACCCAAAATACAATGGGTGTTTTCAGACGTGACAATAGCTCGCAATTCCAGGCTTTGACTCGCAGGGAATCGTTGGCCACCATCACTTCTGAAACAGTTAGCCCAGGCCATTTCCCAGGCAGTGTGGACACTTAGCCTGGGCTGTGACTCAGGGAAATCCCCAAGTCACAGCTAGGGCTAAACACCAATACAGCTGGAAAACAGTTGCCAGACCCAGAGTAAAGCAGGCTATCACATCTGATAGCACACTTTACTTACAATGGTCCAGAGTGGCGGCAGGGGCTGGGTGCCATGGTGGCTGTCATTGGCTGCCATGGGGCCGCTCCACACAATGCGGGGGCGGGTCCGGCTGGATGCACATCCATTAATCTCCCCACCCTGGTCGCTTTATGTTTGTTCAGCGGTTGGCCCGGATCCTCACCAGAGTGACGACTACTGCCCCCATCCAGGTAAGTCTGTGGCAGTGGCAGCAATGTTTATTGTCAATATTGGAATATATAGTTGGCCCTTTTGAGTAGGTCCTCAGGCCATCTATTCTGAATTAATTGGGACCAACTTCAATGGAACTAAATCTGCAAAAAGTAGTTTGAGGAGTGCAGCCTTGGAATGGTGTGTATTTAAGGCTCTGCCCTCAGAGTAGCACTTCCACTAGAACACTTTGAGGATTTGGGTAGAACTATATTGGATCCAAGGCAGTATTTAGTTGATCAGTGTAAAATAAATAAATAAGGAGATTCAATTGGATCTAATCAGAAATTGGAATGATAGGTGAGCTAGTTGTCATTCTGTTCTCCAAAACCATTATTTTATGGGAGGAAGTGAAATAAAACACTAGGAGAATCAAGTTTCTGAGGTTGGGAGTAGGGCTGAACTGAATAGCATTTCCAGGTATTCTGACCGATTTTCGAAGTTCCAAATAGTCAGTCTGAGTATTTGGAGGTAATTCAGTGTTCTTGCCAAAGTTTCAGACTTTGGAGACCAAAGCACAGAACACTGGAAAACTTCAGAAACTTTGGAAAGTTGTTGCAAAGTTCTTGAACCCACAGCCAAAGCACTCCCCAGAAAAGCACCAACCAGAAAAGCAGGCTAGCAAGAGTGGGACAATCGCTCCAGAAGACAACCCCCCAAAAGTGCAACTGCATGCAGAAATAAATAAAACCAAACCCCAACAGTATTGTACCCCCAACATGGCCCACCATCAGCAGCGAGTGCACCCACTTTATCATTATGCTAACCAAGCAGTGTAAAAAAAATGCAGGCTAGCAAGGAACATTCACTCGAGAAGAATACAACAACCCCTGCAAAACAGTCTGCAACTACATGGAGAAATAAATCCCACCAAAAAAAGCCAGCAAGCACAGGCCCCAGCAGCAGTCACAGTATTAAGAAACCAGACAATCACACCCCTCCCTCTCCAGGGGCACCCTCTTCCTTGCCATGGCATTATGGCAATGGTAACTTGAACAGACCAAGCAAACTTGGGAAGTGGAGCCAGGCAGAGAGATCCCTCCTCATGATGCCAAGTGCCAACCAAGGAGCAGGAAGCAATGTGGCACTCATTTTTTTAAAAAAAAACAACAACACCACACCCTGCATGGCATGGTAAAAAGGTAACGTAACCCCCATCCCCCAGCATTGGCCATATGGACAAACCAGGCCAGGCACACCTCTCCACCTACTGTAAGCCGATTACTTACAGATCCAGCAGTATTGTAGCATGAAGCGCAGCCAAATTCACCAAAGAGAATGGACAAAATGGCTGCAGTGCAGACGCTTTTATTTTGCCCTGCCAGCCAATTCAAAAGCTGACCATCTGACTTGGCCAGCCAATCAAAACTTGCCACCTGGCTTACCATCACTCAGTTGTCCCCTCCCATACCCCCTCCTACCAAATATGGCACTAAGTTTCATTTCCAGAAGAAGCTCAACTTTTCACCAGCCCCCCACGCACGCAGAGGTTTCCGAAGTTTCCGAAATCTTCCAAATAACAGCCTTGGTCCTTGGAATTTCGCAATTCGACCTTTCCAAACCAAATACCTTAATATACTGCAAATTCTGAAGTTTTCCAAAGACTTCATTTCAGCCCTAGTTGGGAGGGACTGCTGTCAGAGAAACTGATCTGAAGGGAGCATAAATATATAATTTCTGGCATCAGTTTTTTTGCATGCATTATGTTGAGGTCGAATACTTTACTTAACTCTTCATCTCCATTAAAGAGATTGGGAAAAGGACACTGTATATACTGTTGTTTTGCTGTGCTTTGCTTTTGTGGCAGTCAGGCAGACACTTTAAAACATAGTTACTTGGATTTCTGCCTTTTTGATTGGTCGCAAATCCTGCACATATCATTAACTACATAATGCCATTCAGTTTTGTTTTTGAGAAATGTTTTGACCTAGTTTTAGAAAGAAAAAATGAATTCACTGGTCAATAGGCCTAGGCAACACAATAATTCAAATTCCTTCTGCAATGTTAGGCAAATCGGAATCTCATTACTGGACCTAAAACTGCATGTTAAATAAGTATATTTAGCTTCTCTGAGCAGCAACAAAGTCGTGGCTTGCATACATTGTTTGGCTACAATACTGAGCTGCTTATCCCTAGGGTAATACAAAGAGAGGCCGCACCTCTACTAATCAGGTTACATTCATTCATATGCTTAACATTATAAGTAGCCCTTAAAAGTATCATTGCTGTAAATAAGGCATCATAAAACAGCATTAACTATCTTTATTCCTGTCTCCCACTCTGAACTCAAAGCTGTTTCTCATGCTATACCAAGAGCTAGTTAAAATCTTCCTCTTACCAAATAAAGAGAAGAAGTTGACATAATATACTTAGACCATCAAAAGGCCTTTGATAAAGTGCCACAGAAAGGGCTACAGAGAGGCAAAGCAGTGGCATGATTAAAAACTAGCTAAGAGATAGGAAACGAAAGGTACAAATAAATAGTAACATTTTTTATCATATTAAAGATCCTGAAAAAGAAGTGGGCAGTGGAACAGCCAAATTTTTTCTGTTGACACAAAGCTATCTACAGAAACACTTTGAGGACAGAGTGCCTCTCTGAGGATAACATACTCTGTGGGTGTTTTCAAATGTGATGGTGGCCGGGATTAGTGTTTTAGTGTGCTTTAGCCCGGGGGTCAGCATCACTTTGAAAAGTGCCCACCAGATGTTTCCCCAGGCTGGATCCCAACCGTGGCATGAGCTGGCATGAGCTAGCCTGGGCTGTGACTCAGGAAAATTCCAAAGACAAAGTCTGGGCATAGTTGGGATCTGGCTGCCAGACTTGGAGTCTGAAACCCCACTTTATTTCGACCTGGTCCAGAATGGTGGGGGGATGGGGTGGGAAGGAAACGGGCACAATTTAAAAATTATTATTTATTTTCTTGCATTTATACCCCACCTCTATCACACATAGGCGACTCAGGGTGGCGAACATAACAAAATAAAACTTAAAAATAAACATAACAATGGTTGCAATCCTGTGTGAGATCCGTACAGGTCCTGCACAGGATCCACATGACACAATGCAATCCTTATGGAGATGTGTGCGATTTGCACATACGTGCATGCACGCATGATGCGCACAGTGTGCGCGGGGCATGGTATCAACCCCAATATCAATATAAAATGCAAATATTTATAAAACCCATAGCAGCAGTAAAACTATAAACCTGATCTGTGAAAAAACTAAACCCTCCCACTCCCTATTAACCCATCCTACCCCCTTCCTCCGACCAAACTCCTGACGGAAGAGCCAAGTCTTACAATTTCATCATAAAGCCAGAAGATCCAGGCTGAGGCAAGCCTCCACCAGGAGGGAATTCCACAGTGATGGTGCAGCCGCTGAGAATGCCCACCTGTCGGTCCAAACCCTCTAATACTGCGGAACCCCCAGGAGGGCGCCCTGGGTGGCTGCAGGGGCTGCCCAGGATCCCAGGGGGTGAAGCAAGTAAGCAGGACCCAGGCCATGAAGGGCTTTAAAGGTCAAAACCAGCACCTTGAATCAGGCCCGGAAGACAATAGGCAGTCAATGTAAAGCTCAGAGCACTGGTTGTATGAGCTCCCTACGGCCTGTCCCAGTAAACAAACGGCCCGCCACATTTTGCACCAGCTGCATCTTCCAAACCATCACCATGGGCAGCCCCACATAGGACGCATTGCAATAGTCCAGTCTTGAGGTGACGAATTCATGGATAACTGTGCATCCGAGACATATGGACAGAGCATCTTCACCAGATGTAATTGGCGAAAGGCACCCCTGGCCACAGCCAACACCTGGAGATCCAGGCACAGCTGAAAATTCAGGAACATGCCAAGGCTCCACACAGATGCAACCAAAGGAGGGCGAACACCCCCAATAATGGGAGTGTTCCCCTCTCCCAGATCACCAACTCCCTCCATCTGGCATCACTTATGTCTTGCTAGGATTTAGCTTCAATCAACTTGACCTCGTCCAGTCCCCCACAGTGGCCAGACACCGTGATAGCAAGGCCTGGGTCAGATGAAAAAGATAAGTACAGGTGGGTGTCGTCAGCATATTGGTGACAACAAACCTCCCAGCTGCACACGACCTCCCTAAGTGGCTTCATATACAAGAAAGGGGACAGAATGAAACCCTGTGGAACCCCACACGAGAACACCCCAGAGGACGAAGTACAGCCCCCTAGTACCACTCGCTGAGATCTATTCTCGAGGTAGGAATTGAACCATTGCAAAACCGACCCATCCACCCCGGCCAAGTTCTGCAGCCAGGTCACCATTCATCTCGTGCTTCACAGTATCAAAAGCTGCTGATAGATCTAGTAGAACCAGTAGGGTCATATGACCCCTCTCCAGCTCTACCAGGAGGTCGTCGACCAAGGCCACCTACGCCATCTCCGTGCCATAACCCGGATGAAAGCCCAACTGTGTGGAATCAAGAAAACTGATGCGATTCAGATAAGCCTGCAACTGATGGGTCACCACTCGTTCAATAACCTTCCCTAAAAAAGGGAAGGTTAGAGACTGGCCGATAGCTCGCTGGGGCATCAACATCAAGAGATGGTTTCTTGAGGTGAGGCCGGTCACAGCTTTTTTAAGGCATTCTGGTACCCTCCCCTCCCAAAGGGAGGCATTAACCACCCCCACAAGCACCAGTCCTAACGTCTCCCGGGAGACCTTAACCAACCAGGATGGGCATGGATCTAACTCACAAGTTGTGGCCCACGTAGACCCCAGGACATCTGTCGTCTCAGCATGTGTCACTGATTGAAAAACATTCCACAAAACATTACCAGGCAGAGCATTTGTAACCTCTGACTCCGCTAATGCCTCTGAAATGGCAGAGTCGAAGTCGTGCTCAATGCAAGTGACGATTTTATTCTCAAAGTACACTAAAACATGTCACAAAGGTCCTTAGGTGATTCTGGTTCTAGGTGGAGGCAGGGTGAACCGACCAACCCCCTCACCACCTGGAACAGCTCAACTGGACGAGACTGAGAGGATGCTATGAGGACAGCAAAGAATTGTTTCTTTGCCGCCCACACAGCCACGGCATAGGCCTTCATAAATGTTCTATGTCACAATCGATCATCCTGGGCACGAGTATGGCACCAGCATCGCTCCAACCACCTCTCTTCACACTTCATCCACCCCAGGTCCTCCATAAACCACGGGGACCTGCAGTGACGAAACGCTGGAAGCAGACACCAAGGAGCCACCTGATCGATGGCCTCACCCAGCCAGGTGTTCCAAAAAGCCATGAGGCCATCAATGGAGTGACTATCAAGGTCAACAGGTATCTTCCCCCTGAGTATTCTGGTCCTGGAACCCCTCTGGTTCCATAAGTCTCTGGGGGCGGACCATCTTAAAGGGTCCTGCAACCGTATGGATAGGCAGGCATGCTGGGATGGAGGTTTGCAGGAGGTAATGATCCAACTACAGCAAGGGAGAACTCTCCACTCCCCATAGCATCGGACCCCCCACCTCAAGGTCAGTGCAGAAAAACAGATCAAGACTATGCCCCCACTCATGTGTTCGGCAATACTAGCACCTGGGACAGCCTCATGGTTGCCATGAATTCTTGCTTCACTCCAAGCAATCTAGTCTCAGCATGAATGTTGACGTCCCCCAAGACAATAAGCTTAGGGGACCTCAAGACCAGGTCTGAGACCAGAGCAGCTAGAGCCATCAGGGGTGCTGCTGTACAGTGGGGTGCATGGTACAGCAGCAGAATCCCCACCCTGTCCCCAGACGACCCCCCCACCCCATGTCTGTCTTTGGCCAAATCAACCACAAGGTGGAAGCCCTCCATTCCAGACTTGGTCTGCACTGAATACCTCCGTGCGACCAAACCATCTCTGAAAATAACAGCTACGCCCCCTCCCTGACCCTCCAGCCTGGGTTGATGCTGGATGGAGTACCCAGCTGAAATGAGGTCAGCCCATATTGGTATCTCCCCCCTACAGGGCCATAGTTCCCCCTCCCCATGATGACTCCAATCGCTGCTGCTGTCCCCCACCCCCGGTGAGCTGTCCCCAGTCCTGCTCCAGCTCCTCAACTGGTTCCCCACCAGGGAGGTGGAGGGGAAACCCTACCCCCATCAAACCCACCCCTTCCCCTTCCTCTTCAACCCATCCCCCCTCTCACCGGGGGACACCCCAACCCCATAACCCTATCTCCCCTCTCACAGGGGGATGAGCCCCTTGAGGGTGCACCCTGCCTCTATCACTGGCTTGGGGGCATCACTACACACACACACACACACACTCTCTCTCTCTCTCTCGCCAGAGGGAAAAAATCCTCCCCTTCCAACCTCACTCCTCCATAAAACACTGCCCACCAGCCGGGGGAGGTGGAGGTGGCTGGGGAGGGATGGATGTACGTATGTGTGTCTCCTCGCCCCCTCCTCAGCCTGGCTGCTGTCATGTTTGTTCAGTGGCTGGGCTGAATCCTGATTGGAGCGACGGAGCACACTACAGCCCAGGTAAGGTTATGGCGGTGGTGGGCACCATCGCTTCTGAAATCACCTTTTGATGTTAGTAACTAGTTTAGTGGATGAGGGGAATGTTGTGGACATAACATATCTTCATTTCAGCAAAGCACTTGATGAAGTTTCACATAAGATCTGCATTGACCAACATGCAAAGTATGGGCTGGGAGACTCTATAGCACGGTTGATTAACGGGTAATTGAAGAATCATACTCAAAGAGAGATTATCAATGGTTCATCATTAGGGATGTGCAAACAGAACGCCTTTCGGATGTTCGGACGTTCGGTCGTTCGGTTCGAAACCCGAGTTTGGGTTCAATTGTTCGGTTCGGTGGAGTTCGGTTCGGCGGAACTTGGTCGAACATCCGAAAATAGCGCTATCGATACCGAAATCTATTTTTTTCCTGGTATCAGTATCAGTATCATTTGGCCCTGAAACCACCCCTGGTCTCCACTCCTGGTGCCAGGAGGTCTACTCCTCAGCTGTCTCCCCCTTCCAGACACGTTTTTCCCACTCAAAGTCACGTTTTCCCACCCCTGAACTCATCCAAACTTTTCTGAACTGTTCGACTGTTCAAACGTTTGGTTTGGACGTTCGGTTCGGTTGTCCAAACAGGCCGAGTTCGGCCCAAACTCTGAACAGCCGAAATGCATTCGCACATCCCTATTCATCATCAAACTAGAGGGAGGTATTGTGTAGGGTCCCACAAGACTGTTCTGGGGCCAGTGCTATTCAACATCATGACTTAGATGAAGGAGTGGAAAACATACTTCTTGAGTCTGCAGATGTCACAAAAGTGAGAGGGGTAGCTAACACCATGGAAAATAGAACTAGAATTCAAACAATCGTGATAGGTTGGAAACCTGGGCTGAAATTAACAAAATGAAATTCAGCTGCAGTAAATGTAAAGTTCTGCATTTAGGGAATAAAAACTAAATGTACACGTAGAAGAAGGGGGATGCCTGGCTTGGCAGCAGCACATGTGAAAAAGGATCTAGGGATTGTGGTTGATCACGGACTGAACATGAGTTAGCAATGTGATACAGCTGCAAAAAAAGAAAAGAAAGGATAATACATTTCTAGGCTGCATTAACAGAAGCATTGTGTCCAGGTCAGCGGAGGTAATAATTCCACTCTATTCAGCACTGGTCAATCTTCACCGGAGTATTGTGTCCAATTTTGACTGCCTCATTTTAAGAAGGACATTGACAAATTGGAACTAACTCAGAGGAGGGTGACAAAGATGATGAAGTGTCTGGAAAGCAAATCTTATAAGGAAATTGGTATGTTTAGTCTAGCAAAGAGAAAATTAAGGGGATATATGACAGTCTTCAAATATCTAAAGGGCCGCCACCGAGAAGATGGCACGGAATGGTTCTGCATCGCTACAAAGAACAGGACTAGCACTAATGGGCTCAAATTACAGGGTGGTAGATTTTGGTTAGATATGAGGAAAGACTTCCTAACAGTAAGAGCTATTCAGCAACAGAACAAGTTGCCTAAGGAGGGTGCAGGCTCTCTGTCACTGGAGGTTTCAATGGCAACTGGTGGGTTCTAAGGCTGGTGGGGCAGTGGGCAGGACCAGACTAACGGTAGGCAGGGCCAAGCCACTGGTAGGCAGGGCCAATCAGAATTACAGTGATCAGATGATATTCCCCCCGCTCCTAGTAATACCAAGGGGGCACCCAACAGCAGCCACCAGAGAACTGCAGCCAAATGCACGACAGGCACTCTGGACAAGGGCAGTGTGATCCGATAATATTTCACCCTCCTCTTTGTTTGAGGGATGTGCAAATGGCTTATTAAAAATACTCTCCCTCTACCCCCACATCTCACTCCTCTTTAATGGGGCACCCAGCAGCAGCAGCAGGAGCCACCAGAGAAATGTATGCACTACTGCCACAGTCTGGGCAGGGGCAGTGACATAAGAGGAGTGAGATGTGGGGGTAGAGGGAGAGTATTTTTAATAAGCCATTTGCACATCCCTCAAACATAGTTTTGATCTGCATCTCTCGCTGCCTAGCAAAAACAGTAATTAACCAATAAAACATTAGGGATGATGTCATGTGATGTAGCAGGGCTTTTAAATGGTCAAACAGAATGAAGACACCACTAGCTTTCTTTCTTTCTTTCTTTCTTTCTTTCTTAAAGCTAGTAAGTATAAGGATATTAGTTTGCCAGCATTTCATGCACTTTGAAAGTGGACATAATTACTGAGTACAGCAAGGCACTTTTTAGAGAGGGAGTGGAGAGGGGAGTTCTGGCTGGAAAATTTCAGAAATAAAATAGTTTGTCTCCCATCCCTTTCAATAATGGCCCAAGCATTCCGCTGCTTCTGTTAAAAAGTAAATTTAGGCACCTTTTGCAGGGGAAGGGAAACAGCCATTCTTATGCATTACCTGGCTAGTACAGGTTTGGGACCCTTTATGAGGCAAAATCTTTTGCTTAAGAGTTAGCCTTTCTCCCCCACCCCCGAGTATAAAACCTTACAAATACCAATCTACAGAATAATGCTAATTGCCAGTTAAAAGTTCAAAAAGATATACACAGAAATGTTAGAATAAAGCAACCAACTACAGCATTTAAAAGTATGTAAGTAAAAACTAAAGACAGTGATTTCCAAACTTGTCTCCTTCCATGGGCACCACCAGAAGGCAGCAGACCTTATCATGAGGGTGGGTCAGGACCAAATCATCAATCAAAGGGTGGCTCTGGGAGAAGAAATCTTTTTTAGAGGAGGAGGAGGCGGGGGTGGTGGGGGTGGAGGGAGAGGAACCCTTAAAGGAGAGAAGGTATTATTATTTTAATCATCCTCTTACTGCAGGGCCACAATGTTTGGGAGTCTCTGAAATGGCATCTTGTCTGCTCAGTGGTGCCTTCACCTTGTGACTGCTGGCAGCGTGCTGCAGCTCAGCTAGCTGGCTCCCCCCACCTCCTTCCTCTTCTCCCTCCCCCACCCCCCAACACTCCAGAGTCCCTGGCCTGGGCATCTACTTCTGCCGCACAGGCATGAATAAAAATAACTCCCTTTCCCCATAATGAGACAGTGCCCCCAGTGGCTAAATATAAACACTGCTATTTTCCCAATCAGCAGTATGGCTGGCGCTCCCAGCTGCCCATACTGCATTATTGGGAAGATTTAGTCAATTTTGTCCAGTGAGGCTTCCTTGGGGTGGGTGGGTGGGTGGCCAGCTCCTTTTCCTGCCCAGCTCAGCCAAGCAGCCACATTACACTTGTGCCCGGTGGCCCCCTCCTCTGTCTTATTTTTTTGCTGGCAGCACGCACATGTACATGCCCATATTTGCATGCTGTAGCGTCAAGACTGACGGCGCACGTATGCACGGTGACAGACTTCCCCAGCTGAACCCAGAAATGCCACGGCAGCTACTTTGAAGCACGGCTCAGCCGCAGTGCTGCACTGCCACCACCACAGCCTCAGGAGACACTGACTGTGAATCAATGGAACGGGACACAAAGGCACTTGGCACACGAGTCTGGGGAGCTGGTGGTTGGAGAGGCACTGCCCCCAGTGCCCAAGGTGGCACACTGCGCCTGGGAGGTTTTCAAAACAAGTCTAGACAGTCATCTGTCAGGAATGTTGTACTTGTAGTTATCCTGGATCGAAGAAGGGGGTTGGACTAGATGCTCATTGAGTTCCCTTCCAACTCTGACATTCTATGATTCTATGAGGAATTGTTGGAGAACCTCATCATGCTAAGAGATGGATGGCAGATAGAATTCAATGTGGATAAATACTAAGTAATGAACATTGGTGGGAAAATATTGAACTACTCATCGAGCTTGCAGAGGTCTACAAATATCAGTTTAGGAAAGGGTCCTGGGCAGCTCAATAAATACTTACAATGGTTTTGTACCATGTAATGGCTTATCTTCATTTGGACTGCTGTGTTCATTACTGGTCTTCACATTTTGAAATGGAAATTGCAGAATTTGACATGCACAATGCTGTCTCTCCTTGTGCTGGCAGTTTCCCTACTAGAGATGACTTTCTCTCAACAGCTGGAGCTCTGGAGTCTTGAGCCACAAAAAAAGGGCTTGTTGACAATAAATTATCTATAAACTATGGGTTGGGGAGGACTGGAATAAAATGACTGATAACAAGGAAACAGTGCCTAATAGAAAGCCTTATTGAGGCCTGCCAGAAGGTTGGCAAAAGGGAAGGATCAAAATTTCAGTGTCCAGAAATACAGAAAGTGGTACAAACTGAGGAGTGGGGGGAATGGAGTGCCATGGGGGGACACACTTAGAAGAAGACTGTACTGAAACAAATATTTGTGACTTGATTGTCTTGGAAAGTACGAAGTAGGTGCCCATTCACAAAAATTCTGATCCAAAACCCAATGACGTCAGTGGGAGTCTTCCACTGACTTAATCAATTTCGAATAAGGAATTAAATCTTACCTGTTTGTCTGTCTATCTACAGATTTATACATTTTATACCACACTTGGTTTCTCCAAATAGTTTTATGGAAATTTCCAAAGATGGTCTTGTGGAAGAGAATACTGCTATTGGGGCCAGTCCCATGTCCTGTGTGCGCTGTGAGCACATGCATTCAACTAATGCGCTATGTCCATTGCAGGAACATTGTGCTGTGCAGATCCCGTGCACAGGAGGTTTGGGATTGTAGCCATTGTCAGCTAGTTAATGTTAAAAAACTAGAATGACTAATACAAAACTACTTGAAAACACTGTCATGTATCAGGCAATGCATTACACATTAAAACAACCAAAATTTGATTAAATGAGCTATAGGTATGTGCAAGTCATAGGTATCAAACCATGGAATGCCTAGCTGCTTGAGCTCATTCCATTACTTTCTAGGAAAGTACGTGAATTCATCAGATCCATACAGGATGTGACAAATTAATATTAATGATTAGAAGGAAGGGAAAAGGGAAAATTGGCATTCTCTTCTGTTATTATGGGGAGTTTATTATTATTCAGTGAATCTCACCTGTTATTTGCAGGCTCATAGCTAAAAAAGTGATAGGAGGACATTGCTCCCCTTGTAAATCCTCTCCATTTGAATGGTTAAATATTAATTATATTAAGTAATCACATGTGTCTTTTTCTTATTTAATATATTTTTAAAAGGCTTTTTTTAACTGAGAATGTATTTTTAACCCAGTACAAGAATGTTTTGAAGTGAAGCACAATTGCCCCCATTGTCATTTAGTCTTCCCTCCTCCAACCCCATTCAGTCCCATGCCAGTGTCCTAGCTATGGGTCTGGTTATTTGACAGTCTCCATTTAGTAATTTACATTTTCTGTTCAGGAAGGACATTTATTACTATTTTCTTTTTAAGAGCTCCATCTGATTTTAGTCAAATTGCCATTTTCAGACATTTTATTTCAACAGTTGACATTTTTTAAAATAAATAAATAGAAGCAGTGGGTAAGAAAAGCTACTACTAGGCTATGGATTTGCAGTACACAAATAACCAAAATATAGTAGGTGACGTAAGTGGGAACTGCATACATGAATTTCCCAAATATGCTTATTCTTTTTTGCTATCACAGTTAACTACACTATATTCTTCATTTTTTTTGGCATCTGGCCTCTCTTTTAAATCAGATAGTGTTAGTTTACATCTTGCCTGTTGTGCCAAAGGAACATCAGGTTCATTTTAAGAATAAATGCAACCCCAAGATTGTATTCAGCTGTGACACTCTACTATATAGTATATTGTCCAAGTACTACAATGTGCACATTGGATCATTAAAACATTAATGTGAGGTAGGGGTGGGACACCCGGAGAATACCAGATACCGAATGTACCGGTATCGGATCTCCCTGGTACCGAATTTACCGGTATCGGCATACCGGATTTTTAACATTGGCCGCGATACCGGATTTTTTACATTGCGACTATTGACTTAAATGGCCACAAGGTAAAAAATCTGGTACCGCAGCCAATGTTAAAAATCCGGTATGCCGGTACAGGTAAATATCAGATTTATCGGATTAAGCTGATACGCCCAAACACCGGCAATATCGGATCTTGGGAGAACCGGAATTCCCACCCCTAATGTGAGGGGTTGTACTATAAAGTAGCTATCCCATACCATGCCATAGGAAATAAGGGGTTGCTACTGTATCATTGAAAGCTACTATATTGTAGCTGTCCTGGGTGAACACAGTTTTGCTATTGATTTTAATGATAGAGGACTGTCCTGCTCGTGAAAAAAAATCATTCATCCTCTATCCTCAACCCATCCCACAGGCTTCTGCTGAGGATGTCTTCTTACTTCCATGTGGGATAGTAGGGATGAATCTCTGAGGGAATGAATCATGGCATAGTCTAAACCATATCCCAGCTGCAGTGACATCTCGATGATAGGATGTGCACTTCAGTTTCTTTGAACAACAGCATCACTTCTGAACACTGAGAGTGAGGGGTAAGCTACTATCTAATTTAGACCACATAGATTTTTATTTATTTATTTATTTATTTTATAAATTTGTACCCCGCTCCTCCTGCGAACAGCCCAGGGTGGCTTCCAAAAATAAAAACAATATAATAAAATACAATTTAAAATCAATAATAAGAATATAAATTATTAAAACAGGGCTCCGGGCCTTCATAATATATAAATAGATAATGAATAATAAATCAGGTGGAGGAGCTAAAGGGTCACAAGTGTATAAGACATTAACCTCAAAATACATTTCCAGCTGTAGCATTTTGATATTTCATTCTGTTTACAGGATATTTAGCAAGAATTTATCAAATACCTTTCCTGCCATTTCAGCAAATGTACAGGAGATTTTGATAAAGGGTCCCAATTATATAAGCACTTGATGTTGTGTCCGTGAAGATCATTATTCAGATGAATATCAGCATATTCAGTGCCAGTCAGAGGCAGGCACCCTGAATGGCAGGGGGAGAGAGACTGTAGGAGGAAGGATGTGGAGCAACCCCAAAGACTGACAGACACATTCAATGGCCAAACACATTACTGTAAGCTTCTAGCTTTAAGGACCAATTGGTAGTGGCTTCGAGGTGGGCATAGGGGGCGTCCGTGTGGTGGGCATAAGCAACATAACTGGGACTTCTGAGATAGCATCCCAGCAGTCAGGAGACATAGTTTAAACAGATCCAGGCTGGCCAATTATCATCACAATCACATCCTGCAGCACTGAGACAGAGGACATTAGAGAATCTCTATTGACTCTTTCCTAAACAGATGCTTCTGAGTTCCCAGAAACAAGTGGGGGAGATATGTTGGGATGGTCCCAGCACAGAATGAGGATATTTGGTTGACATTTCTGTTGGCCAATTCGCATCACCGATCTTATACCACAGTGACATAAGAGAATCCCAGGCATAGGCCCCTTCTCTACATATGTTGTACAGGCATATAAAATTGGGACCCTTTAAAAAATCTTTCTGATATTTGGCAGAGATGATCATGAAAGTGTAATATATAGCTCTGCCAAATTTCATGTACACTGTTTGGACTACAAAGATGTTATAGTCAGACATACATTTATATGTTAATTGCTTATACCACCAAGACCCTTTTTCCAATCCTTCTGAAATTTGGTAAAGATAGTAAATATGGGAAGGGGTATATTCTAGACAAGTTTCACCTACATTAGATGTGAGGCAAAGAAGTTACAGCTAAGAATGTATGTGTAGAATATTGCAAAATACAATAATTCAACTGCTTCTAAAATCGGATTCCATTATCCAATAGTTTTGAAATTTGGGACACATAATGATTTCTATTGGAGGTATAGGTACTCCAATATTCAGCCATATAGTGTAAAAAACAAAAACATTACAGCCGATAATGTGTTTTCCATTGAAACCAACGGAAATTCAATTCCCAACTCACCTAACGCATCTGAACTGAACGTTCGAATTCGAGTTCGGTTCACACGTTTGGTTCAGTCAACCAAACTATTTGAGTTCAGTCCAAACTTCTGAACCGCGTTCACCCATCCCTAGATTAGAGGGGCTGCAGACAGAAAGCATATGAGGTGCCTTGTTGCAATCCCAGTCTTGCTAGGCAACCCAGGGTTCTAGCGTGAAGCAGGTCTCATGAAGTGAGACCTTGCATATCATGCTGTTGTAGGAGCCTGGTTTCCCACCACAGTGTCAGCTCGGCGTGGAGCAAAGAAGGTGCAATCTTCCACCTACCCACCCACTATGTGCACTGTGGGCTTCTTTTATGGAGGTTTCTGATTGGCTTGTGAGACTCCTGGTTTTCATATTTCTCACAGTGTGTATATTGAGCTATTTTGGCTTGTGTTTGGCCCTTGCCTGGGTGATTTAATTCAATTTATTGCATTCTTGTGGCCCAGTTAGCCTATCACATTTGTTACATTATGCATTAGATTGTTGATGAAGACATCTCCCGAAGAGATGCGGAAACATAACCCTGCACAAAAGCTGGGTGCAGCCGGCATAGGGGTACATGCCAAGAAGTGGGCCTCTCAATGCATCCGGGAGATATACTAGCCCTGGGTCTCCCACATCCTTCTTATCCCTTGGGTCCCAACAGGGGACAACAGCACCTCTCCCACCCAGAGGCTTATGCTGTCAGGTGTTAGTGAAGGTGACCATAGCTTGTTTGTTAGTTGGACTGGAGACCTGAGTGTGCCTCAGGCAGCCTTGAAGTTATTGTTATATATTATTGGTTGAAACTGGATCCAGTTTTTATGGGGTGGAGTTCCCCCACCCTTGTTGATTCTGAATTGGCAATAAAGAGTGTGGCCGTCAAAACCCATTACTGTGTCCTTGTCTCCTTCCAAGACACAGCAGCAAATATATTACATTTTTCTTTAAGCCTGAAAAACTTTCAGGAGCAAAAAATTACTCATTCGTTGTCCATATAACAGAATAACAATCTTTGAAAAAAAGTTATACATTACAGTAATAATACCAATTATGGTCTTTTCCACATGGGCCGCAGTGGGATGGGTGCGCCCCCATGGTGGGTGGAGGTGGATCATGGGTGTGTGGCTGTTCCCGCAGATGCACACCCATTTCCACCCACCTCCACGCATGGGGCAACCGGCATTGGAGCCTGTTGCTCAGTGCATGGGTGATGGGTGGAGATGGGTGGAGTGCAGGAGCGCACATGCACCCCCACCCACCACGGGTGCAGTTCTCACAGATGCCACCCCCCACTGCCCACCCACTGTGGGTGGCATTTGCATGGGTGCCCCCCACTCACCTGCACACATGTGCAGTGGTGAGTGGCCAGGTGAAAAGGGCCATAATATAGCATGAAAGAAGGTTTAGCAATGACTTTACCACTCAATATGACTTACTTGCTGATTGGCTGGCTTTGGAAATCTCTGGAAAGGACAAAAATAAAAGTACATGTCATTGGGATAAAAATGCAAGGCAATAAAACAACTTAACAGTCAATCTCTCTATATGTTAATGCAAACTTGTAATGAATCCGTCCAATGGAATTGCTGAGGTTTTCAAGTGATTGTGACTATGTGCCCTTGAATATCTTCAGCTGATAATGGGTGTCTTCAGACTTCAGTTCACCGTTGACACGGTGAACCACGGTGAATACCCACCTGGGGTCACCGTGTCCCGTACGTCTGTTTGGCGGCCACCAGATGTTGACCACGGTCAATCGGCACATGGGGTTCGTTTGAACCACGCTTCCCGGGCTAGCCGGGGGAAGGTCCCGGGAAGCATGGTCAAACGGACCCCGGGCCGTGGCCAACGAAAAGTAACGTCTGGCCGCGTGCCACGGCCCGGGATCCCCGGCGGGATCCCGGGCCGTGGCAAGATCGGCCGGCCGCGGCGGCCGCATTGGCCCCGCCGCCCGCCCGTCTCCTCGGAGGGCGGGCGGCGGGGTGCGTGGAGGGGGCGTGGCCGTGCGGCCGCACGTTGTGCCGCGCGGCCCCGGCCCCTCCCACTTTCCCTGCCGGGATCCCCCCGGCACGTCTGTTGGGCCGTGACGGGGTGACCCCGGTGGGGAACGAAGCCGGTTGTTCCGGTACTGGGTCAAAGGGCCCCGTATCGTCTGAAAGTACCCAATATGACCAGACTAATCCTTTTTATGCATAAAAACATCCGAGAAACCACACTGTTATATACCATTGTAGATGCAAAGAATAAATCTATTTGAAAATGCTTTCTTTGATAAAAGTGGTGGACTAATATGCTCCCATAAAGGACTTTTCTTGTCTGCTTCATGGTAATTAAAACTTTTCCTTGGAGAATGGTTTTGTTTCATGGAGTAACAAACATAAAAAAATTCTCATCTCAAAGAAATTGAATACCTCAAAACTCATAAAATGTGGTAGCAAGATTCATATTAGCCTTTGTTTAAAGTGTAAGATGCCAGTGAATTTACACTCATTTAGCTAATATGTGTCTTGTACCTGGAAAACACAGCCACTCTAGATTTTGCACCAAATGCTATAATATTTAATAAAACAATGCATACAATGTATTTCTGATTATTGGTCTCGTTTTTGTAACTTTCCAGCACCCCTTCACATTATTGCCATGTTATTCGCAAATACTTGGGTTAAACAAATAATATAATAATATTTATTTATTTATTTAATTTTAAAACTTCTACCCCATTCCCTCCAACCTTACGACAGCTCAGGGCGGCTTACAAAACATTTTAAAACAATTAAAAATACAGGAAGGGGTTACTAAAACAATAAAAACAGTAAGAAGAGGTAAAACCACTGGCAAAAAAACCCAAACAACAACCCCTCCACCCTCATCCCGCCCCCCCCCCCCCCAAGATCTGGATGAATAGCCAGGTCTTACAGACCCAACAAAAGGCCAACAGGCTGGGACCAAGGCAAGCGTCCTCTGGGAGGGAGATTCACAGCTGTGGTGTGACAACCGAGAATGCCCTCTCCATCATAGTCCCCCGGTTCACTCGGGAGACCTCCAGGAAGGCACCCCTGACAGACCGCAGAGGTCTCCCCACGGCCCAGGGAGGGAGGTGGTCTCTCAAATAGGAGGGGCCCAGACTGTGTAGGGCTTTAAAGGTCAAAACCAGCACCTTGAATAAGCCCCGGAATGCTATAGGCAGTCAGTGCAGAGCCTGGAGCACAGGTGTAATGTGCTCCCTACGGCCCGTCCCCATCAGGTGATGGGTCGCCACGTTCTGCACCAGCTGCAGCCTCCCAGTCATCACCAAGGGCAGCCCCACATAGAGCGCGTTGCAGTAATCCAGACTTGAGGTGATGAACGCATGAATGAGGGTGACCAGGTCAGAGCTTGAAACATATGGCTGGATCCTCAACACAAGATGTAATTGGCGGAAGGCTCCCTTTGCCACCACCTCCACCTGACAATTCAGGCAGAGTCCAGAGTCCAAGAGAACCCCCAAACTCTGCACCTGTGGGGCCAGATCCCCTCCACAAGGGGAGCCATCACCTCTGCTGCCCTACCCACCAACATCATCTCCATCTTATCACAATTCAGATTCAGTTGCTCTGCCTCATCCTCACTTCTCGCAAGCACTAGGAAAGCACAGAGACTGCAGGACCTGGGTTTTTCGAAAAAGAGACGTAAAGCTGGGTGTCATCAGCGTACTGATGGTAACACACACCAAACCGTCTCACAACCTCACCCAGAGGTTGCATATCGATATTAAATAAAAGCGGAGACAGAATTGAGCCTTGCGGTAGGCTACAAATGAGATCCCATCATCCCAGGGGCCTGATGTTTCTTCCTCCAGTACCACCCCTCATTGGCTTCTTCCTGAGAGGAATAAACGGAGCCATCCTAAGACAGTCCTGTTCACCCCCCAAGGGTCTGCAGCCATCTCAAAAACAACCTATGGTCCACCGTATCAAATGCTGCCAAGAGATCTAGTAGGACCAAGAGTGTCTTAAATCCATCTCTTGGTGGAGGTCGTCTACCAAGGCCACCAACATAGTCTCAGTGCCATATCCTGGACAAAAGCCTGATTGAAAAGGTTCCAGAAAACCGATGCTATCCAGATGGCCCTGGAGCTGCTGGGCCACCACCCATTCAATAACTTTCCCTAAAAAGGTTATTGGCAATCCATCCTTTAAAAAGGTTAATGGCAATCCAATATGTGGAAAATGCCATAGCAAATGATTTTGTACTTAAAAGATGAATTATGTAACATTTTCAAGTACACTGACTTCAAATTCACTACCATCACTTCTTGACCACAGAGCCAGTTATATGAATGGTAGGAGTCTGGGTGTGTACTTCAGTTACTTCAAACAACATCACCACCAAGTCTGGAACTCCCTCCCTGCCCACATCCGTCTTGCCCCCTCCCTCCGCTCCTTCAAATTCATCCTCAAAACCCACCTCTTCCTCGCTGCCTTTCCCGACGCTTGCTAGAACTCTCCTCTCAACATTTACTGGCTGCCCTCCCCCTGACTCCTCCCTAACTGCAACCAAGCCAAGCACATGCACCTGAGACTTCGCATCCGCTTGAATGTTTTATCCCTTGTCTCTGCCTATGTCCCCTTCTCCTTGTCCCCCCCTCCGAGTCTTTTAGATTGCAAGCCATAGGCAGGAACCGCGTTCATCTCATTGTTCTGTAAAGCACCAGGTACACAGCTGGCACTATACAAATGCTCATCATCATCATCATCATCATCATCATCATCATCATCATCATCATCATCACAACACTTTAGTGGAGAGTTTTGTAACCAGTTATATGACTTAGCATACCTAGGGAAGTATTATAGGCATTACAAGATGGAATTAAGTCCAAATCTTGACCTAACTAGCATAATCCATAACTTGGGTGTACTCAGTTCTGGATGAGGAGCTGTACTTCCCAGCTTGAACCATAAGCTAAAGTTATGGGCCGAATAAACGCTATGGAGCTAAATAATCCTAATTTTTTGAAGGTTCAGATATGTCTGCAACCCCAAATTTCACCATTGAGATTGTCTCCAATGATATGAAGGATTCTGCATAATTGATCAGTCAAGCCCCAGTACAAGTCTGTGCATCACGTGCGTGCGTGCTGTGTGTGTGCACACCCAGCATGTGCAACGTGTACACATGGGTATGCACTGTGTTTATGCAGCATGCATGGCATATGTGCAAAGACCTTGAATCAGGACCTAGGATTACAGAGGAATACAAATTATTGTTTGCTGTGAAGGTCTGCTGGGAGAATTTGCTGAGCAAAGTTTGGCTCAAAATGATATTTCAATATTGAGCCCACAGTCAACAAGCCACTTACTTTGCAGCAGCTCACAGGACTTCACTGGGCTGCTCCAGAGTAAGTGGTTTGTGAAGCACAGCCTGAGTGAAATAAATCAAGCTGTATTTTTAATTTCTTATTAATTTATGCAGAATGACCACTTTATAATGTCTAACAATGGATAAAGGATTCAGATTAAAATCTGAGAACACACAAAGCTATTTGAGTTTGGAAAGCTAAAAGAAGACTTCCTATTTCAACTAACTCAGGGCGCTTTCCCACGTGACAAATGCTCTCGATTTGCCTCTGGGAAAATCTCCGGGAGGCAAATCAAGTGCGGGGTTTGTAACATGGAAATGTTAACTTGCGGGGTTTTGGCAGCAGCCTTGCAGGGAATACAAGGTCAGATTTACTGGCTTTGCACCAGCTCTGAATCCCCTGCAGGATTGCCACCAAAAATGCGCGGGTTAACATTTCAACGTTACAACCTGATTTGCCTCCTGGAGATTTTCCTGGAGGCAAATTGCACTAATTTCAATTTCTTCTAATATTAATCGAGTATAAAGTGTTAATATTTCACTCAGGGAACATAATGTATCATCCTCAGTTTGAAAAACGCAAGAGGCAAATCAGAAATAAAGGTTGGTCTCAACTTTTACATCTCTATAATTGAACAAATACCACAAAGAAGCATTCAAATACCACAAAGAAGCAAGGAAATAACAGAATTCAAGCACTTCAATCCCCCATATACAAGATTCTTTAACGGCCTGATTCCACCAATTCTACCTTCATGGAACTCCTATTGACTGTAATGAAAACTGCACCATGATGGGACTGCAGGACTGGACCCCTTGGAAGAGAAAAAGAGACTGAGCAAACAAACATTATTTACCTGCTGTCAAGTTGTGCTGTCGTAGAATTTCTTTTACTGTTGGAGCTGTTTCAGAAAAACAACAGATGTTAGTTAACCTTAGATTTCAAAGTTGAGAAGATTTTACATTTCATTAAAACACACACTGTTAGGATTTAGTTATTAATACCATATGACCTAAGCTGGGAAGTGGGTGGTGGAAAAAGACTCCCCCATCCCCTTTCCGAGGTGGCTCTGTCCCCTGTGAAACACTGGGTGCCTTTTGATGGCATGTGTGCTCCATTCCTGCTCTGCCCCACCCCAGGTGGACTGTCCGTAGAAAAGTGGGGCACCATGGGGTGAGGCAGAGCAGGAATGGAGCATGTGCTGCTTGCTCTGGGCCAGCTTTTCTTGTGGTATTATGTACTATCCCGGAACACAGCTGGCTGCCAAAACCTGGAGCACTGGCCGAGGGTGGAGCAGTGGTCTTCCTAAAAGAAGGATGACTGTTGCAGCTCCATTCCCAGCTTTGGGTTGCCTTGGCAATGACCATAGATCTGCAAGCAGCAGCTTAGAGTGGCTGCCGAACTGCCCACAGCTCTTGTACACGCGGACTGAAGGCAATGGCGGCAGAGGGCTAGATGTAAACCTGCCACTCCCAAGTCTTTCTAAAAGCACCCATTATGACATTCTTCTGATGCCCCAAAGGCAGTGGGGCTATTTTAGAAAGGGGCCGGGAGTCCCTTTACCTTGCCCTTATTGGTATCAATGCCTCAGGAAAGTTTGCAAGCCTAATCTTCAAGCATTTCACCCTTCTAGTCCTTTTCAAAGAAAGTTATGGAATGTTTAATATCTTTCCATCTCAATCTGTCTTGCAGAACTTACAAATTTTTATTACCTTTGGTTTTTTCCTCTTTTTGATGTTTCTTTTCAACTGTTTTTTCTATTAAGATTAAAGAGGAAAGAAATATAACACTTTGTGATAAGGCAAAGCAACCTAGTTAACACCTGAAATTATATGAAATACTGGTGTAAAAGCTTCTGAAAGTTGTTCAAACAACAACAAAATTAAAGTCATGACAACATGATCACCACTTTATTACAATGATCTCACATGTGCACAGTTTTCTCAAGTATCCAACCCTTACCTTCCTTTTCCTTGGCAGGCTTTTCTGTTTTTTTCTTCGCTAGAAAGATTTGCAAGGAAACATCATTAACTAAGAGGATTTGAATATTTTAATGTAGAAGCAGTGTGGCTGCTGTGTTGGTCCCAAATGTAAGATGTTGAGACAAAGAAGTTCAGATGATATCTTTTGGTTGGTCCCATAAAAGATATCATTGGAATTACTTTGTCTACATGTCTTGAATGTTTTAGGCAATTAGGGAAAATTCATTCCTTGTCTAACTCCATTAACAGTATTGGAATTATCACCCACTGACACTGAATTTAGTCTGCACATTATAGACGCTCAGTAATGCTGTGATCCCAAACCCACTTATTCCTGAACAGTCCCAGTGAAGGCCATAGGGGTTTTTTTTGGGGGGGGGGTGGGGGGAGTACTCTGGAGTAAGTGACTTGTGGATCATGGTCTAAGCCTGTAGCATTATGTTAATTTCTATTAAGCATTACACCAAATGTTTTTTTCATTGGTCTGATATATGTTCACATCCATTCTCAGCATTCCACCACCCTCCCCCAGGAATACAGCCAGTCAGCTATGACTTCACTCAGCGACGCAGACTGAAATTAAGTAAAGTGCCGACTACAGCAGAGATCTGGCAGCCTGCCTTAGAATTGTTCATTTTCCCATCATAGGCTCCAACCTGCTATGATATGGATACATTCAATGTGTTCTCGTGTTTGTGTTATCTGATGAACACAACCCTGCTCAATGTTAATAACCACTGCTGGGATCGCCCAAACACACAGAAGTATGGATCGTGAAAATACAGTAATCGGTGCGTGAGGTCAGATCTTCAGCAGGTGTAAACTGGAATAATTCCCACTGATCTCAATAGAAGCTATGCCAATTTACATCAGCCAAAGATCTAAGTTATGATTCACAAACCATTTATTCTGGAGTAGTGCAATTGAAGCCTGCAGGCTTCAGTGGAACTATTCCAGGCTGATGTGGCCTTACTACAGGGTGTCCTGGAGCAGCTGCCCCAGACTCCCCTTTTTTCTCTAGGAGACCCGGCAGTAGTTTTGATTTTCACCAGGGCAAGGTGTGGGTCCCCCACTCCCTCCCAATGAGGCCCCCAAAATTACCACCTCTCGAGTCCTAAAGAAGGTGCCCCAAATAGGAGGGTGCTGGGGGAGGGGTGGAGTGACCAGGACAGGCCCCCTAATTTAACTCCACCCTGGCCCCCACAAATTCTAAGGCTGGCCTTGACTCCAGGGTTAAGTGATCACAACTATTACTATTATTATTAGCAGGAAGGCTGTGTAGTCACTTATTGTTTCTGTTAGGTATTTTGGAGAAGTGTTTAATATTTACCTGGGAATGGGATTGGTATAGTTTCCATTGACCTCAATAGAAGCTATGGCAATATACACCAGCTGAAGATACAGACTGCAATCCACAAACCACATAAGGTCCCACTGAAGCCTTATGGGTTCCAATAAGACTCCTCTGGAGCTTGTGGTCCACAGCCCTAGTCTATTATGTTCAGTAAGGTTTTATAGTCAAGTCACTTATTGTTCCTGTTAGGCATTTTGGAGAAGTGAAGTATTTATTATTTATTTACCTGCTACTGCAATTTCAGCTTCTGGTTCTTCAGGAAAGCAGTCAAAAATAAAACAAAAATGAAGAAAATCAGGCTGAATATCTTTCTTTTCCTGAGACAGTGTTGGAAAATCTTAACTATCATCCCAAACTTTTCCATAGAATATTAATTTTATTTTATTTTTATTTATATTTATTTCTTTACATTTATTGGCTGCCCCCTCATGCCTACAGCATCTCGGGGTGGCTTACAACACAAATAAAACAAAGACAATATTCATAAAACCATCAATAATTAAAATATTTAAAAATAACCCCAACCATTTTTTAAAAATCTATAAAATCCCCCATCCTCCCTACCTACCCCACCCTCCCACCCTGCCCTCTGAAGGCCTGGGCGAACAGCCAGGTCTTGCAAGCTCGACGGAAAGCTAACAGACCAGGGGCCAGGCAGGCCATTTATTAATTTGCAAATAAATGAGCACTAGCAATGGGCACATATGCAGAAATTTCACAGTGAAAGACTCTAAAACCTATACTTTGAAGTATTATAATAATCCAACATGCCGTGGTTCCTGTAAATGCAGCTACTGTATCTATCAAAGCTTTTCACACAAATAGATATTCAAATAGGGTTCTTTTCAGATAAGGACAGGGCTGCCACCTGTGGTGGTTTTTTACCTGACACTCCCATAGGCCAAAATGGAAGTCAGGTAAAAGACGGCCAAAGGTGGCAACCCTAGATAAGCAAGCACCCAAGGCTATAGCTTCCTGTTTTCTTTCTTTTTAAAGTGTGTGCAAGTTTAAATTTTCACTCCCACTAATTTCTTGCTTCTGGTAGAATAACTCAGAGGAAAGCTTTGTTTCTGACCTGCCATGTGACTTTGGGCAAGTCACTCAATCTCTGAGCATTTCTTTCCCCTTCCAACTGTTGTCTCTCTTGTTTATTTAAATTTAAGCTCTTTGGTACAAAGACTATTTTTCATGTTTATCCAGCACTCAACACAACCTAGGTACTAGTGTAATACAAATTAATGTAATGTAATGTTAAAACAACAACAACAACAACAACAAAATGTATGAAGGAAAACACAAACCAAAGCCTCTTACAAAATTCAAGGATCATAAAACTCTAACCCCATATTAATTTTCACACCAAATGGCCACTGGCTTTTCCAGGAAGCCCCATTTTAGCATGTAAACCTAAGAATAAGGTTTGCTTCCATAGTAGCAAACAACAACAACAAATCAGGTGGACTAGATGGATGAAATCCTCCTGAGTTTGTGGTACAGAGACAGTCCCTTCCTTAATTTCAGCAATCATATAAGACCTGGTTGTTCCGGCAGGCTTTTGGTGACGGAGATGGGTGGGGGGGCAGAGGGTTAGGGCTGGCGGGTTTTGATTATATATTTTTAACTTCTTTCTATTGTTATAAATTGTTTTAATGTATGGTTTTATATTGCTTGTATATTTATATTGTTAGCCGCCCCGAGCTGCCTGTGCAGAAGGGGCGGGATAAAAATTCTTAAAACAAAAACAAACAAACAAATAAATCAATTTAGCCTTCTATGGCCCCTGTAGTAGGGATAGGGTTGTCACCTTTCGCAGTTTGACCCTGAGACTTCCATAGTTCAAAATGGGAGTCTCAGGGTCAAGCCGCCGCTGTGTGGAGAGAATCCGGCCCCCCGACAAGACCTGAGCTGTCCAGCCCCAGGTAACATCAGTCCCCTCCCCCTGTTGGAGGAGGGAGGTGGGGCTGGTTCTTGGGGATGGACTTCTGGCCCAGCAGATCCAAAAGGCGCTAGCAGCTTGGGGGAGCCACACCACAGGCAGCGCGCCTCCAAGTGAGCTAGGGCAGGGGTATTTGTATTTTGGGATTGGGACGTGGGGGTAAGTGGAATGGAATGTTTGTTTTATATGGAGGAGGGGCAGGGGGAATGGGTTGGGGGGGAAGACTGACCCCCTTGGTGTGAGGGAGGGGTGCAGTCCTTGGGGAAGGGGGGGGTTTCCCCTCTGTGGCAGAGGGGGGTAGGGGGTATGATGGTGGGGTCTGTGGGGTGGTGGTCTCCCCTGCTGCCAGGGCGGAATGGCTGGAGGGGGGCTGAAGCTGGGGGGATGCGCCGGGGTGTGTGCAGCCATTGGGGTCGTGATGGGACATGAGAGATATGGGTCCAAATGGGGTGGTATGAGACCAGTGAAGTGGGACAGGTGTCTGTTGCAGGTCCCGCTCACTCACCCCTTAGTGGCTGGAGAGGGGAATCGAGATCAGAGGACCCCCGACCCTTCACTGCTGCTGTTGAATGCATGATCGATGGCTAATAAAGCAACAACTATCCAGGAATTAGTCTTGGATTGTGTCACCAATCTTGTGGGCATTACAGAAACCTGGCTGGACCTTGAGTCGGGGCCTTTCTTGACTGATCTTGTTCTGGCCGGGTATTCCATGCAGCATCAGTCATAGTCGGAGGGATGGGGGGGAGGGGCGGGGGCGGTGTAGCTCTGATTTTTAGAGAGAGGTGGTGGGTTAGGAGATATCCAGTGTAAACCATGGTAGGGATTGAGGCTCTGCACCTGGTATTCAATTCTGCAAGGGACAGTCTGAGGGCGCTGCTCATATACCGTGCACCTACCTGTACAACAACCTCTCTACATGCTCTGGCAGAGGTGGCGGCGGAGGTGGTGATGCAGTCCCCAAAGGCATTAGTCTGGGGGGGACTTCAACATCTACACAGATGCTGGCCTCAGGGGGGGGGGAGGGGGCCGGAGCATGAGTTCATGGCCACCATGGCAATCATAGGCCTGTCCCAAATGGTCAGCCGCCCAACACATCACTCTTGATCTCATGTTTTTCACTGGCCTTGAGGCGGGGGGTCCATTATTGGGGGAGATATCAGCAGTACCCTTGTCATGGTCAGCTCATTGTCTCCTACAGACTTCTCTCTTAGCACATGTCTTCCCCTGGAAGGGTGTGGAGCCAATTTGAATGGTTCGCCCCATGAGCCTAATGGAACTGGAATGGTTCCAGTTGGCTCTCGGCCCGGGGAGGTACCCTCTGACCTCGAAGACCATCTCATCGATGACCTCATCGCACTATGGAACACTCTGCTGACTGAGGCCATTCATCGGATGGCTCCTAGATGTCCACTGCCCAGGCTACAGCACCACAGGCCCCCGTGGTTTTCGGGAGGAGTTGTGAGTGCTGAAGCGAGAAAGGCGGCGGTTGGAGCGACAGTGGCATCGTTACTGTACTGAAGCAGACAGATTGTAGCATAGAGCTAGTTTATGAGCATATGCCGAGGTGATGAGGGCAGTGAAAAAAGCTTTTTTCGCTGCTCTCATAGCATCTGCTAAATCTCACCCAGTGGAGCTTTTCCAGGTTGTGCGGGGGCTGGTCACTCCGGCCTCCCTCTGCCCTGGAGTGGAGTCATCTATAGCACGCTGTGATGGGTTTGTGAATTATTTTGTGGATAAAATCACTCGTATTCACCGCAATTTCAACGCTGCACATATTACACTAGAGGAACCTGAGTTTATGGAAGTAACGCCTTGTCCGGTTTTATGGGATCAATTTCAGTTGGTGACACCTGCTGATGCAGTGGGACCCTTGGGGTTGTTAGGGCCACCTCCTGTGAATTAGATCCATGCCCATCTTAGCTAATTAAATCTTGCAAGGAAACAATGGGGCCGTTGCTGGCGGGGGTGGTCAATGCCTCCCTTTGGGGGGACAGAGTGCTGGGCTGTCTCAAGGAGGCAGTGTTGCGGCCTCTGCTCAAGAAACCATCACTTAACATTGACTCCCTTGCCAGCTATCGACCTGTCTCTAACCTTCGCTTTTTAGGGAAGGTTATTGAGCAGATGGTGGCTCAGCAGTTGCAGCGGCATCTTGACTGCGTCGGTTTTCTTGATCCCTCTCAATTGGGATTTCATCCGGGTTATAGCAAGGAGACTGTGCTTGTGGCCTTGGTGGATGATCTATGCCGGGAGATGAATCAGGGTCGTTCGACCCTGTTGGTTCTATTAGATCTGTCAGCTACTTTTGATATAGTTGATCATGAGATGTTGGTGGCGCACCTGTGGGACTGCGCAGGACTGTTCTTGAATGGTTCCGCTCATTCCTAACCGGGAGAACCCAGCTAGTGGTACTCGGGGAGTGTTTTTCATCATATCGAGACCTCGCGTGTGGTGTCCCGCAGGGTTTGGTGTTGTCCCTCCTCCTGTTCACCGTATATATGCAGCCTCTCGACAAGGTGATCAGGAGGTTTGGTGTACAGTGCCACCAATATGCTGACGACACCCAGCTATACCTTTCTTTTCCAACAAACCCAGACCCTGCAGTCTCCGTGCTTACTCAGCGTCTGAAGGCTGTGGGGGATTGGATGAGGGCTAATTGACTGAAGCTGAATCCCAACAAGACGAAGATGATGCTGGTGGGTAAGGTGATGGAGTTAACAGCCCCCATCATTGATGGGGTCTGTCCTCCATTGGTTCCCCAGGTGCGGAGTCTGGGGGTACTCTTCGATGCGCATTTCCACCTGGATGCTCAGGTGGAGGCTGTGGCGAGGGGTGCCTTTTGCCAATTACATCTGGTACATCGGCTTAGGCCTTTTGCCAACTACATCTGGTATGTCGGCTTAGGCCGTATGTTTTAGACTCCAACCTAGCCACCATCATCCATGCTTTCATCACCTCGAGACTAGACTATGGTAACGCACTCTACGTGGGGCTACCCATGGTGACAGCCCGGAAGCTGAAACTGGTGCAGAATGCAGCAGTCCATCTTTTGGTGGGACTGGGCTGCCAGGAGCACATTACACCAGTGCTCCATTCTCTTCATTGGTTGCCAATAGTCTTCTGAGCCCAATTCAAGGTGTTGGTTTTAACCTATAAATCCCTAAATGGTCTGGGCCCTGTCTACCTGTGGGACCGCCTCACCTCCCGGGTACTGGACCAGCCCCTGCGGTCACTGGGGCATGCCCTTCTTGTGGTCCCCCAAGTCTTCCGGGGGGGGGCATGCAAAGGCTGTGGAACTCCCTTCTGGTGGGGATGCATCGGACCCCAGACCTTCCCTCCTTTCGAAAAAGCTGTAAGACTTGACTGTTCCATCAGGCATTTGACGGGGGAGATGGGTAGAGGGTGGGGGAGGAGAGGGATGAGGGGAGTGATATGTTTTTATAATTTTATGGTTTTATAATTGTTGATCTATGTTGTTGTAAGCTGCCCCGAACTGCCTGTGGCAGGAGGGGCAGGATATTAAATCTTTTAATAAATAAATAAATAAATAAATAAACTGCAAGAAATGGCAACCCTAGGTAGTAATAGTTTTTATACAGCACACCCCACCCACCCCCGTGGCACTTGGAGCACTTCACATAGAACAATTTAACATAACTTGTTAATCCTCACAACAACCCTGTGAGGTAGGTTAGGCTGCGAGAATATTGTGAGTGGGCCAAGGTCTTCCAGTGAGTTTCTGGCTAAGGCGAGACTCTAACTCAGCCCTCCCACACCTTTAGTACAGGTACTAAAGGCACTTAGCCACTTCACCACACTAGTCAGGGAGAATCCAAATTTTTGCCTGTTCTGATTTCTGATCAGAATTTGGTGTTTTGTCTGTTCTGGTCAGAAAACAGAATGGAAAAATTCTGTCCAATTCCAACTAGAATTGATGAATTATTATTATTATTTTAAAACTTGACCATTTGCACATGCAGAAAATGGCCACTGTCCATACTCTAAATGGCTGCACAGCACGATAGCCCCCGGCAGGGTGCAGGACCTATTAGATCGGTCTGCCCCCGGAGACTTATGGAACCGGGTCGGTTCCAGAATGCTCTGGGGGAGTTTCCCCTGGACCTTGACACCCGCTCTGTCGATGATCTCGTAGCCTTCTGGAACACCTTGTTGGCCGAGACCATAGACAGGGTGGCTCCCAGGCATCCGCTGCCCTCTCGAGTCTCCCGCAGGTCTCCTTGGTTTACTGAGGGTCTGCGGTGTTTGAAGCGGGAGAGCAGGCGGTTAGAGCGATGGTGGCGCCGGACTCGCGACCAGTATGATCGATCGCAGCATAAGAGCAGTTTAAAGGC
>QEPC01002874.1:1439134-1449420 GCA_003113815.1 Sphenodon punctatus
TTTTAAAAAAAATTAATTTTGAGTATGGAAAGAGGCCATTTGCGTATGCACTATTCAGCCTGTCAGCTATTTTGCACATGTGCAGTGGGTAAACTGTTCCCTATTTACTGTTAGGTATTCTGGAGAAGTGTTCAGTATTTACCTGGGAATGGTATAGTTTGAGTTTCTATTGACTTCAGTAGAAGCTAAGATAATTTACACCAGCTGAAGATACAGATTGCCATCCACAAACCACTTACTTATGAATAAGTCCCACTGAAGGCTTGTGGGTTCCAATAAGAACTAAGAAAACTAACGCTGGTTCTCCATTTTTGCGGTAATGGCTCATGCAAGTGGAACAGCAATTTCAACCCACCCCTACATTATGGTGGTAGTATCAGAGGAGGACTAAATTCAGAAGGCGATTGCTTCCTGCGCCGCTCTGCTCCCTGTCGACAGTTGGGTGCCCACCATTGTAGAGGAAGCAGAAGGCAGCGCAGAGTAAAAGAGGGAGAAGATTTCCACCCCTCCACACACACACACTTATTTTGCCTGTTAACAGTGTCACAGCCCAGCCCACAGAATAAGGCTTATGCCCTCAGTTCAGGGAAGAAAGAGACGCAGCCCCTTTAAACCACACTCCTAAACAGCAGGCATTGCTAGGCAACTGTAGAAAGGCAGCTGGTAGGGTGATAATGCTGCCCATACCTTTATAATGCTCCCAGCTGCTCTAAACCCTTGCTGGCTATCAGATTCCCTATGAGTCTCAGTCAGCCCTTCTTGTTGGTACTTCTCCTGTGAAGTGCTTCCTGGTTCCTTGTTTTGTCTTGTCCTGCTGTGCTTACTGTATCCCTGCCTTGTGGATTCTGTGAGTTACTCTTCCTGTAGGGATAGTGCTTCCCTTCCTTGCACCCTTGCCCTGTTGTACCCTTTTCCCTCTGGTCTGTGACTCCCTTCCCCCGGGCTACCCTCACTCCTCCTCCTCCACAGCTTCCCTTGCCCCCTCCTTGTGTTCCCCAACCCCTCTGTGCATTCACACGTTGTAGACTCACTCCCAGCCCTCTCTCTCCACACCACTTCCCTGCTTGCCTCGTTGTAATCCATGCATGTGTCTCTGTGTGGAGTTTAGCCTTGCTGCCACCTACTGGCGCTCATTGGTATTCCTCAGCCATAGCCATGCTCACTTCCCCTATAATGAATTTGGGGTTTGGCTCATTGCCATCCTGCCACAAGATCCTGAGGTGCTTTTAGGGTGACACAAAGCTTTGCTCCCCTTTACTGAACCTTTTCCACACTTTCCTCCTCCAGACCTAACATAGTCTTATTTTTAGTGAGTCCTGACAAAAGGAGAACTGAGACACAATTATACTGGGCCTGCGAGAACAAGGCCCCCCTCAAAAAATCCTACAAGAAGAATATTCTTAATATACATTTAAATATGATGAATAAAATAATAATTGCAAGGATATTTTGTAAATAATCCATAATCATTTGTATAAAATAATGCATAATGAACTCCAGAAATGATGCAAAAACTTATGACGGGGATGGAAGAGAGAGGGGTCCCTAGCTACTAGGCTGTACTGGGACCCCAAATTTCTCTCACTGGGCCTGTCCTTGGCTCACTATTGTGACTTCTGCTACAAAATAATCTCAAGTGACCTCATGGTCATCTTAGGTTGGAGTTGGAGTGTAAGGAGGTTTCTAGAATGTAATGGGATCACAGACTGGTAGAACAGCTCCTTTTATTGGATGTTCATTTTAGTGGGAATGAATTAGGCAGGGTGTAGCTGCTCTCACTTGAATCAGAGGCTGGGTCAGCCTGCTAAATGGGGATTGTAGTAGTTCCAAGAGAAACTCAAAGGCACCTCTCCCATTCCCTCCTTGAGCTGCATTATGATTGTCTAGACTTACTGCAGTTGAGACCAAGACAACAATTGTTAACATTCTCAGAACATTAGTCAAACTGCAGCCCAAGGGGTCAAAACTTTAACACTGACTTTAATTAGTGAACTAAAGCAAAACTAGCATTGAGATCTTTGGAAATTCTATTTCTATCCCACATAGTCCTCCGAATGATTCATAGAAAGTTTCTCTAACCAAGCAACCACTTCTTACATAAGGAACCTTTTCACTCTGTTGTTCAAAGTAGCCATGATTTGATATCCTTTCAAACAATCCGCATGCAAGAACTGTTCCTTTGATTCGAATAAGAATTCTGACATGATATATAGCTAACTGCTGCCACAAACACTGATCCTTGTTAAATTGGAGATAATAGAAATAGGGTGGTTAGCTAATTACCTAATTTTTAAAGTGCTAATTAATTTGGTTGATTACCCTTACTGCTTATATGTAGATAATTTGGGATTAATTATGAGTTTGCTTTTTTGCATCTGTCCATGATCTGTCTGCCATGTGATAAACCAAATTATGTGCCGATTCATTCTCAAACCATTCATTCTAATGGGATTGTACAGTGAGGTTGTTATCCCAATCTATCTGCATTTATTTCCTATGCAAATGTATGACCCATTATTTCATAAGACCATTAATCACTCAGTACCCAGGAGTATATCAATATTGAACAATTTTTATCTCCTCGATACTCCTAATATATGTAGGCATTAACTAGAAATATTTGACACTAGAAATATAGCATCCAGCTTCCAAAATAAAAGCTCTTTCTTGAGCAAAAGGATTGGACTGAGCTCTGAGAGGCTCATTTAAACCAGGTATTACTAAAATGCAGATTCAGAAAATCTGTAACTAGTGCTACACAGGGATTACTGGCTCAAAATAAATAACTGTAGGTGAAAATATTTAGTACATGGTTGTAATCCTCTGTGATCTACAAACGACTAGCTAAGCAAACAGCAGGATGGTGATTCAAGAAATCTAGGACACAGAACATCCCACAGAGGTCATATCGGATGTTGTTTGCTCATAGAAAATGTCAAAATAGCATATGTTGGTCTAACAGTATGATAGGCAGTAGGAGTTATTAATTCTCTTAGAGTTAAATCCACAATATTGCAGAGGGTGTAAGCAAACCCTTCACTCCTCACACGGTGCTAGATGGGGGAAGAGGGCATCAGTATCAGTAGATTTATCATCCTGGCAGGCCAGCACAGGGGGAATAATTTAAGAGAGACAAAGTAGTTTGAATTATATCTTTTATTGGAACAACTGTTTTAGTTGGAAATAAGCAAGCTTTGGGGCCACACAGGGCCCTTCCGCAGGCTTTGTGTCTCTGTCATTTGGGACCAACACAGCGACCACACTCTGTCTCTGGAATAATTTAAAGGATCCAGTAGCCCTAACATTCTGTACAAGTGTTCAGAGGGACTGCTGCCACCTACTGACTACAGTGGACATTGCAGGTGATCAGCATGCCACAGGATTTGGCTTTCCAGGCTATTTATATAATAATTCTTCTTTGCTCTAATTTCCCTCAGATACTATATGCTCAACATTTGAGAGGATTTCTTGATGTTTGAAGATGCACCTCTGAAAAATGTCAGACTGCAATTCACAAACTATATCACAATCTGTGTTTCAGATAAATAAATTGCAAAGCTGTATTACCCATATATATTGTTCTGTCACTTATTTGACTATAGGTATATTTACATGAAACATATCCCACCCAGAGGTAAACAACCTCCAACTAAGGCTATCTCCATATAGAGAAAGTTACTTTGTGTGGCCTCTCGTATCCAGGGTTTAATTAGTTTTCTGGTCCATATTATCAGATAGAAGCAGCCTGAAGCAGTGTCTAGTAATTTACTTCTGGGTACATTTCTCAGTTGCTTTTGTTTTCTCAGTTACCAAACTAACATTTCATGTGGCTGCTCCTATTCCATAATATGGTGCATTAACATTTCAACATTACAAATAATTAAATATTGTTTGAATGTGGGAAAATTCATTCAAACAATAATGAGGGGAAACTAATAATCAAATGAAAAACCAAATAAAGGTGATATGTATATATAGCTTTCTTGCATTTGCTCAGTCTATAGCCTTGACTTTTTCTAGGCCTGAGGAGGGCTATGTATGACTCCAAACCTGCATACTCTCACCAGTAAAAGATGGTCCAGTAAAAGTTATCATCTGAACTTTTTGTCTCCATCTTTAAAAAAAGCCAGACTTTCTTAACATATTGTGCAACATCAGTGAGCAACTCAGGAAAGAGTTCTCCATCTAAAAGGATGGGCTTCTACAGCCAGACCTAAAAGTCTGTTTATTTGAATTAAATCCTATAATAAAATTAATGTAAAAAATCCTATTGAAAATTGGCCGGCAAATGTGCTTGCTTAATTGACTACACAAGCCGCTGCCGAATAGCACAATAAGTTGTATAAAATGTTCTTCAAACTGTATTGAGCTAAATGCCATTTAGTTGTTTTGATTAATCCTACAAAGCAGCAGAAGAGATGCAATCAGTGACCAGCCCCCCCACCAGAAGAAAAATCCACTAGAATAATTCATGCTGTTTATATAAAAAGTACAGATTGCAAGCCAGTCCAATTGCAGCAGCTTTACAATATTAGAACACCAAATGCTTTTGTTTTCTCAGTGGCTTTGAAGCAGATTGAATAAAATCTAAAAGCATCTATAATGTAAAAAGAAAATAGCCTTCTTAAATACAGCAAAATTAAATAGCAAAAGAATGAAAAACCAAATGGAGAGAACATGCATCTCAAAGCTAATTTAGGTTCAGCAGGAAATGTGGTATGTTACATACTTGCAGTTGCTTTTGATTTGACTGGGAAGGAAAAAGAGGGTAGGACAAAACTCAGAATAGAGATGAATGGAAAGAGCTAGCACAATATTTTCCAGGCAGAGGCTGAATTTACTAGTTATTAATAGTAAGTATTTACTATTAATAACTGAATTTACTAGTTCTTCTATAATGAATCATCTTTTCTCCTGACAATACCAGTGTTATTAGCTAAAATACTTTGAGAGGTCCAGTGAAAAGGGCTACAAATACTAGGCATTATTATTAATAATTATAATATTTAAACAATAATTTTAGCATCACAAACAACCTTACATCTATGTAGCTTTTGTAGCAGTTCAGAGTAGATTATAATTTTTACATTTGCGGTTGTTATTTCAGCCAATAAGCATTACTCTTTTTTCTCAAGACCCATATGGCTGTAGTAAATATTCATGAACTTTGTATATAAGAATTTCATACTAATAAGAATAGTTGGGAGAAATTTAACATAAAGAGCATGGATAATCCACTGTGGAGGTTGAACAGCCTAATACATATTAAAAGGTGAGTATCAGACCCATATCCTTCCAACGGGGAGCTCAGAACTAGAAGTCCAACCTCTTAACCATGGAAGTGCTGCCCCATTGAGTCCAGAAGGACAAGTGTTTCAAAAAGCCACCAAGTGGTAGCTCCACCTGTACCAGGGTAGGCTAGAAGGGAGCCTGGCCCTTTAAGGAAGACTAGCACTGGCCTGAGTTAGGGCCAGCAGGGCAAGCATGGGTGCTGTGTGGCACAGGATAGTGCCTTAATGGGCCATGGCTGGGCTGGCCCTGATAGCTAAGCTAATGAAGTGGCTAACTGGGACCATCTGAGCAGGGCGTAGTGGGGCTGGCCCAGAGCTCAGGAGACCATTCTGGGAGCCGCTAAACAGCCACCACGAGATTTTTGCAACAATGTCCTTTATTCTAGCTTCCAACACAGTCCCATATAGACACAAGGGTCCATGCACCTCCCTCTAAGGCCCCTCCTGACTAGATAGCATACCGCACAGCCTCTATTTTCCCTGACATAGGCTACCAGCTCAGTTACCTGCACTCTGTAGCCTACCCAGTTCCATCCCACCTCCCGGCTCTGTTGCCTACACCCTGGAACTTACACGTAACACCTCCCCCTAAGGCCCTGCTGGCCAGGCACAGTCCCTGCCTGAGCCCTCCCTGCCGCAGCCCCAGCCCTGGGGAGAGAGCTTCCAGGCTCCTGTTGTCTGCCAGTTGACTTTCTATGGCCATTTTAAGGCCATTTTTAGACAAGAGGGTACCATACATCTCCGCCCAGTGGACATGTGTGGTACTGCCCATTTAAAAGTGACAGTAGGTGGGCGCACGCTCAGACGTCCACCCATCTCCCCACACAGAGTACCCCATCAGCTGTTTGGTGGCCCCCAGGAAGAGCTGCCACCAAATAGCTGATGGGGTGCACCCCTCAGGCCCCTGAGGAGTCCCTGATCAACTGTTTAGCGGGTTGGGTGAGCACACCAAACAGCTGATGGGGGGCCTGGAGGAGCATGTTCACCCAGCCAGCCAAACAGCTTCTCCAGCCCCCCCCCCCAATCAGCTGTTGGGTGGGCTGCATGAGCACTCACCTTCAGACACCCCCCCCATCAGCTGCTCGGTAGGCCAGGTGAGTACACTCCTCTAGCACCCCCCATACACATCAGCTGTTCAGCAGGCTGGGTGAGTCCTCTGGGCCCAATTCATGGCCCTCACCTCATGGTGGGACTGGGCAGGCCAAACACACAGGAGGGCACACGTTAGCCCGGTTTATCCCAGGTGGACAGGCCTTAGTCAGGGCTGCATCATCCAGCTCCTCCAGCTGACTCATTCCAAGGCAGACATGGGCAAACATCTGGCAGTGACGGAACAAATGAGTAGGTGAGTCCTGGGTAAAACAGGCTGCTGTCATGTCTGTTTTCATTTTCACCCAATGTTGTGCGCTTGTACATTTTGCCATTTGCCATATACAGCTATATTCTTACACTCATTTACACAGCACTAAAATACAGTAAAAAAACTGACAATACACAACACACTCTACCTGGCTTTGTTTCCTGGACTTCTTTCTCATGTCTGACAGTGTCGTGCGCTACAAAAAAGAAGCACCAAACAGCTAAGTCAGCTTCCATATTATTAATAAGGAATGGAGATAAAATCTTCAGGAATGAGTTTTCATTTTATATTTCACATGCTGTTATTGTAGAAGAAAATCAAGTGACTACTACCTTCTAGCAGATTATACAAAATATCCAAAACAGCAGCAATGTTTAGCAATATGTGCACACACATCAGGTCTATTTTACTAAGAGATAAACATATTGTGCATACAGTGCATCAAGGGGAAAAGACTCTGCTAGATGGAGACTGAAAACATATTAAAAAATAAGGAAGTAAGTGTTTTTCTTTTATAGTCCCATTACAGTACGTAGGGGCACATTTTACTTTTAGATCAGTAGCATGGATTGTGGATACGTGGATTCACTTGAATATTTAATTTGGGGAGCTGGAACATGGGATCAATGAGAGCTTCCCTTCCAATTGGTGAGTCATATTAGATCTGCATATCTTTCATTGGAAAGAATGGATTTTCAAAAAGATGACATAAATAAACATGCACAGGATGTTTTAAACCAGCATTTATATACCAAAGTCTGAGAACTGAATTTTAAAAAGATCAAATTTATGGTGCATGTTTCACTCCTGAAGACTAGGAAATAATACTAATGCTGTTCCTATTCATAGTAATAATCTGAAAGTTGCATGACAAGCCATAGGAAAAGGGAAAGTGACCTGAATTTTAAGACATAATCAAGAGGATATGTATGGGGGGGAAATAAGTAGCATATCTGTTTAAAAGGAAAGAGCAACCATTATTAGCTTAGGCAGTATGATAGCAGCAGCTAGGTCAAATGCATGCAATTAGGACCAAAAGCAATTTGCAAGAAGGTTGGAGTGACTGATACTCTTTCTCTAACATCCCTAACAAGGTCAGAAAAGGAGATGCACTTAAAGAAAAGCTCAAATAAAATAACAATTAAAAAGCATTCAATTCCTGAAATAAGAGCTAAAGGCCTGTATCTCACTCCTGCTAAAAGTAGATTAGAACTTCTGGTACTGTAATCACCATGTTCCTAGTTTTCTCTTTGTGACGGAAAACCAGAGATTTTTCTTTTTTCCCCAGAGAAAAACAGATTTTGCCCATTCCAGAGAATGTTGTAGAAAATGGCAAAAATGTACAGGTTTGGGAGGAGGACACAGCACATGCAGGGAAGCAAGGATGCAGAGTGGAGCTGAGGGGAAGCAACCTAAAGACATGTGCTATGGAGGTGCAGGGGTTATGCATTTGGAGGGGTGCTACAGATCTCCTGTGGGTTGAGATGGGGGTGGCAGGAGAACTATGAATTGGGGTGGTTATGGGGTGATTTCAGACATTACGGGCGCCCGAGTCACCACAGTGGATTCCCAGCGGTGGCGAACCGGCTAACCACCCCCCGTGGACAAGAAAGGCCCCAAACAGACGTGACGGGAGCGGGACCACGGCAGGGAATAGGACCGGTAGACCATGGCCCGGGGCAGCGCAACAGACGTTACGCTGATCCCGGGCCGTGGTCAAAACACTGAGAATGCACCAGGGCGGCCTGTCCCGGCTGCTGCTGCTGTCCCCCCACCGCCTCCATGTTCAGCACGACCACCGCCTCCTCCACCTGCACCTCCACCACCACCTCCTCCTCCTCCCTTGCTCGCTCGCCCTCCGCTCTCCTCTCCCTTCTGCCTCGCTCCATCCCGCCACATCCCCCTGCTGCCAGGTGCCCTTTAAATCTCCCTCCCCGGCCCGCATTGTTCCTTGTTGCATAGCAGCGATGCTGCATGCTTTGTCCCTGGCTGGGAATCATTCTGCTTGATTCTGGCCAGTGGTTGCCGTTCAGATGTTACTTTTTTTTGTTTCCCGGTGGGAATCGCTTTGACCACACTTTTGGAGATGGTCCAGGCCGGAGTTCCGGAAGCATGGTTAATTTTGACCCCTGCTGGGGATTGACTGTGGTGAACATCTGGCACCCGTGAAACAGACGTTCACGGCGCTTTGGCCCTGCCGCGGGATTGACCGTGGTTCACTGTGATTGACTGTGATCTCGTAACGTCTGAAAATAACCTAGGTCTTCTAGACCTTGGGAAGAGGCGACAGGAGGTGGGCCTAACTGGGCCCATAACAGCTTCCCCAAGTGCCTGCCTCTATATAGTCCCCCTTTCTGGCAGAGGGGTCTGGGACCAGGCTGGGAGGAGGAGGAGGAAGGGTGATTTCAGACGTTACGAGATCACAGTGAACTACGGTGAATACCCACCTGTGGTTACTGTGTCTTTAATGTTTGTTTGGCAGCTGCCAGATGTTCGCCATGGTCAATACCCGCATGGGGTCAATTTCAACCATGCTTCCCGGGCTAGCCGGGGGAATGTCCCGGGAAGCGTGGTGAAAGAGATCCCCAGTGGGAACCAAAAAAATATAACGTCTGGTCGGGCGCCACAGCCCGGGATCACCAGCGGGATCCCGGGCCATGGCGAATTCGGCCAGACGCTGTGGCCGCATTGGCCCCACCGCCCGCCCATCTCCCCAGAGGGCGGGCGGCAGGGAGCGTGAAAGGGGCAGGGCCGTGTGGCCGCACGTTGCACCGCGTGGCCCTGCCCCCTCCCAGATTCCCCGCCGGGATCCCTCGGCACGTCTGATATGTCATGATGGGGTCATCCCGGCGAGGGATGGATTCGTTGTTTTCGGTACGGGGCCAAGTGGCCCTGTAATGTCTGAAAACAACCAAAGAGGAAGCGAGTGCAGGGCAGTGAAGGGGAAGCAACCTAAAGACATGTGCTGCGGGGATGAGGAGTAGGGATAGGCGAACAGATCGCGGTTCGGGTTCGGCCATTCGGTTCAGCTGCGTTTGGTTCGTCCATTTGGTTCAGTCATTCGGTTCATTTGCCCAGTTCAGCCGTTCGGTTCGGCCGTTCGGTTCGGGTTCGGTCATTTGGGAAATGTTTTTATATGGGGGTTTCTTTCGGTTTTTTATTTGGTTTTATATGTTTTTTTGGTTTTTTATTTGGTTTTTTTGTTTTTATATGGGTTTTTTTAATTAATTTTTTTAATCTAATATTATATCTATCTATCTACACTAAACCTAACTGCTATTAACTATTCTATTCAGTTCGTTCATTTGGTTCAGCCGTTCTGTTAGTTCGCCGGGTTCAGCCGTTCAGTTTGGCTGTTCGGTTCAGGTTCGGCCATTCGGGAAATGTTTTGTTATGGGTTTTTTTTTGTTTGTTTTTTATATGCTTTTTTGGTTTTTTATTTGGTTTTATATGGGATTTTTTTGGTTTTTATTTGGTTTTTTTGTTTTTATATGGGGTTAATTTAATTTTTTTATCTAATATTATATCTATCTATCTACACTAAATATAACTGCTATTAACTATTCTAAATGCTATGAACTAAATGGATTATCTAATAAGTACACAGGCCTACTCCTACAAACACTAAAACTAAA
>QEPC01002874.1:1450963-1474524 GCA_003113815.1 Sphenodon punctatus
GCCCCCCGTGCGTGCCTGGAGGCGCGCAGAGTGCCGCAACGGGGGGCGGGGCTCTTCAGCGGCTCCCGCCCCTCCAGAGGCTTTATCCCCGCCGTTTTCGCCCCGGGCGCCTTCGGCTGGGGGCGCCTGGGCTGGAGGCGGCGTGACGCTGCTGGACCCGGTAAGGGGTCTCTTGTGGTCTGGGAGGGGCCGCCGCACCGGGCAGCGGCGGCGGCGACTGACAGTATGTGGTTCTCACATGCGTGCACTGTACACTGCTTTTGTGGGAGAGAGTCATTCAATATCTCTTCCTGGGCTTAACTGAATTTTTATTTTATCTTTGAAATTCACTTTTAAGTGCAAAAAAAATAAATAGTGTGCTTTATAGGCTGAGATCTTGAAAGCACTTACACCAGAGTAATAATTCCCATTAAAGCCAATCGGACTACTCCAGCATGAGTGGTTTGAGGATTAAGACCATTCTGTGCATCAGTAGGTGGGAAATTCAAACTGAATGCCGTGATAGAATTTGTGAAAGATCTTGGAATTACTGGAACAAATTTTGTAATTAATTACACCCTTATGATGTAGCAAGAGCAAACTTTCCTATGTTATTTAAGTAACTTTTTCTTTTACCACTCATTGTAACAGAAGTACTCATTAAGGCCCATTAAGGCCCGTATAAATACAACTTAAAAATCCTACTCTTCATTGTTAAATTCCATACTGACAGTTGTAATATGAGAAAAAAGATGATTGAATGCTGACTGAAAGTAATTAGTTGTGGAAAGTATGATGGACTGCCAATTAGGAATGACAAACTAGTAATGTTCAGTCAAAATAAAGAGGGCACTGGAATATAAACAATGCTGCTTTAAGCAAAAATATAAAAAATGCTAAACAGCTTTTATTTGCTAAAACTAAAACAGACACACATAACCCGTTATATCACAGGATTTATCCTTATCAAGGTATCCACCACATACTTGCTGGCTTCGACTTGACTACAGAAGATGAAAGAAGGAAAATTCAATATAAGGAGAGTAAGAATGAAGTAATAAATTATTATTTTTTTACTGACTTCAAATCTAGCCTTTTTTTCTTTTTGGATATTTAGACTTTACTTATTCTTAGCTGAACCTTATCATTACCTTCATGTTGAAAGATACATACACAATAAATTACTGTGGCCATGCTTGCTTTCAAATAACACAAGGACACATATTCATGAGCACTATATATTGAATAGTTTTTTGGAATCACAACATGTCACAAAGTAAGGGTGCACTACTTCACTCACACAAATGTAAATTAGAATTTCATTACAGTCAATGTATGGTTGCACATAGCATGAGAAAAAAGAATCATGCCCAAATAGGTATAAATGTATCAAATGTCACAAGGGACACCTGTAGCTAGTAGTGATGGTATAACCTGAAAAATTTTGGACTTCACATTTGGGTAAGTTTTCAAAAGATGGGATGATTACATAATTTCTGTGTAACTGTTAATTGTAACCCACCCAGAGTCAGTGTTTTGGAAGGGGGAAGGTAAACCGAAGGAAGTAGTAGTAATCATAATCATAATAATTAATAAAGCTTATCCAAATTATATGAGAATGTAGGAGTCGAAAACAGGTCAAGTATTTTCTCCAGTTCAGGTGATGTCATGAAATTTCTGAGGTTTCTCCTTCCAGTCTTAACCAGGGGTATTTTCAGACGTTACGTTACCACACTCAACCATGGTGAATCCCCCGTGGTGGTGGATGGTCCCGTAACATCTGGTTGCTCACCGTCAGATGTTCACCATGGTGAACCACCAGCGGTGAGCAAAATAACCATGCTTTTGAGGATGGTCCAGGCACCATCCCTAAAAGCATGGTTAATTGAACCATGGCCCGGAATCGGCGGACGGTAATGTCTGTTACCGCTGCCGATTCCGGGCTGTGGCCCAGACCCCAGGTCGGAATCGGGTGCAGCGGTCAAATTGGCCGCTGCGCCCGCCCGTCTCCAGGAGGGCAGGTGGCTGGGGGAGTGTGAGGGGGCGGGGCTGTGTGGCCGCACGTTGTGCTGCGCAGCCCCCCCTCCAGATTCCCCCCCCAGATGTCACGTCTGCTGGACGTGATTCCGGCGGGGCAGCAAAAGGTGATTCCATGATGGGGCCAATAGGCGCCCCGTCACATCTGAAATCACCCCAGATCTATCATAAGAATCACCTTTTTGCAGTAATAAATTATTTCTGATTTTAGTCTCTAATAAAACCAGTAGTTCTGTGCAGCAAGTACCCCATTCACAGAAGCGGACTAATTTGGCACTTGATAGATATGGCACTGTTGGCAAAGTAAGTTTTCCCACTGACTTTAACAGAGATAAATTTCACTCACTGTAATTATGACTCAGTATCCCTTATTGTGGTATTGTACAGATATTGCCCTATGTTGTAAGTTAGGGTGCTTTCTGATGTGCTGAGTGCCTAATGTGCCCCATTTGCCTTCAAGAGAATCTGCGGGAGGTAAACGACTTGCAACTTACATCACATGTGAAAACAAAGTCACGCAGCTTTGGCGCTGATCATGCAGAGGATGCAGAGCTTGATTTTGCAGCTCTGCATCCCCAGCATGATAGGCACAAAAGCCTTGCAGTTTTCTTCACATGTGACGTAAGCTGCGCATCATTTACCTCTCGCAGCTTCCTGCAAAGGCAAATGGTGCGCATTCATGCACATCGAAAAGCGCCCTTACACGGGTTTGTACTCTTTTGTCACCACATCATGGAAGGCGACAAGGACACAAATGTGGGTTCAAACGGATGCACTCTTTATTGGTATAACTGTGGTCAACAAGTGGAGGGGGAAGGGATAACCTGTTTGCCCCGCCTCCCCCCACTAAACTGGGGTCAAAATACAATTACCTAACTGTTTCAGGAGGGGCGGGGTATAAATGTGAATAAATAAATAAATAAATAAATAAATAAGCTACATAACACTGGGCAGGAGGTTTCTGAGGCATGCTCAGGTAGCTGTCTCTTGTCTGCTAATGCAATAACTTAATTAACCCTCTACATTTTCCCCAGAGTTCACCCTGGCCAGGGTGTGGTGGTCATGCCTAGCTCATACTCATGCTCTTGATGAGGATCAGAAACAAGGGGGAGGTTCGTCTGCGATCCTCTGGAACTTTGCTTGTCCTCAGTTCGCTTGGCCACTTCCTCTGCCCCACCCGGTTGGGCAAGACACTGGACTGCCCCCTGCCCACGTGTCTAGCCATGTTCCTATCTCATAAGGAGATTATCTACTTTGTGCTCTATTCTCAACCATCAGCAAACCTGAAACTAGCTCTGGACCCCACTGAAGGGTGTGACAATAGTTATGCCAATTATTCACCAGGTCAAAAGCCTTTCCTCGGTAACCAATCAGAGCAAGCACTGTGGGGAGGCAAAAACCCAGTCACTCAGGTCAAATCCGAGCTTCACAGGAAAAATTCCTTCCCGGCCCCAAATTCGCAACCAGTTAGCACTCAGAGTACTGAATGAGGAGTGGGTGGGTGGGAGTTCATGTGTCCTGCTAGCTCGCTCCCCTCGCCTCCACAGAATCCTCCAAGCAGGGGAGGAGGATAAATTGTAGAAAACTGTAGTGGTATATATATATGTTTTTATTTATTTTATTTTTATTTTATTTTAACAATTTAATACCGCACCCAACTCCACCTCGGGGAGACTTACAATAAAGTCATATAAATATAAAACAACATCATGATTTACAATAAAATTATATAAATATAAAACAACTTTCCCATCTATAAGAAGATAACATACCCTGACTGATATGAAGATCTGGACTGATGTTCAGAACTGCTCTGTACCATAACGGAGGCAGGATTTCCGATGTCTGCAGTTTACTACTCTCTTTTGAAAATCTGGCTGCCAGAAGCTGCCATGTGTGTAGAACGTCTGAAAATCTGACTCTTATTTTATTGCTTAAATGGCATCTGGCACCCAGAACATTTGAAAATCTAGCCCATGTTATGTGATGAGATACTCAAGTACATTCTAAGAAAACGTGACAGTCATACAATACCTAATTATAGCTAATGAAAGAAAAACAACTCTTTTCAACCATACACAATATATATACGTATATCATGTAGGAAATGATGATGCATGAAAAACAGATTATGAGTGATGTATTTAAAACAAGGTACAATAAAAAAAACAATTCCCCTCCCAAACCCCCCCCCCCATTACCACTTTTTTCCCCGTCCAAGAAACCGCTTTTGATAACTGACTATGAGACTCTTTTTTCCAATAGACATACACTAGCATCATAACTGGTTGGAATGGGCCTTGGTGCAGAAAATGAAATGGGCCCCCAAATTTCCTCCCAGGTACACCAGGGCGTGTTGGCTGCCATGACTTTTGCACCACAGTGCAGCTACACTTGCTGTCCTTATTACAAGCAGCCCCTTGGCATACACACAGAGCTACTTGACTGGCTATAACATTACCCGTTGCGTATTTCAAAATGTTTCTGAGGACCAGCAATATATTCAGTTAGTATATTGGTATGAAAGCTATATGTCATTGAGAGAAACATAAAAACCACAAAAGATAATACCTCCCTACCTGTTTTTTGAGTAGAAGTTGTCTTTTCTTGTTTGACTTTTTCTTCTGCATGAAGTAAAAGACACTGAAGTTAGAAATTTCTAGTTTATTAGCAAAGGTACATAATCAGCAATATGCAAACATGTCATATTTTGCATATATTTCACAGCAACAGAATATCTATCTATCTATATATATTTAGCCTTACTATTCCATTGTAGTACTATAAAGCAATATGTGTAAGTCATGCATTCTGACTGACTGCTGAGGTCAGATTTCATGACAGTATATGTAACCGGGTGCCAAATCTTAGCACTTAAAAATCAGCCATGTCCTTGACAGTGCCTGATAAATATGTGCTGAAAAGAAAACTCTTGTCCAGGCTAACCAGCACACAGTTTCTTTCCAAAGTGCAATGGAAGTGCTCACCTTTTACAATGGCTTGCCAAAACTTCCATCCCAAATCAATTTTTCTTTAAGATAGACTTGCAAACCTGGGGCAGGGGGAAAGTACTGGGGAAAGGGACATTTTACCCCTCTTCACATAAAATAAAATAACTGGCTCATTTCAAACAATAAAAATATTTGTGAAATCAGAATTCCAAATAGTTGAACTCTTCAGCAGTCAAGCTGGGTAGTAATGTAATTTCTGCTCAGCTTCAGGTTTGTTTGTTTTTCCTTACAGAGTTATTTCCTTACAGAGCTATTTTCCTTACAGATTGTCAATTGATTGCAAGGACTGTGCAACAGAAAGGAAGTCACAGCTCCATCTCATAGTTCTGTATGAAACTGACAAGATTGTTTGGAAATAGCTAGGAGTTTGAAGAAGCAGCTGTTTTATTCATGTCTCAGTTGAATACGAATATGTTCACATTTCAACTCCAATATTCCCATATTCGTCTAGGTTTAAGTATTAAGAGTTCCACATTACTGATACAGGAAGGAAAACTCTAGCTGAATTCCAAGTGGGCAGTATATCTTCCAAAGGGAGAAGTACTGAGTGAACCTCAAAAAGCTTGGGGTGTATGCTAATTTAAATACCCAATGATTAACTAAACATTAAGCTCACAAGAACTTCAACTAGATTGAGAAAGGGTTTGAATATGGACAGGAATATCCAGAGGTATAATAATTAATGATGCCAAATATTTGCAAAGGAATTTACTCATGAGTTCTACAGACAGGGAGTGTGTTGAAGATGATGATGATTGATTGATTAATAATTATTATTTATATAGCACCAGCGATGTACCTGGCACTGTACAATCAATCGTTATGGACTGGTTCCTACCCCTAAGGGGCTTACAATTTAAGAGACAAGGGAGAGGTGAACACTAGGAGAGACAAGAGTACATTCATGAGGTTGAGAAATTGCGGACTCACATGCTTCACTTAGCTACAGGGAACTAGATATGCGGGCCGGGCCGGGGGTGGGGTGGGGGATGCAGTTTCACTCATGACAAGCTAGGGAAGGCCTGATGAAAGTGGTGGGTTTTCAGGAGGGATTTGAAAGTTGGGAGGGAAGGAGCAGAATGAATGTATCCAGGGAGGGGGTTCCAGGCATGAGGGGCAGCAATGGCGAAGACATTTAGAGGAGCAAGGGGGTCACGAGCAGACAAGGGTCGGGGCAGAGGAGGAGCAAAGCTCCCAGGCAGGAGTGCTGTGACGGGATACAGGAGCAGAGAGATATAGCGGAGCAAGGCCATGAAGAGCCTTGAAGGTGAAGACCAGGAGCTTGTGCTGAATGTGTTCCCATAGAAGGACCCAGTATAGAGCAGAGAGGAGGGGCTGAACATGGACAAAGCGATGGGCAAGGTGAATGGTTTTGGTTGCAGAGTGTTGAACGGAGTTGAGGGGGGCCTGTTTGGAGCAGGGGAGGCCAGTAAGCAGGAAGTTGAAGTAGTCAAGGTGAGAGATGACTAGAGCATGGGCTATGGTTTTTGCAGTGGCAACAGTAAGGCAGGGCTGGATTTTAACAATATTATACAGAACGAAGCAACAGGATTTAGCAACAGCCTGGATCTGAGACTTAGTCAAAGATGAATCTCAGGCTACGCTCCTGAGGGACCAGCTGGATGGTGACTCCCTCAGTGGAAACTGAGAGGGAAGCAGGAGCGGAACATTTAGGAGAGGAGGAAAGATGAGGAGTTCGGTTTTGACCATATTAAGTTTGAGTTGGCGGCGAGACATCCAGGCAGAGATGTCAGCAAGACAGTCTGCAATATGAGTCTGGATGGAAGGGGAGAGCATGGGAGTGGAGAGAGAGAGTTGTGTGTCTTCAGCATACAGATGGTGCTGGAAGCCGGGGGTTTCAATGACTTTACTCAGAGAAAGAGTGTAAAGGGAGAAGAGAAGGGGGCCCAGGACAGATCCTTGGGGAACTCCCACAAAGAGGGGAAGCAGTGTAGAGGAGATATCAACAAGAGAAACGGTGAAGGAGCAGTTCGAGAGATACAAAGAGAACCAGTCGAGAACAGAGTCTCAGAAACCAAGGGAGCATAGCGAATCCAGGAGGAGACCATGGTCGACACGACAGTGTCAAAGGCATCAGAAAGATGAAGGAGGACAAGAACAGAGTAGCTGCTCTTAGACGTAGGTAAGAGAAGGTCATTGGTTATTCTGGCAAGGGCAGTCTCAGTAGAGGGTAGAAGCCCGATTGGAGGGGGTCAAGGGAGCAATCTGAAGAGAGGAAATCCAGACAGTGCGTACAGACAGCTGGCTCCAGGAGCTTGGAAGTGAAGGGTAGGATGGGGAGATAGCTGGAAGGGTTAGAGATGCCGCCACCTCCAGTCCGAGCTGCCCCACTGCTGAGACCCCCAGGCCGTCACTGTTGGGGGCTGGGAGCCATGTGCGGCTCACCCCGGTAGGGGAGAGACCCTGCCCCCCCCAAGTCTTCCATCTTCCCCATCCCTCCTGCAAAGGAGTGGGGGAGGTGGAAGTCCTGGGGGGTCTGGGGTGTCTCCCCTACCAGGGTCAGGGGCTTCTCCCCCTCACCAGATCCCCCGGACTTCCATCTTCCCCCTTCCTTTTCATGAGGGGAGGGGACAGGGGCAGGGGCTCCTCCCCCTCCTTTGGAGGGACTTCTGGCAGGAGGGGGTGGAGAGGTGGCTGGCCCAGCGCTGCTGCAGGACACGGCCACTTCCGCCTCCTCCATCATTAGCTGCCCCACCACTGGGACCCCCAGGTCATCACTATTGGGGCCTGGGAGCCAGGTAATGCTCGCCCTGGTAAGGGAGAGACCTCGAACCATCCCCCCAGGATTTCCATCTCCCCCCCCCTTTGCAGGAAGGGAGAGGGTGGGGTCAGGGGCTCCTCCCCCTCTGTTGGAGGGTCTTTGGACAGGAGGGAGGGAAGAGGTGGCTGGCTCAGTGCTGCCACAGGCCATGTGCATAAGGTCCACACCGAAGGGCCCTTGGGTGTGGCCCTTAGGTGGGGCTGAAGGGGGCTGGGGGAGATCTGATGATAGTTTATGGACGGCTGGTTTAATAGGGCAGAGTTGTTGGGGTTTGTTTTGGGAGAGGGGTGGTTAGGGTGGAGGTGAGGTGTATGTCCCCCTCCCCCAGTGTAAGAGGGAGCAGGGGGGATTGGGTTGGGGAGGATCGGGACTGTTTCCCCAGTGTGAGGGGGTGTGTGACCCAACAGGGGTGAGGNAACCATCCCCCCAGGATTTCCATCTCCCCCCCCCTTTGCAGGAAGGGAGAGGGTGGGGTCAGGGGCTCCTCCCCCTCTGTTGGAGGGTCTTTGGACATAAGGGAGGGGTGGAGGGGAGGGGGTCTCCCTCAGGTGTCGGGCGGGACAGCCACCGGGGAGAAGTGGGTGGTGGGCTGGGGAAGTTCTATAGCCATTGGGGTCGTGATGGGCTGGGGCAATTATGGTCCTTCTGGGAGATGGATAACAATGGTGAGAAGGAACAGGTACTTGGTGCCTGTCCTGCTCACAGGCCCCCAGACAGGTAATACAGTGATTGAGAATGGGAGGGCCCAAGGACTGCTGCTGTTTAATGCGAGGTCGGTTGTTAATAAATCTACAATGATTCGAGTGTTGATCTTGGATCAATCAGCCAACCTTGTGGGTATTACAGAAACCTGGATAGACACTGAGTCGGGGTCAATTTTGGCTGACCTTGTTTCAGCCGGGTACTTTGTACAGCATCAGCCTAGACCACAGCAGAAGCATGGATTCAATGGATTGTGAGGAAATACTGATGAACAGTCACAAGCACTCCCAAAGGTAGATACAGGGGAAGTTTCTGCCCATGGGTGCTGGGACACTGACCCACCCTGCCATTGCCACTGAAGGTCAGCGCTGCAAAAGCAGTGTTGCTGTTTGCTGGTGTGCAGCAGCAGCTTCCCCCTCTCTCACATCAGCACTGCAAGAGGAGCACTGAAGCTTCTGCCACCACCAATTTGCTGGTGTGAGGAAAGGGGCTTTCTACACATGTGCAAAAGTGAACAGAGCTGAAAGCCACCGTATGTTTCTGCACATGCACCTCAGCTTGGGTGTGCTGAGATTTGAAACAGCTGGTGTGCACCCAAACTGAGGAACAACATGCACAAAAGCACACAGTAACTTTCAGTGCTGTGAGCTTTCATGCCTATGTGGGCAGCCATGGCTGGCCAGCTTGGAGTCAGGTGTGGGGAGGAAAAGCAAGGGGAGAGGGAGGGAAGTGGGATCATGTGGGACGGGGACGGGCTGGCTACAGGCCCTCTCCTTGCTTTTGATGCATTTTGATGCTTCAAGAGCATCTGGGACAATTGCTTGTGCGGCACCAGCGCACTAAAAGAAAGGGGAATGACTGGAGGAAGAGCCAGAGTACGAAGGCATGGGTTTCCCATGGAGGAAACCAGCCAATTAGTGTGGTTTTAGAGTGCCTTGTCCAAGTTAGGGGTGTGCATGTCGTTTTCGTTATATCAACAATGAAAACGAAATTTGTAGTTTTTGTTATCATTATTGCTATAACAAAAATGACCAAAAAAATAACAAAATCGATAAAAAAGTCACTGATTTCTTTATTGCCTAGAAAGTGTTTTTTGGAGGGAAATGTGGCGAGGGGAGGAGGGATCAGACATCTCAGAGTCAGAAACAGTGTCGAACTCTTGAACTGGGCCTGTGATGGGAGGGGAAGGACCTGATGGATGTAATCGCTGGCCAATGAGCAGCACAAGCAGGTCCCAGGCAGTTGAACGGCACCCTGTGATTGCTCAATGCCTCTGCCTCCCAGAACCAATCAGGGGAGCTCTGAGGGAGGGCACTGCAACCATTTATACTGCAGGACTGGGCTGCTTGGTTCTGTGTTAGCTATTGCTCTGTCAGGGTACATTTGCAGCATCTGCTGGTGCTTGCACTAAAAATCCTTCCATATATATCCCTTCCACCTTACCTTTCCAATCCTTATTCCTTACCCGTACATTTTACCTTTTTCCTTCCCCTGCCTGTCTCCCCCTGTACACATATAGAGATAGATAGATATAGGTAATATAGTTTAAATATTAGGGGTGGGACTTCACCAAAAAAACGGATACCAGTTTTGTTGGATACCGGTTCCCAAAAATCCAGTTTACCAGATTAGAACTGGTATACCGGTACCGGTATTTTTCCATTGATTTCAATGGGGAACTGTCCCCATTGAAATCAATGGGAAAAAAAAACAACTTTCCCTCCCCCATCCAGGTTGCGCGGGTGGAAGGGGGGGTCACCCCACCCACCCACCCTGCCCAGTCTGGATTTTTAAAAAATATTTTTAGCCAAAGTCCCTGCTAGTGCAGGCTCTGGGCTGCTGCCGTGCCGGTGGCGGTGACCCGGAGTCCGCACCAGCAGGTACTAGGGTGATCCCTGGGGTGGGGGTGGTTTAACACCCCCCCATCCCAGGGATCACCCTACCCACCCCACCCAGAGATCGCCTACCTTTTGCGCTCCGGGCGGCGGCTGCACGGCAGTCCGGCGCCTTCAGCACTGGCTGGCTTCAGCGCTTGACTAGGCCTTCTGGGGAATTATTTATTTACAAGCTGATACAAGCCCATTATTTGCAAGCTAATATTTTGCCACGAGGGAAAAACCTTATGTTAGCTGCATGGTTTAACGCTTTGCCTTCCCAGGTTTTGGAGGGGCGTTTAGCTGGAATTCCTTTTAGCAATAGGTTATGTCCCTTCGATAGAGTGGCAGTAGAAACAGTAGGACATATAGTCCTTTACTGCCACCTATACGACAGCTTGAGGCATGAACTTCTGCAAGATTTTCTGCTAAAACTCCCAGGTAGATCTGAGCAGGCTATACTTTCTTACTTTCTGAACAGTACTGACATAAACGTTACCAGGAGCATTGCATGTTTCTTGGTCCATGCATTCCATGAGGGAAAATTTTCTGGCTTTCAAACCAGTTTAGGATGATGTATCACCCGGTTGTTAAATTCTTGTGTCTTACTGTAAAGTTTTTTAGATAAATTGTATTTATTTAATGTGTAGGTCGTTTGGTTATGTTTTATATGTTAAATGCTATCGCCAAAGGCTACGCATAATAATAAACTTATTGATTCATTAATTCATTCAGTGAGAATCCAGCCAATTCTCTTCTTGTTCTTGTTTGCAAGAATGAGACAAGGATTCTGATTCTCATCTGAAAACACGAATCAAGTTTCAGCCCTACCCCTGAGCCTTATGGGAAGGATGGGATAAAAATGGGAATGAATGAGTGAATGAATGAATGAATGAATTTCCCTCTCGTCTGGCTGTATAGCTTAGAAAGCTTTAACCTTCATTCACAAATCTGCTTTGCAACAAGGTGAGGAGTATTGGCCATATGAATATTCAAGAACCACCCACATATAGGATGCAGCTATAAACTGGCATCTGCATGAAATCTGCCTAACCATTAAGTCAGTGTTGATTCCACTGTTCTCTGAGGGCAAGTATTCATGCTGACTGGATGTGTTACATGCAACTGAGCAGCCAAGAGAAACCCTCCAACAATGTGCAGTGAACTGGAACTGGGTGGTTTTATTGCTAAGGGCAGGAGAAGTGCCTCTGTACAGTCTATTTATGCTGACATGCAAGTTCAGATACCCCATGCGTCTGTCTTCACAGGCTAGACTCAGCCTAGGATCTATGCTGGTATCCATCTGTATAGACACTGACTGAGGCCACCAAGAGGTGAAATGTTTAACACAGGAGAAGGTTGCAGCAGTGAAAAATGGCAGCAAGTTCCTCACTCCTGGGATCTTTATAGGGTAGCTGCTCTTCTTGCAATGTACGTGGCTAGCATAGTCCTGGGATATGCTTCTTTCTTCTCAACATCCTTGCCATCCAGGGCCAACACAAGGATTCGAGATCGAGTTGGGGGGGAGGGAGGAGGGGTTTGGGGAAGGGTTGTAGGGGACCTAGGGGATTTTTAGTGGTTTTATATGTGTTTCTATGTTCATGTTGTAAGCTGCCCTGAGCCTCATTGGGAATAGCAGCATATACATTTGAATAAATAAAACACATTTTAAAGCAGCAATTTATGTTTTTTCTTTTAATGGAAGACAGCAATATTACCCGGTGGATCCTTTGTATCTAACATTCTAACTACGGCTGAAATGAATATCTGTGGCAAATATTGTGAGTCCGGCAGTCTTGGTGCTTACCCGGTGTTTGTCAGCTGTGGGGGATTGGATAAGGGTGAGCTGCTTGAAGTTAAATCCTGACAAGATAGAGGTGATGGTTGTGGCGAAAGCCAGGGGAGTGATGGCCCCCATCATTGATGGGGTCCGTCCTCCCTTGGTATCTCAGGTCCGTAGTCTGGGGGTGCTCCTTGATCCACAGCTCCATCTGGATGTCCAGGTGATAGCTGTGGCAAAGGGTGCATTTCGCCAATTACATCTGGTACGTGGTAGGGGTGGGACACCAGGGAGAATACTGGATACTGGATTTACCGGTATCAGATCTCCCCAGTACCGGATTTACTGGTATCGGCATACCGGATCTTTAACATCGGGCGTTTTACTGGGTTTTTTACATTGCAAACGTTTACTTCAATGGCCACAATGTAAAAAAAATGGTAAAGCGTCCAGTGTTAAAGATCCGGTATGCCGGTACAGGTAAATATTGGATTTATCGGATTAATCCGATACACCCAAATACCGGCAATATCGGTTCTCGGGGGAACTGGAATTCCCACCCCTAGTACGTGGGCTTAGGCCGTATGTCTCGGGCCTGGCCACAATCATCCATGCTTTTATTACCTCAAGATTAGACTACTGTAACGCGCTCTATGTGGGGCTACTCTTGGTGATGGTCCGGAGACTGCAGTTGGTGCAGAATGCAGTGGCTTGTCTCCTGAAGGGGACGGGCCAACATGAGCACATTACTCCAGTGCTCCATTCTCTGCACTGGCTGCCAATAGTCTTCCAGGCCCAATTCAAGATGTTGGTGCTGACCTTTAAAGCCCTAAACGGCCTGGGCCCCACCTACGTGCAGGACTGCCTCACCCTCCAGATCTTGGATCAGCCTCTGTGGTCAGCTGGGGGCGCCCTCATTGAGGTCCCCTGGGTTTCAACCATGAGGAGGGTGTTCTCTGTGGCTGAGGAAGTCCCTCCTGCTGGAGGTTCGCCTGGCCGCAGACCTCCCCTCTTTCTGCGGACAGTGTAAGAACTGGCTGTTCCACCAGGTATTTGCCGAGGGAGATGGAATGGGTGGGTTGGGTTAGGGAGGGGCTCAGTTTGGGTATTGGGTTTTTAAATTAATAATATTGATTTTAAATGGTTTTTATTATATGTTTTTAGAATGTTGTTAGCCGCCCCGAGATAATTGTAAGCAGGAGGGGACAGCATATAAATGTAATTATAAATAAATAAATAAATAAATAAATATTGTACCAAGGAATTTGTCCACTTTAAATTGGTCCTGACAAAGCAGATTCGAACATCTGTTCATTTGTGGAAATGAACAGCCACAGTTTTCATTTCAGATATTTCATTTTGGTTATTTCAGTCACTTAGGTTCAGCACTATTCATGTTATTGCACACTAAACTATTGTGCAATAGTTCTAAATAGTTCTAAAATGAAGTAACCGATACACCAAAACAAAATGATTGGAATACTGAAGAGACTGAAATAGCAAACGCAAGATCTCCATTTAAATGGATGTGCAAAATTCATTTCTATGGTGAATGCTTAGTTGGTTATTCAGTGGGTAATCCAGAAATACAAATAATATCTGGGAACACGAAAACACCTATTTCATCTCCAGTTCAGCCCACTCTATATGCTGTACACAAAGGGAATGAGGAAACTAATAAGTGAGGAATGCTCCTGCTGAAATTACCACAATAGAAAAAAGTGAGTTGAGGAAAAAGAGGTGAGAATGAAAGACCTGTCCATCCAATGTTGAAGAAAAATGCATATCTGTAAACAATATATTACGGAAATTATTCAAGAACAGTATTCATGTAGTCCTTGGCCCCATAGTATCTATGTGGGGTCATGACCAATGAGCCTAAAGTATTTGTTATTTTAGTGTTTTTTATATAAACTTAAGTTGCTCAGAAGCAACTTAAATTTGAATACCTGAATGATTATTTGTCCATCAAAAATCAAATTAATGTGATATGTTCATATTGGAGAATCTAGAGCACATTACATAGCTCTCACTAATGAGAAATTACATTACTGCATGAGATTCTACTTGAACCACATTAATGCAACAACCAAGACCAATTGTGCAAAGAAAATCCTAAGCAGGACAATTCCAAAGAATCACGTTTTAGCTTAGGCAACCATCCGAAGGCAACCTTCAGAAAGGGAACCTTCCAAATGCCTTGCATTTGTGAGTAGATATTTGTGAGAAGGACTGTAATCTTTTTCACAATAAAAACAAATAAAATAAAAGTGAAATATTTATAAAAGCAGAAAAATAGCCTTGTCACATTTATTTCTTTATACTCAACAAATGTTTTCTAATACCATACTTATTTGCAGTAATTTCTAAAATCCAGATTATGTCCACTTTGCGAGGACATAAGTTTCAGAAGTAAAGAAATATAAATTTAAAAATTATTTGAAAAATAAGCAGATTTTTGGACACAGTTTCTTTTTTGTAGAAGTCATTTCAAATGAAAGCTCAAAGCAGTATGTTCAGTCATTTACAGCAAGCAAATTAAAGTGAATGTCATGTGACGGGTATTGTTTGCTATAATTTTCAGAGCAGTAAAATATACATACTTACACAATTCCTTCAGAAATGTGTTTCATAGGCAACTAGATATTAAACCTCATTGGGATAAAAATAATGGAAATCCAGGATAAACATGAAAAACGTAAGCCATAGCTAAGCTCCAGTGATGCCAATGGTCCTATATAGTGACTCCCTGCTCACCAAGATGAATAAGGCATTCACAGTCTGGAATTCTGTGAGATACATTTTTGTAACTAAGTTTTTTGTGGGGGAAACAACTCCTGTTTAAAAAAACCCTGATATTTCCTAAATGTACAAGTACATAAAACCTCTTAGAATAAGACCTCTGATTGGGACCCAAGTATAAATAGAAAAATGTACCTGGTTTTGCATGGTAAACAGGCCTTTCCTGTTTAGATTCCTGTTCTGCAGGTAAAAATATAAAAATGTTAGTGATTATTTACAAACTTTTTAAAATGGATTTCTGACTATAAATGGTGGAATGTTAGCAAAGTCTGAAGCATTTGAACTACAGGGTCTTTACAAAAAGAAGCAACCACTTTCCTGGTGTTTATTTCCTAAAGTTAGAGGCCTGTAGCACTGTATCTGTCTGGTATCACTGTGTGCAGGAATGTTGAGAGTTTAGAATTCTAAATCAGTTTAGAATGACTACTGTTACATTGTTACCCCAGTGACCAAAATGGCATACATCATAGACCTGATAGAATAACATAGAATGGTTGCTTCTTTTTGTAAAGATGCTGTATTTATTTAATGAAATCCCTCTTCATGAAAGAAGCATGCCTGTTTCCTTCTAATTTCAGACTGAGGCCACAATTGACATGCTTATCTAAGTCCTTGTTCAGTTCACACATCACGCTAGTGGTAGAGATAGTCATAGGTATCACAGGAGAAGTGTTGGAGCTTATACTTTTGACTGTTCAGAGAAATGATCAGACACACACAGGTGATATAGTCAGTGGTTTCTTTACCACAGACTATCATAATCCTTGCTATAACAAGTGAAATGCGCCTCGATCATATCATAGTAAATCCAGAATAATCCCCGACTTCCATTTAGTCTATTGACTATACCTAAAACGCTTCCATGAGCCCCTACATTTGGGCTCCGAACTGCTCGGTCCCATATGTTAACTGTTTTGATAAAGAATGAAAAAGGGCACATGCAAATGGACAATACTTGGTTACAATGGTATACTTACTATGCACTTGAGGTTTCTCTGCTGTAGCTATAGAAAGAAAGAGAAATAACTTTTTAAAATATGTATATTAATTCTGTGAATGTTTGAATGAATTTGTTCATTCTGGTTGTATACAACTTCTCATTTCAAAAAGTCAAAGCTTGTACAATGCATAATACATGGTCTGCAATAGCTTAGATATTGGCTTCAAAACACTGCATGCACTTACAGAAAACACAAAAGGAGAGAGTTTTAAGAATGGAAAAGGTCTAAGAACTCTTTTCAGGCCAAATTCAAAACCGAGGCAGTAGGTGGTGTAAATCAGACCTCCTGTTGTAGTCAGATTGCCTCAAGTCTTCCTGCTTGCATCTATTATAACAATTCATGAAGGCTCTAACTCTTGGGCTTTTTTCAGCAAAATACTTTGAGGGGTGGAACCTAATTTAGGCCATTTTTGCATGGATCCCCCCTCCCACGCTGGGAGTGCAGGCAGGTGTGTGGTGGTGGTGGGGTGTCCATGTGCATGCCACAGTGGGGGGTGGGGGAATGGATGTCCACCCATGGAAACACCACAGGCGGTGGGTGTGCACTTGTGGTGCACACCTATCCCCACCCATCACCCACTCACAGAGCCATCCGACAAAACGGAGGAAGCTCCGTGGGTTGAGATGGGTGTGCGCCATGGGAAAGGGAGCACACCCACCTCCACCCACCACTGGTGCACACCTATTCCGCCCACCCAGCAGCACTGTGTAAAAACGGCCTTCGTTCCACTTACAAACAAAGAGATGATAGAAGGCATCTGAAGGTATAAATAGAGCAAACATAAAACAATAAGGGATTTTATGGGCCAATACTACTAGCCCCATTGCAACTTTGCTTTTTCACTGTTTCTCCATGCACAAATGCAATTTAAGTTTGAATGCATTATTTGTTAATTTTTTTCCTCTACTCTTATCTTGATTAGCATTGTGGTACCACCAGACTGAAACCAAGGGAGTAGAAGAGAATTTATTTATTTATTTATTTATGGACAGAGTTCCAGCCAGACTCACAATTCTTTCCTTCTGCTTTCTCCATCTAGATACAGGAAGGGGAGTAGCCCCAAAGATCAAGCACAGAGGGTGTTAATGTGACGGCGTTAATGTGACAGCAGCCTGTTTAGGGCCACTGTGGGCCACTGTCATGTTTGTTGAAGCCCTTCCAGATGTTTGCCCCGGATTTCTCCCAGCCTGTTAGCAGCTACCCCAGGCTGTGATTTCAGAGATCTCTGGGGTCACAGCCTGGGCTACCATCGACCTGATCAGGCCAGAGTGGGATACATCAGGCTATAACATTTGTTATAGCCACTGTGGCCCAGTCCAGATCAGGTTCGCCATGGCCAGCCACCATGGTGGCCATCATAGGCCATCATGGCAAGGGGTAGGGGGCTGAATAGAGCCTCCTGCCCCAGCCACATGAACGTTTGTTCCGTAGCTGGACCTGATCCTTACTGGGTTGCCAAAAGCTTCTTGGTCTGGATCGAGTTGTGACGGCGGTGGTCCACTGTCATTTGTGTTAACACTCAGGGGTCTCAAATGGAGCAATAGAAGAAGCAAGGGGGAAACAGCAGTGACAGGGAGGGCCAGGCTACCCCACCCAACAGACCCTTATCAGCAGCTCTCTCACATCCTAAGCCATGTCCCCACCAACATGCCCACACAAACCCATAGCTTCCCCTCATCTTAGCCACTCAAACCACACATTCCAAGCCACCCTATGTTCTAGGATTGCAAGGCATTTACGCCAATCTTTGCACATGCTTACTGAGCAACTCAATTATGTTATGTACATGAGCTACATACTTGGTGGTTTATGCTCAACTTTCTTGCCTACAAAATATAAGAGAAATTTTTTTCATACAAAATAAGCTTTAGATTAAAGCTGTTATACTCTGAAGATTACAAATGATACTTTGTAACTATGGAGTTGTAACAGATGTTAGGTGAAAAGAGTCAGTGTAACCTAGTGGAGAAAGTATTGGACTTCGACCTAGGAGACCAAATCCCATTTTAACTGTGAATAATAAAAGATTATGAACACTGAATGGTTTATATAAATTGTAGATAATGAAAAATAAAAAAAGATGCTGGGTTGATGTCAGAACCATCGCTAAAGCAGGTAGCAAAGTTTGTACCCATGGATAATACTCCAAATTTTGGGCAGCCTATTGGGTATCTGACTGGTATCTGAATTCCAAGATGTGTATCCAACTACCCAGAAGAGCAGGCATTACTGTTTTCCCGATCCATTCCAATTTACCATGTTACCATCTTAGGGGCCAGTCCTAACCCCTGTGTACCCCTCACGTGCATCCCCCCACAGACCCCATGTGCACCCCCATTTTTGGGACTATGGTGCACACACAAGCCACCCATAAACTGAGCACAATGTCAGAGTGTAGGGGTTTAGGATCCCTTAGTGTTTTTCTGACATGAAACAATCATTAGATGAAATTATCAGAAAACGGATACACTGAAAATTGGTAAAATGGTGTAAACTGGAACAACAATAACTTTGGCCATTTTTACACGGACCCTCCACCCCCCGCTCATTGGGTGTGCGGGCGGGTGTGCAATGCAGGGGATGTTCGTGTACACACTGTGGCGGGGGGATAGGTGTTGGTCTATCTGAACAGAACAGGCAGCAGGCGAGGGTGCATGTACACTCCTGACACACACCCATCTCCACCCATGGAGCCATCTGACAAAACGGAGTACACAGAGGCTCCGTGGGTAGAGATGGGTGTGTGTTCATGAAAAGGGCACACACACACCTTCACCCACCACAGCAACACACCCATTCCCTCATCCATGCAAAAAGGTAACACAAAAAGTCAGTAATTTGATAACAATAATGGGAGGCTGGGTAACTTGTCAGGCACTAAAACACGTACAATTTATTTATTTATTGAGATTTGCATCTCGCCTTTCCCCAGAGGCTCAGGGTGGCCGACAATACAATGCAATACAAATACAAAATGTGAATATTAAAAAGTTTTAACCCCACTGCAATATAAAAACTTTAAGATCACTTAAGCAAAAATCCCCAAACCTTATTCTCTGCTGTCAAATGCTTGAGCAAGTAAGTCTTACAGTGCCTCCAGAAAATGCTCAGACTCGGGCTACAGTGAATGTCTGAGGAAAATAGAATTTCACAACTGTGGAGAGCCACTGAGAATGCCTCTCAGGGTGTTTTCATATGTGGTTGCACTGAGCGCTATCACGATTTAATCCTGCCCAGAGTGAGGTCGGAGGGCGGAGAGAGGTGGGCGGAGAGAGGGCAGGGTGAAGCGTTGATGTGTGTCTGCACGACCCCACCCCCATGCTGCTCAGAGTGCCCTGTCCTCCATCCCTGACCGATGGCCAGAATGGCCTATGGGGGTGGCTGCCCGGAAGCGCTGTGGGCCCAGACTGTGGTAAGAGTAAGTGGGCCTTCAAATGTGACAGCCTGCTTTACCCTGGACTGGTGTCTGTTGCATGGGCCATGGCGGCACTTATCCCAGACTGTTCCTCAGGTATGGTCCTGAGAAACAGCCTGGGCTAAGTGCCACCCCGGCCCATGAAAACCCGGGTTCCAGCCAGGGCCAACATCTGGCAGCTGCAGTCAGTCATGATGGCAGCACCAATTTGCATGCTTGGAAAAGCATGGAAATCTGTGCTATCGTCACTGAGTGCTTTTACCAATGTACCTGGTGCTATACAAGCAATACAGTTAGAGACAGGAACTTCCCCACCCCAAGCAGCTTACAATCTAGGAAAGACAAGGGAGGGCTACAGTTATAGTTACAGTGCATAGTTACACATAGTGTAATTAAAGGGGCTACAATTTCACAAATCAGGGACACAATTCTACCTCCACTAAAATCAGTGGAGAGACTTCTGTTGATCATAATGAGATTTTTATTGATCTGCAGACCAACCCACTAACTTATCTGTGACTACACATAAAAACAGACATGCGGGCAGCACAGCAGCTGTTCAACCCAGTCTGGGGCAGCGACAGTCGCTCTCCAGGTCAGTGGGCCACACACTGACCTAGAGAATGGCTGCCGCTGTTTCCCACCCCGGGCTGGGTTGGAGGACCGTGCTGCTGCCGGGAGAACTGTCCTACCACCTGCACAGCCCAGATAGGGGAGGCCCACAACAGACATGTGGGTGTCCTCCCCCACCCCTAACACTCCACCTGTTGCCATGCCAGGCAGGCATCCATGGCAGCCCCCACTCCACAGCAGGGATGGCAGGACTGAACAGACGTACTGGCCTGCTATGGCCCATGTGGGCAGCCCTTGGTCCAGAATGGGAGCTCAGAATCGGGCCCAGAACCCATTCTAGGCCAGCCACCTATCCACCCTGGGGCAGTCCCAGGCCAAAATCTGGTGGCGCGGGACCACGTGTATGATGAGTCCCAGGCCATAGTGGTCCACAGCAGCCCTGCGTCATGTCCATTTTCACTCTATCTCAACAACAATGGGAAAGATGATTCTACAGGAGCCCAGTGTAATACCTCTAGGCAGACTTTTTTCCCCTTAACATTTCCAAAATATCTTAAACCATCAATTTGATTTCTATCATGTTTGGATTAAAAGAAAATTAAAGAGCCATATGAATAGCATCTTCAGTGAGGCTTTCCATGTAAGAAACCATTCAACGTGAGTAAGTGTGTCAGAAGTTGGGTTTAAATAGACTACATCTATAGAACTTAATGGAAACTTTAAAACCCTTACCTTCAGCAGTAGAATGAAGGACTTCTTTGGTTTCTTTTACTTTTTTGACTTCTGTGAATGAAGTAAGTTACAATATCAAACCAAACCAAATGAACCATGGAGCATTATGCCAAGTCTCAAAACATTATAAGATAAACAAGGAATAGTATTCAGATGGTATTAAAGCACCAGGCCAGAAAAGACTGTAGGTATCTTCTTAAGTCCATCTCTGTTTAGAAAAGTAACAAAGCACTTGTTAAATTGTTAATCTGAGCATGTTCTAAAGTTTTATTGATGTTAATGAAACCCAAGTACCAATTACATGCTTTTCATGTTTATTTATTTATAATTAAATTTATATGCCACCCCCTCCTGCTTACAAGCATCTCAGGGCGACTAACAACATTCTAAAAACATATAATAAAAACCGTTTAATATCAACATTATTAATTAAAAAACCCAATACCCAAACAGAGCCCCTCACTAACCCAACCCACCCATCCCATCCCCCTCGGCAAAGGCCCAGCGGAACAGCCTGGTCTTACACTGTCTGCGGAAATCGGGGAGGTCATCAGCCAGGTGGACCTCCAACAGGAGGGAGTTCCTCAGCCATGGTGCAGCCACAGAGAACGCCCTCCTCATGGTCGAAACCCGGGGGACCTCAAGGAGGGTGCCCCCGGATAACCGCAGAGGCAGATCCAAGATCTGGAGTGTGAGACAGTCCTGCAGGTAGGTAGGGTCCAGGCTTTAAAGGTCAGCACCAACACCTTGAATTGGGCCCAGAATACTATTGGCAGCCAGTTCAGAAAACGGAGTACTGGAGTAATGTGCTCATGTCAGCCCGTCCCTTTCAGGAGATGTGCCGCCGCATTCTGCACCAACTTCAGTCTCCGAACCATCACCAAGGGTAACCCCAAGTAGAGTGCATTACAACAGTCTAATCTTGAGATAATAAAAACATGAATGATTGTGGCCAGGTCTGAGTCCGAGACATATGGCCTAAACCGACGTATCAGAAGTAAGTAGCGGAATGCACCCTTTGCCATAGCTGACACCTGGACATCCAGATGGAGCTGCGGATCCAGGAGCACCCCCAGACTATGGACCTGAGAAACTCAGGGAGGACGGACCCCATCAATGATGGGGGCCATCACTCTCCCGGCTTTCCCCACAACCATCACCTCTATTTTGTCAGGATTTAACTTCACTCCATTCAAGGTGCTAGTGTTGATCTATAAAGCCCTACACGGTCTGGGCCCCACATACCTTGGGGCCCTCTGCGCCTCAGAGCGATCCCTGCGGTCCACCGGGGGCACCTTTTTGGAGGTCCCCCGTGTAAAGTGGGGGGCCACAATGGAGAGGGCGTTCTCGGTGGCTGGGCCAAGGCTCTGGAATTCCCTCCTGGAGGAAGCCCGTCTGGCCCCAGGTCTGTTGGCATTTTGGTGAGCCTGCAAGACCTGGCTGTTCACCCAGGTCTTTGGAGGGGAGGGTGGGGTTGGGGGGGATTGTATTTTTAAAACATTGCTTTAGTACATTTTATTGTGTGTTTTTATGCTGTAAGCTACCCCGAGATGCCCTAGGCATGAGGGGGCAGCTAACAAATATTTATAAATAAATAAATAAATAAGCATCTCACCCTCATCCAATCCCCCACAGCTCACAAACACCAGGTAAGAACTGAGACTGTTGGACCTGGGTCTGATGAAAATGAGAGATATAGTTGGGTGTCGTCAGCATTTTGATGACACCTTACACCAAATTCTCTGACAACCTCCAACCTCCCTCAAAGGCTGCATATACACATTGAACAGGAGAGGGGAAGCCCTGGGGAGAAGAGGCCCCGGGGAGAAGATGAATAATTCCCCAGCACCACATGCTGGGTTCTGCCAGCCAGAAAACAGCAGAACCATTCAAGGACAGCCCTGTTCATCCCTGTGTGGTCCTGCAGCTGAGTCACCAACGACCCATGATCAATGGTATCAAATGCAGCTGAGAGATCTAAGAAAACCAACAGGGTCAAATGACCCTGATCCAACTTTTGGGAGAGGTCGTTGATCAAGGCCACAAGCGCAGTCTCTGTGCCATAACCTGGATGGAAGCCAGACTGTGGGGGATCAAGAAAGTTGGCCTGGTTAGGGGTGATGAAACGATGGGGGATGGAGGTGGTATGGAGCAACTTCCATATGAAGACTAAAAAAGACTGGAGTTTCTCAGTTCAGAAAGGGGACGACTGAGGGAAGCCATGACAGAAGTAAATAAAATCATATATGTCATAGAGAAAGTTAACAGAGAACTGTTATTTAACGTTTGTCACAGTTCAAGAATTCAAGAAAAGCTGGCAAAATTAGCACATATTAAACAAAGGAAGTACTTTTTCCATACAACACACTATTGGCCTGTAGAATGCATTGCAGTGGGACTTTGTGAAGGCCAGTAGAATAACTGAGTTCAAAATGGGTTAGAAAAAAACTATAGGGGATATGATCATCAATGGCTACTTGCTAAAATAGTTTCTGGAGCCTCATGGTCAAGGTATCCCTAGCCTTCTGCTTGCAGGAAGCTGGAATTGAAAGGCAGGGATATTCCATATATGCCCTGTTTCTGGCATGCTTTTCTAAGCATCTGGCATCTGTCACTATCAGACACAGGCTAGTGAGGTAGATAGACTGGTCTGGCACAGTATGGCAGTTCTTATGTTTTCATGTCTTAAGGGATGCTTTCAGGAACTAAAGCTTCTCTCAAAGCAAGGCATCATGGTCTCACTTAAATTTCCAGTGGCTCTAACTCTAACTTTCCAATGGTCCCAGGTTAAAATAAGTTAAAATCAGTCACATGACTCTACTTTATATATATATATATATATATATATATATATATATATATATATATATATA
>QEPC01002874.1:1477958-1498529 GCA_003113815.1 Sphenodon punctatus
GGGAAGCGGGGCACTGTGTAACTGACATGACACTGACTAGCCTAGCACAGTCTGCAGGGCTTAGAGGAGCAGCAGCAGGTGTGCGGACAGCAGCGGCCACCTTCAGCGCCTCCCAGCTGACAGTTTGTACCCAGAACGAGCTCAGCTGGGTACTTATATATATATAAGTAGTTTATTTACTTAGCCAATGGCCACCATAAAAACAGCAAAAACATAAACAAAAATTACATTTAAAGAGAAAAACAATAAACAAACAACAAACCATATATAAACATACACATCATAAGTCCTCCCACAGTCACATTTTACCCATTGAATGCTACTCACTACAAACTCACACATAGTTCTGATCCCTTACTTCGCATGACCACCTCAATGGGCATAGCCCTCTTTACTTTCAAAACTAGGGCGAGAAACTTGGCAACCACAATTGATATATTGGGATCACAATCCCTAAGGAGGAGTGTTACTATCTGGCACCAATGTGTACTTGTTGGCCTAGTAATAATAAGAGGCTCAATAAACAATTTTCTCCAACTGGCAAAGGCAGGACACTCCAGTAATATATGGGTCAATGTCTCCAAAGTCCTTCCATGATTGTTACAAATACAAAACGGACATACCCTTTCCTTATATGGAGTCTTTCTCAATCTGCCCTCAGTGAAGGCCGAAGGGAACATATTAAGTCGTGCAAGGGTTAACGCCACCCTGTTTTGTCCCATTTGAGGGCTAGTTAAATAAGAAGTGCCCTCTGGTGGAGTCAAGAAGTCCAACTATGATTGTGAAACCCTTTGACTGCCCAAGTTTTCTCGCAAGAGTTGAGTTTCTTGATCTTTTATCCTAGTTTTTATTTCAGCCCACGCTCTAAGGAATGGGAAAGACAAGATATAGGTAGTGGAGAAGCCCAGGGAGTGTAACATTTCTTCAACCAGGACTGGCCAGCAGCCCACTGCCGACTGAATGGACAGTTGAGATAAAGAATCTGAAGGGGTTAGTCTTAGCTGGAGTCAAAATTTCAAAATGGCAAGCTTTGCCCTCACTGCCACTCAGCAAAAACCTGCCTCAGCCCTAAGCAAACTTGCAGGCATGCCTTTCGGGACATGTAGAATAGCCCATAACATTTTGTTTTGCTCGACCTCAAGTTTGTTGGTCATGGCAATACCCCACACCTGAGTTCCATACAACAACTGGGGGATCAATTTGGCATTAATCAATCTCAGCGCTGGTCTATATAACTTTCCCCCTTTTGCCCAATAGAAACCAATAATGCCATGCCCTGTGGCTTTTACTACTGCCCGTGTAGATTTATAATGGGCCTGCCATGAAGGCACAGCTGAGACTATACTTAATATTAAAAAGAATAAATCAATTAATGTTGAAGGAAACAGTTTTATCATCATTGGCACAAGGTGCTCCAGATGGTAGAATAAATGTGTTATCAACAAAGTGGCAGAAAAACCAGATTAATTATATTTGGATAGTTCCGCATAACTCAGGCAAACATAGATGTGAAAATCCTAAGAAGAGAATTCATCACGGCTTATCATACTATCCCAAGCCAGTTACCAGCTCTTCAAAGTTATTGCCTTCCAATTCAATGTAAATTGGGGTTCAGGAAGGGATGGGAGAAGAAAACAAAATGTGATGGATTTTTTTCCCTTTCTGTATTTCAAAATCAGTGGATCTGAGCCATCAAAATATATTTGTGTCCTTCCTAACCATGCAGGCTTTTAAAAAATGATTGATGCTCTTTGCAACAGGCAGACTGATCTGCAAAAAGGCAGCTTGCTGAGCATCGCTTTAAAAAACCCTCCTAAAAAAGTTTGATAGCCGCAAGCTAGCTGGAAAAAGCCAGAGCCCTCCATTCTTTGATAGTCCCTATTCTTATTTAATTTATTTATTTATTTAATAAAATTTAGTATCTCACCCCCTTCGTGCCTCAGGCACCTTGGGGTGGCTACCAGCAATCATAAACACACACACACACACACACACATATATTTTTTTATATATATATATATATATATACATACAAACCTAATAACACAACTAAATCTGGAGCGAAAACATTAACCCCCCTCCCACTACCCCTCTTTCCCACCAAATGCCTGGTGGAACAGTCAGGTTTTACAACACTGGCAGAAGGAGAGGATATCTGGGGACAAACAAGCCTCCACCGGGAGGGAGTTCCACAGCCTCAGAGAGGCCACCAAGAATGCCCTTTCCATGGTCCCTGTAAGAGGAACCCTGCGGACCTCAAGGAGGGCGCCCCCAGTGAACCGCAAGGGCTGATCCAGAACATGGGGGGTGAAGCGGTCTTGCAGGTAAGTGGGGCCTAGACAGTATAGGGTTTTATAGGTTAAAACCAACACCTTGAATCAGGCCGGGAAGACAAAAAGCAGCCAGTGCAGAACGTGGAGCATATACATGTTGAACAGGAGAAGGGACAGAATGGAACCTTGCAGGACCTCACACGTGAGTCCCCGGGGGGACAATGAATGCTCCCCCAGCACCACCTGCTGCGTTCTTCTGGACAGACAAGAGCAGAATCATTCAGGAATGGTGCCACCCACCCCTGCTCAGTCTTGGAAGTGAGTCACCAGCATCTTGTGGCCAACCATGTCAAAGGTCGCTGATAGATCTAATAGATCAGTAAAGTGGATCTACCCTGATCCAACTCCTGGCAAAGCCTGTCGACCAGGGTAACCAATGTAGTCTCAGGGCCATAACTTGGGCAAAAGCCAGACTGTGGAGGATCTAAAAAACTGATGCGGTCCAGGTGCCCCTGGAGCTGTTGGACCACCTACAGCTCCCTAAAAATGGAAGATTAGAGACAGGCCGATAGCTGGTAAGGGAGTCAATGTCAAGAGGTAGCTACTTGAGCAGAGGGCATACTACAGCTACCTTCAACCTCCCCAACATTCTGCCCTCCTGAAGGGAGGCATTGACCACTCCAGCCAGCAAAGGCTCTAGTGTCTCTTGGCTGGCCTCAGGATGGGCAGGGATCCAGTTCACAAGATGTGGCTCTCACAGCCTTCGCATCAGTGGGCGACACTGTCTGGAACTGATCCCACAAAACTGGACACAACGGGGTCTCTGCAGCATCTTCTTGCTTATACAAATTATGGGTATTACTACTCTAGGTGTTATCAGACATTACAGTAGCTGCAAGTTTCAGGTCTGATTAATACAACTAATGTAACCTCTGTTAGCACCTGGTTACTTGTGGGCTATTCACTTGTTCTGCACGGTGGGTCCAAAAGCAAGTGCCTGCATGTAACTGTTGTAATGTGGGACAGAGACAAGTTGGGAGAGCACAGCACTTACATGGGCCCCAGGAGCAGTGGTGTGGCAGATCCTACAGAATGGAGGCACTGGCATCAGTGTCAGAAGTAGTGGCATGGTAGGTCCTGGGGACAATCAGGGGCAGAAGCAGCTCTGCTGCTACCGAACCTACCACTGCTGATACACCCAGGACCTGCTGCCACTGCTACTGCACCACCACCACCCCACCATTACCACTCCCCAGGATCTGCCTGGCAACCACGCCTCCCAGTAAGCCTCCACCCCACCTCCTATACAACCTCTTGGGTAGCCTCTGAGGTAATTAATGTGGTGGTTACTCAACAGTTGATATAGCTGATTGACCACATACATGTTTAGTATTGCTCATGTTGGGAATCTTGAACGCATATCTGATATCATGTCTGATAACACCATCTGGTGCTATGATACAGGTAGGAGGAGGGAATGAGTGTGCTGGCAGCTATGGTGGTTGGGACGACTTTGCAGTGGCTAACATCTGAAAGAGACACTGTATTTCAGCTGAGGGCCTGGATAACAACGTTAACGAGAAATAGCAGTACCTTCCTTATCAACATTCCATCTCAGAGCTTGCTGGGTGATGCTATAGTCTCTACTTTAGTGAATGGTTCAACTATGGAAACCATAATTCCGCAACTCAAACCTTTTGATGTTCTAAGGAGAGGGTGTTCCTCCGATTTGGAATAGCCCCCCTACTTATAGATACCATCTGTCCTGAGGGCTGACTTGTGGCATGAAAAATGAAGACTGGATTCATCCTTTTTTGCTTTTTGGAGGATATCCTCATAGGCTTTGAATCTTGAACATAGAGGCTGTGTGAAAGCCACTGTGGTGTAGTGGATAAGGTGCTGGACTTGGACCTAGGAAGTCAGTGTTTGAATCCTATCCTAGCCATGAAATCACTAAGTGGCCTTGTGTAAGTTTCAGCCCCAACTCCCCATCTGTAATAAATAAGTGTGTGTGTGTGTCCCTGTATTCCTGTGTCCATCTTAGATTGTAAGTCTGCCGGGCTGGGATCTGTCTCTAATAACAATTATAAAGCTCTAGGTGATGCTCTATAAATGCTTAATAATAATATCCTTTTAAGAGCTTTGTTTTACTCCTTGGTATGGCATATACAAGCTTGATGGTGGGGAAGAGGTAAACAACATTTCAGGCTCTTCTTTGAGTGTGCTCTCTTGAATCTGAATGTAAGCTGAGCACCTATGTGGGATGTGCATTAATGACGCAAAGTGGCTGCCAATTGTGTAGCATAACCACAGTCAGTACAGTACTGCCTGTAATGTGGGAGCATGGAGCACATCTCTATACTTGGGGCACACTTATTAGGAGTAAGACATCGCTTATGTGCTGACCACATGAAAGGGACTTTACTGGGCTTGGGGTGAGGTGGATGGAGGGTGACACTACATGTACAAGGGAGATGGGTAATGGACAGTGATGTCTCTCACCATGAAAGAGGATTTTGCATCCGCTTAAGTCGAACAGAGCATGTCAGCACCCAGTTTACGTGTCTGTAAATCGGGGATTGCACCCCCCATCAGTAGAATAAGGATGCAACCCTCCTTTGACCAAATGTGCATGCAGAAATCCCTTTGATGTAATCAGGAAGACAGATTAGAAATGTTGTGAAAAGATTTCCCCCTTCAAGGGAAAGACTCATCAGGCTTGTTGCAGTGCCTACAGCAGGGCTGTCCAGCTTCTTGGATCACCACTTAGCAGATGGCTGAGGGGACAGATTGCACCAACGTCTCTAAATAGGTTGTGCTGCAGAGGGGGCAGGCAGGGGCAGATGGAGCCCTGCTGTGGGTCAGATCTGGTCACCGGTTGGACACCCCTGATCTATGAGATAACACCCCCCACCCCACCCCACATACAGCTGCTTTAGAGACAGGGAAGAGTCAGTCTATTTCAAAACAAGCTTGGCATGCAGGGAGTCATCTGCCATTCAGGGACCCTGGGTATTTTTTCTGCTCTGACATCAAGGGGAGCCTTATGTGTACATTGGTTGATTGAGGATTGCATCCTAAAACTATACAAAATATACTGGCAAATGTAGTTCATGTTGAAACAGAGTAATCTGACATGAATCACTAAAAGTTAACATATTAACATATAACAAATAAACATAACTAAATAGAATAAAAAACCTCTCAATTTGAAGACACTGTGTATAAATTATCAGGATCAAAGCATCCATTCCCTCAGGTCCCTTTGTTGTTACTAAGTAGAGAGAGCCCCGGAGGAAAACCCCAAGGTGAATTTTACATCATAAGCCACTTTTCACAGCTGGCTGTTATCGCTATCAAATGTCAAACTAGGGTTCTGCATCGGAAATTCACAGTGTAATTATACAAAGCTCATTTATTGCTGACTAACATCCTCATTTAAGAGTAAAAAGCACTGTTGTACATATTCATCAACATGCTATTTAATTGTTGTGGAGAAGGCGGTATTAAAATGTGACGTGTATATACATTTTTGGAAGGTGGGACATGCTGAAACATGAGTTTGTGCAGGAAATGGAATGTGATGAAATTCAGAATAAACTCTTGAGAATTCTGCTGAGATTCTTTTCATATGCCAAACAAATTAACATGGGATAATCCATAGGGTTGAGGCAGGTCTACCTACAGGACCAGAATATCTTGGGCTAGGTTCAACTTCAATGTGATTCCATTAACAATTTTTGCAGTTCTACTTAGAATCTAACAAAAAATTCCTTCCTGTAAGGTAAATCACATGTTTTGATTAAAAGTAGCAGATATTTGAAAGTCACCTATACAAGAATTGCTAAACGTTAGAATTCTATTTGAAGAGCAAGAGTCAGTCTTTCTAAAAAAAATTTATTTGCAGCCTTTTTCTGCTTGTTGGAACACAGTGGTAGTAATCCATGGGGGAAACTATTTAGCCAATTAACTTAGTGTTTCAGGGATACTAAAGTGTTCAAATATTTGTGCCGCTTGACAGTTAAGCAGAACAATAGTGAGTGTGCTGACATTCATGCAACACACGTATTAAATATGGAACACGCTACAGCAATGCTTAGGCCACTCATATAAGGTCTTTGTTTTAGATATCGCACTTGTTATATAAGGCTGTTTTTACACGGATGGAGGTGGGGGGGTGTTTGGCCGCAGTGGGTGGAGGTGTGTGTGTGTCCCTTTACATGGACACACCCCCACATCCACCTATCTCCACTCACAGAGCCTCCTTCTGTTTTCTGGAGGACTCTATGGGTGAAGGTGAGTGGAGATGGGTGTGCGATGGGTGGAGGTGAGTGTGGTGCACCCCCTGCTTAATAAACCATCATTGGATGTGGTCGCACTCTCCAGCTACCGACCTGTCTCTAATCTTCCCTTTTTAGGGAAGATTATTGAACGGGCGGTGCCAACACAGCTCCAGGTGCATCTTAATAGCATCGGTTTCCTTGACCCTTTTCAGTCTGGATTCCGCCCCAGCTATGGTACCGAGATGGCGTTGGTGGCCTTGGTGGACGATCTCCACCGGGAGATGGACACAGGATGTTCAACATTTTTCATCCTGCTAGACCTCTCGGCTGCCTTTGATACCGTGGACCACGGGCTGCTGTTGAGACGGCTGCAAGACCTGGGGGGTCTGGATGGGACTGTTTTGGAGTGGTTCCGTTCACTCCTCTCGGGGAGGAGCCAGTGGGTGGTGCTGGGGGCTGAAACATCTTGACCCCAGGCCTTGACCTGCAGCATTCCGCAGGGTTCAATCCTGTGTCCATTATTATTTAATGTGTATATGCAGCCCTTGGGGGAGATCGTGAGAGGGTTCGGGGTGCGTTGTCACCAATATGCTGCTTATACTCTGTTGTACCTCTCTTTTTCGAGCGACCCAGGCCCTGCTGTCTCGTTGCTTTCCCAGTGTTTGGAGGCCGTGGCAGATTAGATGTTGCAGAGCAGACTGAAGCTCAATCCCGACAAGACAGAGGTGATGTTGGTGGGTAGGCCGAGGGAGGTGCTGCCACCTTTAGCCCGCCTGTGGCCCAACAGGTTCGGAGCCTGGGGGTGGTTTTGGACTTGGGCCGCCGTCTGGGTCGGCAGGTGGAGGTGGTGTCAAAAGTTGTCTTTCACCAGCTGTATCTGGTGCAGAGACTGCATCCATACATCTCCAGGCCCGACCTAGCCACCTTCATCCATGCCTTCATCACCTCGAGGCTCAACTACTGCAATGCGCTCTACGTGGGGCTTTCCTTGACTCTGGTTCGGCGGCTGCAGCTTGTGCAGAATACGGCAGCCCGTCTCCTTACGGTGACGGGATGGTGGGAGCACATAACACCAAACTCTGCACTGGCTGCTGATAGTATACCGAGCCAGGTTTAAGGTTTTGGTACTGGCCTATAGAGCCCTACACGGTCTGGGCCCCTCATACCTCAGGGACCGCCTCGCCATCCGTGTCTCAGAGTGATCTCTTCAGTCTTCCGGGGGTGCCTTCTTGGAGGTCTCCCGTGTTAGACGGGGGGCCACAATGGAAAGGGCGTTCTCGGTAGCCGGGCTGCGGCTCTGGAATTCTCTCCCAGAGGAAGCCCATCTGGCCCCAGGCCTCTTGGCATTTTGTCGGGCCTGTAAAACCTGGCTGTTCGCCCAGGCCTTTGTGGGGGAGGGTGGGTTAGAAGGGGGGGGGATGTTGCAGTTTATTTTATGTGTTTAGTTTTAATGGTTTTACGGTTGTGTTCGTTTTATGGGGGGAAGTTTTTATTGTGGGGAATTTTTATTGTACGCCACCCCGGGATGCCTTGGCATGAGGGGGCAGCTAATAAATAAATAAATAAATAAATTGTGCAGGAGCATGCATGCACCCCCACCCATCCTGTTCAGCGTTCACACGGGCAAACACCGAGTGGACACCCATCCCCACGCCCACCACCGGCTGTTTACACTGATGCCCCCCCCCCCCTAACACCTGCCCAAACAACGAGCAGGGGCGTGGGGGCGTCTGTGTAAAAATGACCTAAATAATTAACAATCGATTTAAATGGTTCACTTTTTTGGTGATAAGTAGGGGTGGGAGTTTCAATTTTGAATAGAACTGAAATTGTCTGAAAATGGCTGTTTTGGATTAATCTGAAATTTCTGTTCTTTTTGGTTCTGGCATTTTGTTTTTTCACCATTGATTTTGTTTGGGTTTTTTCATTGTGGTTTGTTCTCATTGGCCCCGATCCTATTCCCTAGGGATGTGCAAATGTGGTTCGGAAGTTCGGAGTTCGAACTGAACTCTAATAGTTCGGTCGATTAAACTGAACTTTCGAACCGAACTCGAATTCAACCGAACTGTTCAGTCAAATCCGAACCAGTTCAGAAGGCCAAAAAACCCGGGTTTGAATGTGCGAACTCAGTTCGGAAGTTCGTAATCAGACCGAACTCGAATAGTTGGGTCGACCGAACCGAACTTTCGAACCGAACTCAATTTTTGAACCAAACTGAACAGAATTTCCAAACTCGGTTCTGTTCGCACATCTCTACTATTCCCTGCAGAGCAGTACATGTGTGCAAACCGTGCAGAGCCCCATAGGGGGTGATCCCCATTGAAACAGCACACACGTGCATGGGTGCTCCATGCAAGCTCTACGGGGAATAGGATCGGGGCCATTGACTTCAATGGGAGGAAAAAAACAGCAACCTCAAAACAAGATCCGAAATTCAGAAAGAACTGAAACAGAAAAAAATGAAACTGAAATTCTAACCAGAGTTCTACCCCTGGTAATAAGGGTTCAATAAATTTGTTTTAACACAAGTAAAATAGTCACCAGAGGGGACCCCCATGTATTCTGTGAACAAAATAAATTAGGAAATTAACTAAATTGTGCACATTTTAATGCATAATAAGTTTCCCAGCAGGCCATTCTATTTTCAAACTCTCGTATCTTAAACCCTACAAAACCGTACACAAACTAAAGCCTTGAGAACCATACGATGCCCAATCAGACACAATGGGTGCTGTCATAGTGCTACACAGGGGGTGGGGCCACACCAGGTAAATGATGGGAGAATTTCTAAATCTGTTTTTTTTCCTAATGTGCTGCTACCTGCCCCCATGGAGCATGGCTGCATGGGGTGGGGATGAGAGTCATGTCAGGGTTGTATTCGTGTCCTTTAGTCCTTGTGTTGTTATGGTTCTGTGTGAAGGTAGGGCCATTCCCAGTGTAGATCAGGCTTGGGCATAAGAGCATGACTGCATTGGGACTGGCTCAGGTCAGTCCCATAGTAGTCAGACTTGGTCCAGGCTTGGGAATTATTTTGGAGCCCGCACAGAACTCAAACCACTCAGTTCTTGTCTCCAGTAAGGAGTCAGCAAGAGGTCATTCTTCAGCAACTGTAGCAGAAGAGGCCAGAACATGCATTCTTACCTAGCTCACAGTCCCAGCACCTCCCTTGTTAGCTTGGAGTGTTCCCAATTTCTGTGAGAATTCAGACAACTGCCAAATTCCAACAAAATTTCTGGGATCTTGGCAGAGCAGAATTTATGGGGTAACACAACTACTAACAACCTTTTTTCTTTATAGTTTTACTTGTGTATAAACACTTTTTATTAATTCCTTATTACCAATAAATGAGATTTTAACATTTGTTTTTAATGATCATGCAACAGCTGCTATTTCCAAATTAGGAATGCTGTATCGGTGACCTATGGGCTACTGTGTGCTACAGGATAACAACTATTAAAAATAACTATGAAAAATAAATGGCAATTACTTTAAAGGTATGTTAATAAAGAAAATGTACTTTATTCCTCAGTTTGACGTGACCAGGATTAGGAAGGTAGGACTAATGGCAGAATTTGGTATCTAATTAATTTAGGATCTAATGTAATGTTCCTCAATAGGTGGCCCAGGGGCTGTGAAGTCTGGCCTGCAGACCCTGTTTCTGTGGTCCCTGATTCCCTGCTGCATGAACTGAAAAGTGAGCTTAGACTTGCTCACTTTTACTACCCCTCCCATCAAGACCAGATGGGAGGGGGAAGAGAGTGAGCAGTGCTAATCTTCATTTCTCATTGGCCAGAATGTGAGCCCTACCCTCTTCTGTCTCCCTCGTAGAGCCAAACTAACAACATAATCATCTCACTAAAGGGAGGAGGTTACCCTTGTCTTTGCTTCCCAAGATCAGATGGGGAGAATGGCATGCTCCTCCAAGAGTGAGTGAGAATCTATGCTTGGCTTGGCTTTGTGCATATACATTTATTCTAGGAGCAAAAGATCTATAGTTTAAGAGAGGGAAAAAAGATGGAAATTATAAGTTAAGGCTTCTGTCTTAACTTGTGTGCCATGTAAGCAGTAAAGTCATTGTACAGTTTCACGTATTGTGCTCGCTTACAATTTAGGCTCTGTGCACGCAATCCAGCAGCCCATTTAAACTGCGCCTATGCTGGGTGCAGTGTACATATACCAGCACATGGGTAGGCACACACCCCACGCACGCAGCAAGTAATGCGGGGCCATGGCACGCCTCTTTTGATGCAATCCCCTCAGCCCACGCATACCGCAGCCTGGGGAATGGAGCAGGAGCTGTGCCTGCTCCATCCTACAGGTGGTGGGGGCTGGAGGGCCACATCAGTAGGGGCACGCTGTGGCCCCACATGGCTTTCTGTGCATGCCACCTGGGCGGGCATTGTGCCAGCCGCTGGCGTATGCCACCACTTGGATTGCAGCCTTTGTCTTGGTCTCTCAGCCCATATCCTCTTCCTCTGCAGGTTGGGGAAAACACTGAAGCTGGGGACAGCAAGCTCCTCCCTGCCCCAATATTATGGACTTGATCTCTGTCTTCACTGTAGCAACAATTTCTCCTTCATTTATAGCTCCCCCCTCAGACATCAGCTGTCCCCTAAATCTTGTCCCTGAATACATCACCCATGACATCACCCATTTCTCAGGCTTCTCCTGACATATATATGCCCCAGCACCTGGATACCCCCTCCCTATGCAAACACTGCTTCCCCACCCCTGGCTGCCCTGCAGGCTTGTTCATGAATATACACTACCCATTTCTCAAGCTTGGCCCCCGATATCCACCCCTCCAGAACCTGTCTGTCTATTGCTTATACATACAGATCCCCCACCCCTGCCTGCCCCCCAATCTCATCTGTGCATAGATGTCACCCATTTCTTAGCCTTGCCTCCCACCCCATAAAAACTCACCCAGCACCTGGATGCCCCCTCATGATACAGACACATCCCTCACTGCCTGTCTGACCCCAGTCTTGTCTCCCTGTACACATCCCACATCCATCAAGCTTCCACACACACACCCATGCAGCCCCCAGTACTCAGCTGTTCCATTCTCCCCAACCCAAATTAAAGCATATAGGGAAAGCAGAGGGACTGACCCCCTGCTGCCCCCAACCTGAAAAGGAAGAGAATTGGGGCTGAAAGACCATGGCAAAGTATACATATGAAGTCTAAAGTGTAAGCAAGCACAATATGTGAGACTGTCCAAAATCTTTACTGCTTACATGATGGCACACAATTTAAGGCAAGAGCTTTAACTTGCAATTTCCATGTTTTTGGAATATTAGTCAATTTATAAAAGCCTTAATTCCTCTCTTACACTGTAGGTTTTTTGATCCTAGAATTTCCCTGTTTTTTGAAAGGGGAATACACTGAATTCCCCCTCCTACAAAACTCTATCAGCTTCTAGCTCCCCCTTCTGTAACCTACTGGACTCCCCTCCTCTCCCACAGAACCCCCACTCCTGTCCCAGTCCCTGCTGTTTTAACCCACTAACTCCCAACACCTTAACAGAGAACCCAGGAATCCTTTCTCCCAGCCCCCCTGTTCTAACCCACTAACCTCTACACCTCTCCTAGAGAACCCAGGAGTATTGGCTCCCAACCCCCCTGCTCTAACCTACTAGCCTTGCCTCCTTTCCCCTCCTACACAACCCAGGAACCCAGGCTCCCAGCCCCTCATAGATAATACAATTTGTGCGCATAGATAAAAGCACTGCACATAGAGAAAGCCAAAAGTAATTCAATAAATGGTGATGCAGTAAACAAATTATACATTCTGCTCTTGGGACAGCAGTGACTTCTGCAGTAATTTCTGCATGTAAACACTCCCATACATCTTCTTCAGGTACTTTAAATTTTTCCACATAATTTGCATCAGTTCCTGTCAATATTCTGTCATTTTTGTCAGTGTTCCATCTTTTTCATCAATGAGACTACCAGAGGAATGAGCAATCTCTCCCCTACCTTTACGAGCTGCTGTTGTGCTTAACCTCCTTTTCCCTGAGTCCAACCCTGCCTGCCGTTTTCTCCCTGGCACCTCCCAGCTTTGGAAAAACCCTCCCCTATCCTCGCTGTGCACAAATGGAGTGTTTCACAAATCACAAATCCCCCAAATTGGGAGGTGCAAGCAAAGCAAGATCAGAGTTGCTGCCATTGCAATGCACATGTCAAGGAGGCTCAAGGAAAGGGCAGTGTCCACAGCCTTGGTTTTCCTTAAAGCAAGAAGGCACTGGCTGCCTATTAACCCTTCATCCCCTGCAGCCAAGCCCTGAAACTGAGTAACTAAAGGCAATGGTCAGTTCTCCCTTTGCATAGGCAGTCTCACAGTCTGTAAGTGACAAGCAGAACAGTATAGGTGGCACTACAAACTCTTGCCCCAGTTGCTTTCATTGGCAATAAGTGAACCCAGCTTATCTAGCTGCTGCAGCTTGCAGTCAGAGCCAGGATGGGGAAAGGACCAGGGGACAGCTCCAAGGAAGCCCAATCAGTGAGATGAGGTATGCAGTCTTCAGCCTGGAAAGTGGAGCAGGGTCTGAGCCAGAGTGTCTGGGGAGAGAGTGGGGCATGTTGTCTTGGGTGGGGGACAGAGGTGTCTCATTCTGGAAGGAGACTTTCCTGCTCTGCGGTATGAAGCCAGCCTGCTCTCCCTTCCTGCAGCAGCTCCCCAATCCACCCTTAATGTGCTTCCCGGACATGGTGCCTCCCACAGTCCCATTGCTAGTGAGAGTGTCTGCCATAGTGCTTCCACGATAAACTAAAGTCAGTTAGTGATTCAAGTACATGTGTCTCATAACCCAGACATAAACTTCTCATTAAACCTAAAGTGAACATACACTTTTCTACCATCACTGTATATGTACAGCAATTAGACTGTACATTAGACTACCCCTCTGCATTTTGCAAAAATATTTTGTATGCAAATTTTGTGTGTAGAGGGAGATGAACATAAAACATATTTATATGACATAACTTAAAAATCTCACTCTCTCCATTGAATAACATGGAAATTCCAAACTACATGATGGATTTTCAAAATTTAAACTGAGGTAACGCACTAGAATGCACTTAAATTTTCTGACACCTTTACACATTGAGGCCGTAGACATTAGGCTACCCCTCTGCATTTTGCATAAATATTTTGTATGTAAATTTTGTGTGTAGAGGGAGATGAACAAAACATATTTATATGACATAACTTAAAAATCTCACTCTCTCCATTGGATAACATGGGAATTCCAAACTATATGATGAATTTTCAAAATTTAAACTGAGGTAATGCACTAGAATGTACACTTAAATTTTCTGACACCTTTACACATTGACATGGATAACCTGAAATACAGTTTTATGCATCAACTCTAAAGGTTGCAAAAGACAGAAAAAACAGTTCTATCTCCAAAATCCAAAGTCCTATAACTCAACTCTTTCCCAACTGATCTGTCTGAAATTTGGAAAGCTTCTACCCCTCATCGAAGTGAGCCTCCCTACAAACTTTCACTGTCATAGGATAAAGCATCCCAATTTTATAACAAGTAGAATGGTGATTTGAATGGAGAGATGCAAGTTGCCTTTATTATAGAGCCACTCCCGCAGCTCTGTAATGTGTTATGAAAGTGTGTGTTTGAGAGAAAGTGTATGCCTGGTAGGCCCAAAATGAGACGTCTCAGTGAGTGCTGCTTCCTTCAAAAGCACAGCATTCGCCAAGATTTGCATGATACGGAAACTTGTCAGCTTTCCCCGCTGTTTTCACCATTTTCTGTTATTTTTTGCAAGTTGAACAGGGCTGCTACAGGCTGGTCTCAAGCCCTGTGTGTGCCCTGTGCACACACACACACCTCAGGGGCTATGGAGGTTAAAACGTGCCAGTTAAGCACTGGAGAACTGCTGGAAATTGCCATAAAAGTGCTATAAAACTGCCATAAATCTCTCATAAAATTTTGGGAAAATGACGGAAAGTTCCGGAAAGTGACAAAAAGTGATGAAAAGTGATGGGAAATGGTGGAAGCATGGAATCACAGGAAACTGACAAAGTACCGATGGACACTTGTAAGCACTCCTGAAAGGTCTGTATTTCCTTTCGGAATGGAAACTCTTGCTCTTGTCTCAGTCCTAGTGCCTGGGTGTGACAGAGAAAAAGAGAGAGAGACTGACAGAATGAGTGTGTAGTTGTAGATGCAGGTACCTGATCTGTGTACGTCAGAAAAAGTGAGGTGCATTACATTGTGTGTTGTGTTGTAGAAGGAATGATGCATTGTGTGTCCAGACCACCTACCCAGCTTCCGATGTTCTTTCCCTTACTTTTCCACTTTACTCCCCCTTTCACTCCTTATCCCCCTGGACCTGTCTGCCCTGCCTTCCTCCCATCAGCTTTTTACTAACAGTCATAAATTTGCATGCTTAATTACATGCAAATCAACTCTTCTGTCAAAGAAGTTATGTCTTTATTTTTAAAAATAAAGTCCTCCATGAAAAATAATCAAGTAACACTGATCTAGTGGGAGCAGTACCTTACCTGGTTTTGCTGGCTTAACTTTTTTGCCTTCAGGTTCTGAAAAAGAATACCAATAAAAAGTTTAAAGGAAGAAATTTAAAGTTGTAAACAAAACAAGTTGTCTCAGTTTACTTCCTATTTTTGTTACCTAGTTTTTATAGCAACTCTCTATCAAGGAAAAGAAATTACACAACTGAGGACATATTGATATGACCTGGAAAGTTACTCCTAGTTTACTGAAGGGGCTGTTTCTACCCAGAGGTAAATTACACAGGAATAAATGGTTCATGTGAATGCATCCTGAATAGGGATGAACAAGTACCAATTAATTTTTTTAATCTCACAGTTTGGGAACTGAGATTGATTTCCATTAGATTACCTGGTCCCAGCTTGAATTCTTGGGCAAAAAATAAAAAAGTTCACTTCATATGCACAAAATGGCCACTGGGTCATTTTGTGCATGTGGAATGGCCATCACCATTAACCAAAATAGCAGCAATGCTATTGCTGCCATTTTGGTTAAGGGTGGCAGCTAGGGATGTGCAAACACGGTTCGGAAGTTTGGAGTTCGGCCTGAACTCGGCCTGTTCAGACGACCGAACCGAATTTCCAAACTGAACGCTCGAACTTCCGAACAGTTCAGAAAAGTTCAGATGAGTTCAGATGAGTTCGGGGGCAGGAAAAACATGACTTTGGGTGGGAAAAACGTGACTGGAAGGGGAGGCATCTGAGGAGCAGACTTCCTGGCACCAGGGGTAGTTTCAGGGCCAAAAATACCGATACTGAAAACACTTTCGTTTCGATACTGATACCACTTTTTTGAATGTTCAGCCAAGTTCGGCCGAACCAAACTCCACCGAACCGAACAGCCAAACCCAAACTTGGGTTTCGAACCGAATGACCGAACGTCCTGTTCGCCCATCCCTAGTGGCAGCCATTTGCACATGTGCAGTAATTTTGTTAAATTTATGCCCAAGAATTTGTCCAACATCTTGATATTGGTTTGTCAGTTCTCGGTTTGTTCTCTATTTGTCTGAGGATAAAATGAGAACCTGGATTTCAACAAGACCCCTCAGTCCTAATCCTGCGAATTCTGCATGTAGTCTACACTAACTAAATCCCATTATTATTATATAGTCATGTGAGGAACTCAAAAGTTGAGGATCTCAAAAGTGGTTTACAATTATAATTTAATTAACTCTCACATTTATTTATCACATTTATTTATGCTCATATTACAGGCAGAAAAAGTGAGGTACATAAAAGACCCACCCTAATTACCATTAGGAAATTCTGCCATTGACTTGACTGTAACCAAGCTAAGAACGTGTACCTGAGCTCTTGCATCCTCGTGAATGTTGTAACCCTTGTCTCTCCCTCTGTTTTCCCCTTCCCTGTCTCCCCTACCCCTGTCCTTAGATTGTAAGCTCTCAAGCAGGGTCCATGTCTATCTTATTCTTTGTAAGCGCCGGGTACATAGCTGGCGCTATATAAATGCTAATAAATAATAATAATAATAATAATAATAATAATAATAATTAATAAATAAATAAATAAATAAATGCCTCATAATCCATGAAAATCTTATGTGCATGTAACATTTCTTGAAAACTTGTTTTTGCCAGCATGGAAAAGCAATAAATTGGAACTTTTTGAGCATATGTTTAAAGATCTACCTATTGAATGAAACAATTTTTTTTTTGGCTTGAGTAGATTGGTACAACTAAAATAATCAAATTTCAGTACTTGTAATTTCCTTGCAAAAATCCTAGATTCCCATGAAATGCACTTCTGTAGTAGACATGACATAATAACACATGACACTGGGATATATTTTTTTCCTCTTACCTTAACTTGCAATTTGTGAAACCCTATTGGCTCCATCTGGTGGCCAACTTAATACCTATTGTGTATTCCTTCTATTTATAAAGCTGTAAGTGATGTCTTGCCAATATTGTAATATTTGTTAAGTTATTAGAAACAAGTCATAAGGAATGAGTATGAGAAGTGGCTACTACTAATGCTCTGTGGCTCGCTTTTATGTAGAAAATCTTAAAGTAGGATCTGCAAAGCTTGCTTGCGGGCAATTAGAAAGTTTCTTCACGTGAGAATAAATTGAAAAGTTTGGATTACATCTGGCCCAATTCCTTTGTGATACTCCTTTACACTCTCACTGACCAGTGACACTCACACGTCACTTTTCATTTGTCGAAATAAGTCCCAAGTAATATTAAATGATAGTTAAAGAACTGCATTTTAACAATAACAAAAACACAGCTGGGGAAAGCACGAATACGCCAATTTTTCCCCCTAAGGTTTGGCTAACACAGGTCTGGGACAGTGTACCTTTCTCAAATGCAGCCGCTAACCCATCATTTAAGGTGTGCCTACAAGTGCTCAGGTTACAGGAGGATTTACAGATTGGAGCCCCTTCATTTTTGTGGGGGCACCTCTACCTTTGATTTTTAAAGGTGCCAGGAGGGACCCACTATAGCTTTCTTCAGGGACCCACGTTAGCATTTTCCTAGGTGTCTCTCTGCGTGTGGTTGTCTAGACTGCCCTTTACACTGGTTTGGACTCACCTGAGATTTGGATAAAGTGGTTCAGCCTTTATTTCTGAGAGAAGTGAACAGCTTTCACTCATCTCAATGGATTGCACACTTTGAGGTCTCTTCATCCAATTTAAGTATCAATGTTCATATTTAACAATTGTTTGAGCTATTGCAACCTCCCTGCATACACCCCACCCCCCACTAAAGCGGAAACAAGTACCCACAAAAACAGGTATACCCATCGAATTTCTGGTTCCGAATCTTTTTTGGGTACTTTTTGGTACCTATACTGGTTTTCAATCGAGTGCCCAAAATACTGAAATACCAACAAACAGTATACCAAAATCCCAATTTTGAGACCCAATTTCAGTCCAGATTTTGGGATTTTAAAAGAAATGTTGGTATTTTGGCGTACTGGTTGTTGGTATTTCAGTATTCCAGTTGTTGGTATTTTGGGTACTTGAACGGTATTCGGGTACCAATTTGGATACCCGAAATGGTACTCCAAAATGTGGGTATTACCTGTGGGTAACAAATCAGGTACCCATTTCAGTGCTATCCCCCACTCTACTTCAGAGATGTCAAAATTACGTATTCACATAATCTGGTGAGGTGATCTGCAAGGTCATTTTCAGTGTGATCCTTGGAGCAAATAGCACTGGTGTTAGCACGAAGCATGGTAATTAGTCTCATTAACTTTACTTCCTCCTCCTTTCTCCTCTCATTTGGTGTTCCCCAAGGCTCCGTCCTTGGCCCTCTTCTCTATCTACACCCTGTCCCTAGGCAAACTCATTGCCTCCCATGGCTTCCAATATCATCTCTACGCTGATGACACTAACTCTCTCTCTCTACTTCCTTCCTGCCCACATCCACCTTTCCCCCTCCCTTTGTACCTTCAAATCCCTCCTCACAATCCACCTCTTCCGCTCTGCCCTCCCCGACTCCTCACTCCTGCTGATACCTACCACCCAGTACAATCTGTTACCTGAGGTCTGTGTACTCATATCCTCACCACATGGACCAGTCAGCCATCATTCTCAATGTAACCAAGCCAAGCACATGCACCTGGAGGCATGGGTTCGAATCCCACTTCTGACACCAATTTATTACCAACAGGACTATTGATTAATTTTCTTGGAGGCAAATTTTTGATTTGGAATATTTGGAAATTATAAATGCCTTATTAATGGGTTCTCCTGTTGGACAACAACACGGTCTGGGTCCCTCCTATCTGAGAGACCACCTCACTCCCTGGACCGTGGGGCAACCTCTGTGGTCTACCGGGGGTGCCTTCTTGGAGGTCCCCCGGGTGAACCAGGGGGCCACAATGGAGAGGGTGTTCTTGGTGGCCGCACCACAGCTGTGGAACTCCCTCCCAGAGAAGGCTCACCTAGCTCCCAGTCTGTTGGCCTTTCATCAGGTCTGTATGACCTGGCTGTTTGTCTGGGCCTTTGGAGGGGGGGGATAAGGGGGGGGGGTTTACCAGTTGTTTTACCTCTTTGTTGTTTTTATTGTCTTAATAATCCCTTTATGTACTGTTTTTATATATTGTTTTTATATATTGTTTTAAATATTTTGTGAGCCTACCCGAGCTTCCATAGGGCTGAAGGAAGTGGGAAATAAGTTATTGAATAAATAAATAAATAAATAAATAAATTTTAATACAGACATTGGACAATGTTGAGGAATATTCAGATGTTTTATTTTGTGTGATTATCAAATAAAGTCCCCAAGAGGAGTCAACAATTGCATAAATGAATACTCCAATTATAGATGTACAAGCAATCAAAACATATATTTTTATAAGCAATGATCTCATACAATTGCTGCTAATATTCATGAATGTTATCTGGTACTGGTCTAAAAACCACACTTGCCCTTCTATTCATTCCTTAATAAAGCTAAGTTATAGTTACCCTCCATTCAATGAGACCAGTTCCTAGATGGATATAAAAGTTGATCAGGTCCAGACCAAGAATTGTAAAACAAAGAGGTCAAAGGATAACCAGGAAGTAGAAAGGAGAAATTAAAAGATGAAAAAATGAAGCTGAATATGGTCTCCCCTCTTTACCTGGGTTTTTTAAAACTTCAACTCTCCTCCCTTATCCACCTAGGATATTACTTGGTCCAATAAAACTGAAGTAATTCCAACCAATATAAGGCTAAATTCAATTGATGTGCGCACATACGTCAATGGAACTAACCAACATTGCTACAATCTTGCAGTTACTCTTGTTTGGAATAAACAAGATCTTTTGAGGTGATGGTCCAAGTCACCTCACCTTAACTCATCTTATCTTATCCTGCCAAATGGTACCAGCTTCTCTAATTTTTGTTGTTCTCAACTTCTTTTAACTTCTGCTTCTAACCGCTTACTCTGTTGCAGAAAACTACAACCTTCTTCTCTGCAAACTAAAATCTTCTTCAAGCTAAAATCCTCTTGTATAAACCAAAAATCTAAATATGTAAGTTCTAAATATAAAACTTCTACTTCAAAGCAAATCACTCTATTATCAAGCAACTAACAATAATGCATCACTCTATAAATGTTAATATGTGTAACTATATGAGTAACTACCTAGGCCTCAAGCCTGAACCTATCAACTCAAAAGCCTAGGCAACAGACCTCGCATCTTCGTGAATGTTATACCCCTTGTCTCTCCTCTGTCCCTCTTCCTTTCTCTCCCTCCACCCTCTGTCTCTCAGTTTGTAAGCCCTAGAGCAGGGACCATGTCTATTCCATTACTTTGTAAAGCACCAGGTACATTGCTGGCGCTATATAAATGTTTGATAATAATATTATAATAATAATAATAATAATAAATAAACAACTTGATACTAACTACTAGGGATGGGAATTCCGGATCTACCGGTATCCGATAATGCCGGTATCGGGCGTACCGGCATTATCGGATTCGGCCCGGTAATCCGGCCCCCGGTACCGGATTTCAGTGT
>QEPC01002874.1:1498629-1511832 GCA_003113815.1 Sphenodon punctatus
GGGAGGGGGAGGGGGAGGAATTTATTCCATTGCTTTCAATGGGGACACAGCGCCCCATTGAAAGCAATGGATTAAATCCGGTACCGGTATACCGGATTTAATCCGGGAATCCGGTTTTCGTGAAACCGGTAACCGGTAAATCCGGTAACCGGTAATGGGCCCGGGGTCCCACCCCTACTAACTACCAGTGCAGGCACCATCTCTCAGAAGCTCATGCTACATATGGTTCCCAGTATCCCTTGTAAGACAGTAGGGGACAGCGTTTATGATGGCCACAGAGGGAGCTTAGTGTTGTTGTAAAGGGATCCCCTCCTCCTACCCCTGTAATTTGAGCACTATGTACCTAACGACTTCCCCTTAGAACATACTCATACTTTGAAAGAGATTAATTACTTCAGCTTTTACCTGCCTAATCCTGTTTATTTCACACTCCTTCATGTCTAATCTACATGATATGGCATATTTCCCATCATTAGAAAGTGCCACTCTGCCTTCACCCCTTCTCTTTTTATGACTGCTTGCCTCTCTGTATGCCTCGTTATTCTTACCTGCCTAGATGAAGAGTGTATAATTGGCGAAGGCTGCACATACCGCACGATAACTGTGTGCTGGGTGATGTGCATGTGAGATGACAGACTCCTATTTAAACTTGAGAGTGGAGGAAGCAGGATACTTTTAGGTAATAAGCCAGTTGATTTTAGATTAGAGGTGGAAACATCTGTTGTGTTTACATCTGTAGAAAATAGAATGGTTACCCTTAAGTTAAATCACCAAGAGTTTGTCTTTGTCCTAATTTATTGCTTGTTAGAGAAATATACCTTTGGCCTGGAGAAGTTTTGATAATTGCAAAAAAAATAACAAGCTGATGTTGCGTGGGAGGCTGCACTAAAACTCAGCTCTTGCCATGTCTCTGCATTCCCTAAATAGAGATATTTTTCCCCAGTTTAATTGGAAGTAGACTGGTTAGCATGGGCCAGTTTAACTTGTAGTAAATGTCCATGTGGCTGATGTCTATTCCAGACACTAACAGTGCCTTATTTTTCACCTTGTTTTTCACCAAATTGAGCTCTCATATGTAGAGCTCAAATTAATAGCTGGGTTTTTAAAATAACAACTATTAATCATATTTTTGGTTACTGCAACAAATATTTAAATAATTGCCACTCTGTCTTCACCTCTTCTCTTTTTATGACTGCTTGTCTCTGTATGCCTTGAGGTAATGAAAGCATGGATGATGGTGGCCAGATCTGAATCAGAAAGAAAGGGCCGCAGCTTCCTCACCAGATGGAGTTGGTGAAAAACACTCCTGACCACTGCCTCAACCTGATGTTCCAGGCGCAGCAAGGCATCCAGAAGTACTCCAAGGCTGCAAACCTGGGTAACCAAAGGGGGATGGACCTCATCAGTGACAGGTGTTCCAATCCCCTCCAAGTTATAAAATCATCACTTTAGTTTTGTCTGGATTCCTCTTCAGTTGGCGCATACTCATCCAGTCTCCAGCAGCAGTCAGGCATTGGGTAAGTACCAAGACTGCAGGACCTGGGTTGGAAGAAAAACAGAAGTAGAGCTGGGTGTCAGCAGCATGCTGATGGCACTTCACTCTAAACCTCTGAATGATCTCACCCAGCAGCCAGGATGAAACCCTGCAGGACACCATGGGGAGGGCCTGAGGAGACAACGAGTGATCTGCCATCACCACCCGCTGGGATCTCCTCTACAGGAATGAGTGGAAACACTCAACAGCAGCCGCACTCCCTCCAGGTCCTGCAGTCATGTCAACAACACCTCATGATTAACTGTATCAAAGGCTGCTGAAATATCTAACAAGATCAACAGAGCACAGTTCCCTTTGTCAATCTCCAAGCATAGATCATTGACTAAGGGTATTTTCAGATGTTACGAGATCACAGTCAACCACAGTCAACCACGGTCAATCCCACGGCGGGGCCAAACCGCCCTGAACGTCTGTTCCGCGGGCGCCAGATGTTCACCACAGTCAATCCCCAGCAGGGGTCAAAATTAACCACCCTTCCGGAGGTCTGGCCCGGACCATCTCCGAAAGCGTGGTCAAAGCGATTCCCACTGGGAAACAACAAAAAGTAACGTCCGAATGGCAACCACTGGCCAGAATCAAGCAAAATGATTCCCAGACGGGGACAAAGCATGTAGCGTCGCTGCAAGGCAACGAGCAACAACACAGGCCAGGGAGGAAGATTTAAAGGGCACACAGCAGCAGAGGGACATGGCGGGATGGAGCGAGGCAGAAGGGAGAGGAGAGAGCAAGGAAGGAGGAGGCGCAGGTGGAGGAGGTGGTTGTGCTGCACATGGAGGTGGTGGAGGGACAGCAGCAGCAGCAGCAGCCTGGACAGGCTGCCCCGGCACCTGCAACCGGCCCAGGGGACGAGGCACCCCGGAAATGGGTAAGGGGAGTAAGGGGGGGCAGTGGCCCAGGGGCACCAAGGGGGTGGGCGGGGCGGGGCTGTGGCAACCCGGCAACCAACTGCCCGGCCCCCCTTATGACCCACAGACACAGAAAGGGGCCCAGGAGCCTGAGCCCCTGGAGGAGAGGGCCAGAGGGCATGCAGAGGAGGAGGACCAGGAGGAGGGGGAAGACCGCGACATGGAGGGTGCCCACAGGAGAAGGCTGTACCACCGAAGGGGACAATGGGGGCACAGGGAAACCCAGGACTTTATTAGGATATGGGGGACCCTGGAGCACCAGCTGGAGCTAGCCGTGAACCAGTGGAATGAGCACGTCTGCAAGGAGATCATGCGGGACATGGAGGCGGCGGGGCACTACAGGACAGTGGCCCAGTGCCGATCAAAGGCCAAGGAGCTCAAGAGGGGCTACAAGGCCATAAAGGATAACAACAGGTGGTCCGGGCATGGAGCCCGGACCGCCCCCTAGTATGATGCCCTGGACCGCATCCTGCACATGAAGGGCTCCATAGTTGCCCCGCGCATAGTGGGGAATGCTGTGATCCAGGGTAGGGAATGGGCTGAGGTACCCCCTCCCCTCGCTGCCCCCATTGAAGGCACCGGCTCCAGGAGCCCCATCCCCCAAGAGAAACGCCCCGGGACCTCGGGGACCAGCAGGCCCCCCTCATGCACCAGCCCAGAAGGGGGGTCCTGAGGCCGGCACACTGGTCACCCTCAGCCAGTGGATGCAGGGGGACCTCAGCAACACTGAGGGGCTGGCCTTGGAGGACTCCGAGACCGACATCGAGGGTGAGCAAGCAGGTGGGATGGGACAGGGTGTGGGGAAGGGGGGGAAGGGGGCACACAGGCCATGGGGCTGCTCTCAGCAACCCCCCCAACACCCTGGACCATGGAACCGGGGCCCAGGGGCCATCAGGGGACATGGTCATCCAACCCCCACCCACCCTTCCCCATTCCCACACAGGTCACAGCACGCCCAGGCACCTGTGACAGCCTAGTGAGGGAGATGGAGGCGAGCATCCCCAGGAGCAGCCAGAGGGCCCAGGTGAGGGAACACAACATTTGGGGGGGGCAGAGGCTCGGGGAGGCAGGGCAGGGGGAATGGACTCTGTGGTGGGGGCGGGCGCAGGAGGAGGTTGGGGGAGGGCACCTGCCTCCCTCCTGAGGGGGGGGCCTGTACCCCCCATCTGTGGCACAGGATGGCAGTGGGTGGCTAGGGTGGCTAACAATCCCCTACCATGCACCCTAACAGGGCGACCCGCTGAGTCCCAGCAGGGAGGCCCCATGTGCCCAGCCCAGCGGTTGAGGGAGCACCAAGCCCGGGTACGGTGCTGCAGGGAGGAGCAGGTGGAGGACATAGTCCACTCCACCACCGAGCAGGACGAGCGGATGATTGCAGCCATCGATAGAATGGAGGCGGCCACCAAAAGGGCCATGCAGCAGGCGGAGGCTAGGGACCGGAGGCTGCAGGTGGAGATGCACCTCAAATGGAGGCAGGAGCTCCAGGAGCACAGCAGGCAGGTGGAGGCATTCGGGTGGCTGGAACAGGCCATTGACCGGATGGTAAAGGAGCACTCAGCAAGATGGACCAGCCCCATGACACTGGCACCTCGCTGCTCCTACACGCAGGTACCATGAGTACATATGTTATGACAGCCGCCCCGTCGGGCAACTTTCCTTCCCCAGCCCTGATGCTGGGCCCCTTGGCACCCCCACCACCCCCGGCACAGCCCCACCCACCGGCACGGTCACTGGGCCTGCGCTCCTGCTTACCGGTCCCTGTTGGCCTCCGGAGGGAGCAGCCACCCAGGGGGATCCCAGGGCCACCTGCCCTCCCACCACCGCCTGACCCTCAGGACACTGAGGTCTCCCAGGACACTGTCAGGGACACGGACAGCAGGGGGGAGTTCCAAGAGTTCAACGGTGCCCATTGGGCAGCCAAGAGGGAGGCCCCAGAGATGGGGCGAAAGGGGGGAGGGTGGCCTGAGGGGGGGCACTGGGAGGTGGGGCATGGGGGAGGTGGTGGGAGCACTTGTAGAAGGGTGATACAATAAATGCACGGGCACCAATGTCACCTCCGTGTTTCTGTTCATGGGCCCAGGGCCGGGGGTGAAAAGGTCTGTAGGGGCGCAGCCAAGGTGCTGCTGGGGCCCCCGGGGCAGTGGGGAGGGAGTGTGCACCCTCTGCCCTTGGCCTCCCAGCTGATCCACCTCACCAGGACAGCACAGATGTGCTTTGCGTATCGGTACTCCCGCGGGTTCTCAGCATTCACATAGAGAGGCATGGGGCCAGGAGGGCACCGGGGCACGGGGTAGTTGAGGGCAGCCCCATCAGTCTCGCACATGTTGTGCAGCACACAGAAAGCTCCAATCACAAGGGAAGAGGTCTCCACTGTGTAGTCCAGCCGGCTCGCAAGCCTCATCCAGCACTGCTTGAGGGCCCTGAAGGCTCTCTCGACAACGGTCCTGGTCGCGCACAGGCGGGTATTGTAGAGCACCTCTGCAGGAGTCCTGCGACCGGGTATGCCTTCATCAGCCAGTGGGTGAATGGATAGGCCGGGTCCCCCAAGATGCATGGGGGCATCAGCACCCCCTCGAACCGGGTCACCACGAAGTCCCCACGGTACATCCGGGCATAGAAGGGAGAGATGGTCATGATCCAGGCATCGCGACTGTGACCAGAGTGGCCCATCTAAATGTCTATGAACTGACCCCGGTGGTCCACGACCGCCTGCAGCTGCAGGGAGTGGTACCTGTGTCAGTTGACATATTCCGAGGCCTCTCCAGCGGATGGGCAGAGGATCTCTATGTGGGTGCTGTCCATGGCGCCCATGTAGTTGGGTAATTCCCCAGCCGCAAATCCATCCCCCACGGCCTCCTGATCCACCAGCTGGATCACTCGGTCCAGGAGCATGCCCTCCACCGCCTCATAGACGTCCTGCAGGATCCCGGCGATGGTGCTCACCCCAATGCCGAAGTGCTGCGAGATGGAGTGGTAGGAGTCAGGTGTTGCAAGGACCCAGACCCCAATGGCCCCCCACTGGACCATGGGAATGGGGACCCGCATGGGGGTGTCCTGTCTCTCCACAGCCAGAGCATTAACAGCTCAGATAGTCACGGAAGGATGCGCCTGTCCATCCGAAAGTGCACTCTCCAGGCAGCCTCGTCCCATTGGGCCAGTGCCCTGGCCCACCACCCCGTACCCTCTCCGTGACCTATACCCACTGGTCTATGGGCATAACGAGAAGGGCTGCGTGCCCCATGGTCTCCCTCTGCCACTGGAGCCGGCCGGCCACCTCACAGAGAGCAGCAACCCGCTGCCAGGCACAGAGGAGGGTCTGTTGGGCCACCCCAGACACCCGCTGGAGCCTGAGGTGGTCCAGGGAGCACCTGCGACCATGGTGGGCCCTCCGGGCTCTGGCAGCGCTCCTGGCCTTGCACACCCGCAGCTGGGTGGCCAGGTGCACCTCAGCAGTCTGGATATTAGGGGTGGGAAACCGGTAGAATCCGGTATCCGATAATGCCTGTACTGGGCGTACCGGCATTATCGGATTCGACCCGGTAATCCGGACCGGGTACCGGATTTCGGGGTACCGGATTTTTTTTACATTGCAGCCATTTAAAAATGGCTGCAATGTAAAAAAACTTAAAGCCCCCGCATAAAAGTTTTTTTAAAAAAAACCCTCCCCGAGTCCAGGCTGCGCGGGTGGAAGGGGGGACACCCCCCACCCACCCTGCCCAGCCTGGGTTTTTGTTTTAAAAAAGAGTAAGACCCAGAGGCGAGCCCACCCCCCAGCACCAGCGGCCGCGGCGTCCCCGCAGCCGCCGGTAAGTATGACCCGATCCCTGGGGGGGGGGTTTAACACCCCCCCAACCCCCCAGGGATCACCCCTACTAAAGTTCAGTGCGCTTACCTTGCGGAGCTCCGGCGGCGGCGGCGGGCGGTCCGGCGGCCTCAGCGCCGGCTGTGGCTGCCGGCGTCAGAGACGCTCTAGGCCTTCCGGGGAAACCCGGAAGTTCCCCGGAAGGCCTAGAGCGTCTCTGACGCCGGCAGCCACAGCCGGCGCTGAGGCCGCCGGACCGCCCGCCGCCGCCGCAGCCGGAGCTCCGCAAGGTAAGCAAGCACTGAACTTTAGTAGGGGTGATCCCTGGGGGGTTGGGGGGGTGTTAAACACCCCCCCCAGGGATCGGGTCATACTTACCGGCGGCTGCGGGGACGCCGCGGCCGCTGGTGCTGGGGGGTGGGCTCGCCTCTGAGTCTTTTTTTAAACAAAAATCCAGGCTGGGCAGGGTGGGTGGGGGGTGTCCCCCCTTCCACCCGCGCAGCCTGGGAGGGGGAGGGGGAGGGAATTAATTTATTTCATTGGTTTCAATGGGGAAACAGCGCCCCATTGAAACCAATGAAATAAATCCGGTACCGGCATACCGGATTTAATCCAGGAATCCGGTTTTCGCAGAACCGGTAACCGGTAAATCCGGTAGCCGGTAATGGACCCGGGGTCCCACCACTACTGGATATGCAGGAGGTCAGTGTGCCAGCGGTACCACTCTGCGCAAATGGCTAGGTGCATTCTGCAGGCGTCCAACCATTGCAGCTCCATAGTGTCCAGTGCCCCGAGTGGATTGGAGCTGCAACTGTTATAGGATGGGACCTGTGTAGCCCCGCCCCCCAGTCGTGGCCTGCCAACCGGGTGCGGGGCCCCAGGGCCCCCAGGCCGCACCAACCTTCCATGCAGGGGGCCTGGTGAATGGTCCTGTCATCACGCAGGCATGTGCGGGCAGCAGCTGCATTCCTGCTGTCATCACCCCCCACCTCTCGGTGTCGGCTGCCTGTTGTCCTCGCAGCCCTGCTTAGTGTGTAGGCTGTCCTGTCAGTGTGCTCTGTTCCAGCAGCTGGACTGGGTCCGCACCCCACGCCTCGCTTTGTAGCCGTACAATGTTGCGGCCTGTGCTCTTATTGCTTGGCCTTGGAGCTCCCCTGCTTCCCCTCCCATCCCTCCAGGGAGTGTGGGGCCCTCCATTCCTTGCACTTAGTATCCACCGCTTGCTGGACAATGGCTGGCTGCTCTTCCCCAGGGCTCCTGGGCCGCAGTGCCCCCAGGCGCTGGGCCTTCCACGAGACCATGACCCTGTGTTACCTGTGGCATTCCCCAGCCATGCAATTGCTCCTGAGCTGCTCAGACAATCTCGCAGGCACCTACGAGAGTATGAGCTCTGGGCTGCGGTACTATGGCTATGTGGTGAGTGCCCGCGACTGCCGGCTGCAGAGACGCTAGGTCTGTGTCCCTTTCCTGATGGGCGCATCCCAGAGATCTGTGTGCAGCCTGGCTGCCTACACAGCCTGTCTGGTGGAGGGGGGCCCTGCCCTGGCTGTGTCCTTCTTTGTCTGTGTTCACGGGGCCCGAGGTTACCAGCAGTCCCTGTTGGACCTGGGTCACCTTCCATGGTCCCCGGCTGCTGACTATAGCTTGTCGGAGCCCTCTGAAGCAGAGGTGTCAGCGCTTGCTGGTGTGTGGTTCCGATCCGATGTGCAGGTGGGCCTCGCCATGCAGAACCCTTCGAGGCATACTACCTGGTCGCCCACCACATGTCTGTGCTGGGATACCATCGGGGCATGCTTCAGTGGCCCCACTTCGTGCACCTGGCGGGCCACCTGCCCCAGGGCCTTTTAGTGGCCCCCTGCAGCTGGCTGTGAGGTCCCCCCTTTCCTTCCAGGCCCTGGATGCTGGCCCTGATGTGGGATCCTGCCTCCGCCCTGATGCCGTGGGTCGCTGCCCGCTCCCTCCATGATGTCCCTGGCTCGCTGCTGTGCAGGCTGATACCTGGGGTCCCACTGCCCCTGCCTGTGTCTCTGTTCCCCCTCTGTGGGGCCCCCCATCTGCCTCTGCAACTGGTGTTCCCCTCTGTAACTGCCGTCTCTTTTGGCTGTCTCCTGAATGCTGGGCCTGCTCCCAGCGCCCTGGGTGCTGCTGTCCTTCCTGGTCCAGGCTCGATCCCTCCTGTGCCCGTGCCCCCCCCTTGGTGACTGTGTGACTGTGGGGTTCCAGGGCCCCCAGACTGCACCTCCTGGTGACCTTCCGGCGGGGGCTGGCTCGTGGAAGGGCTACTCTGCTATTCAGCCCCGGCTCGCCTCCTTCCCATCCATCACACCCTAGCCGGCGCTTGGTTCCCTGACAGCCTCCTGGACCATTTCTGGGCTGCTCCCTGTTCTGTGTGGCCTCTCCCTGTTCCTGTGCTCTGCCCCTGGGGTTCCCCCTGTTCCGGGACTGCCTGTGTAGCTGTGGGGGTGCCCGTGCAGGCTGTGCTGTTGTGGGGGATCTGGGTGCCATTCCCTGTGTCCTGCCCCAGCCCCTGGGCCAGTCCGCCCCTCCTCCCTGTCCCTGGCCCCCTCCCTCCCCCCTGTGCCTGTTGTGCCGTGTGTGTTGTTCATCCCGCTGTGTTCCCCCTTCCCTTCCTTTCCCGTGCGGGTGTGTATGCACCCGTGCGTGTGTTTGTGCTGTGTGTTCCACTGTGACCTTGTTTTCTCTGTGCCTGTTGTGTGTGCTGCCTTGGCAGCTCTTAGCTGTTCGCAGGAGGGGCGGGATACAAATTGAATAAATAAATAAATAAAAATAAAATTCTCCCTCTTCCCCCTCCCTTCCCGTTTCCCTTGTGTGGACATTCCCTGTAGGCCCTTTTGGCTTCCTTTGCCTTCAGCCGGCCATGTCTCCCTCCCGCCCCTCCCCGGTGCCTTCTGGGTGCTTTGACCACGGCCCGGGATCGGCGTAACGTCTGTTGCACTGCCACGGGTCGTGGCCCCGGTCCCATCATGTCTGTTCAGGGCCTTCCTGGACCACAGGGGGTGGTTGTTCNGCTGGGGGGTGGGCTCGCCTCTGGGTCTTACTCTTTTTTAAAACAAAAACCCAGGCTGGGCAGGGTGGGTGGGGGGTGTCCCCCCTTCCACCCGCGCAGCCTGGGAGGGGGAGGGGGAGGGAATTAATTTATTTCATTGGTTTCAATGGGGAAACAGCGCCCCATTGAAACCAATGAAATAAATCCGGTACCGGCATACCGGATTTAATCCAGGAATCCGGTTTTCGCAGAACCGGTAACCGGTAAATCCGGTAGCCGGTAATGGACCCGGGGTCCCACCACTACTGGATATGCAGGAGGTCAGTGTGCCAGCGGTACCACTCTGCGCAAATGGCTAGGTGCATTCTGCAGGCGTCCAACCATTGCAGCTCCATAGTGTCCAGTGCCCCGAGTGGATTGGAGCTGCAACTGTTATAGGATGGGACCTGTGTAGCCCCGCCCCCCAGTCGTGGCCTGCCAACCGGGTGCGGGGCCCCAGGGCCCCCAGGCCGCACCAACCTTCCATGCAGGGGGCCTGGTGAATGGTCCTGTCATCACGCAGGCATGTGCGGGCAGCAGCTGCATTCCTGCTGTCATCACCCCCCACCTCTCGGTGTCGGCTGCCTGTTGTCCTCGCAGCCCTGCTTAGTGTGTAGGCTGTCCTGTCAGTGTGCTCTGTTCCAGCAGCTGGACTGGGTCCGCACCCCACGCCTCGCTTTGTAGCCGTACAATGTTGCGGCCTGTGCTCTTATTGCTTGGCCTTGGAGCTCCCCTGCTTCCCCTCCCATCCCTCCAGGGAGTGTGGGGCCCTCCATTCCTTGCACTTAGTATCCACCGCTTGCTGGACAATGGCTGGCTGCTCTTCCCCAGGGCTCCTGGGCCGCAGTGCCCCCAGGCGCTGGGCCTTCCACGAGACCATGACCCTGTGTTACCTGTGGCATTCCCCAGCCATGCAATTGCTCCTGAGCTGCTCAGACAATCTCGCAGGCACCTACGAGAGTATGAGCTCTGGGCTGCGGTACTATGGCTATGTGGTGAGTGCCCGCGACTGCCGGCTGCAGAGACGCTAGGTCTGTGTCCCTTTCCTGATGGGCGCATCCCAGAGATCTGTGTGCAGCCTGGCTGCCTACACAGCCTGTCTGGTGGAGGGGGGCCCTGCCCTGGCTGTGTCCTTCTTTGTCTGTGTTCACGGGGCCCGAGGTTACCAGCAGTCCCTGTTGGACCTGGGTCACCTTCCATGGTCCCCGGCTGCTGACTATAGCTTGTCGGAGCCCTCTGAAGCAGAGGTGTCAGCGCTTGCTGGTGTGTGGTTCCGATCCGATGTGCAGGTGGGCCTCGCCATGCAGAACCCTTCGAGGCATACTACCTGGTCGCCCACCACATGTCTGTGCTGGGATACCATCGGGGCATGCTTCAGTGGCCCCACTTCGTGCACCTGGCGGGCCACCTGCCCTAGGGCCTTTTAGTGGCCCCCTGCAGCTGGCTGTGAGGTCCCCCCTTTCCTTCCAGGCCCTGGATGCTGGCCCTGATGTGGGATCCTGCCTCCGCCCTGATGCCGTGGGTCGCTGCCCGCTCCCTCCATGATGTCCCTGGCTCGCTGCTGTGCAGGCTGATACCTGGGGTCCCACTGCCCCTGCCTGTGTCTCTGTTCCCCCTCTGTGGGGCCCCCCATCTGCCTCTGCAACTGGTGTTCCCCTCTGTAACTGCCGTCTCTTTTGGCTGTCTCCTGAATGCTGGGCCTGCTCCCAGCGCCCTGGGTGCTGCTGTCCTTCCTGGTCCAGGCTCGATCCCTCCTGTGCCCGTGCCCCCCCCTTGGTGACTGTGTGACTGTGGGGTTCCAGGGCCCCCAGACTGCACCTCCTGGTGACCTTCCGGCGGGGGCTGGCTCGTGGAAGGGCTACTCTGCTATTCAGCCCCGGCTCGCCTCCTTCCCATCCATCACACCCTAGCCGGCGCTTGGTTCCCTGACAGCCTCCTGGACCATTTCTGGGCTGCTCCCTGTTCTGTGTGGCCTCTCCCTGTTCCTGTGCTCTGCCCCTGGGGTTCCCCCTGTTCCGGGACTGCCTGTGTAGCTGTGGGGGTGCCCGTGCAGGCTGTGCTGTTGTGGGGGATCTGGGTGCCATTCCCTGTGTCCTGCCCCAGCCCCTGGGCCAGTCCGCCCCTCCTCCCTGTCCCTGGCCCCCTCCCTCCCCCCTGTGCCTGTTGTGCCGTGTGTGTTGTTCATCCCGCTGTGTTCCCCCTTCCCTTCCTTTCCCGTGCGGGTGTGTATGCACCCGTGCGTGTGTTTGTGCTGTGTGTTCCACTGTGACCTTGTTTTCTCTGTGCCTGTTGTGTGTGCTGCCTTGGCAGCTCTTAGCTGTTCGCAGGAGGGGCGGGATACAAATTGAATAAATAAATAAATAAAAATAAAATTCTCCCTCTTCCCCCTCCCTTCCCGTTTCCCTTGTGTGGACATTCCCTGTAGGCCCTTTTGGCTTCCTTTGCCTTCAGCCGGCCATGTCTCCCTCCCGCCCCTCCCCGGTGCCTTCTGGGTGCTTTGACCACGGCCCGGGATCGGCGTAACGTCTGTTGCACTGCCACGGGTCGTGGCCCCGGTCCCATCATGTCTGTTCAGGGCCTTCCTGGACCACAGGGGGTGGTTGTTCGGCTCGCTACCGCTGGGAATCCACTGTGGTGAATCGGGACCACGTAACGTCTGAAATCACCCTAAGTCCACAAGTGCCATCTCCATATTATACTCTGAATGAAAACCTGACTGAAAAGGGTCCAGGAATCAGATAGCATCAAAATGAACCTGAAGCTGCTGGCCAACCACCTGTTCAATAACCTTCCCTAAAAAGGGAAGGTTGGAGACAGGGTGATAGCTGGTCGGGGAGGCATCATTCAAGACTGGTTTCTTAAGCGGGGGCCAGACCACTGCAATTTTAAGGGTATCTGACAACCTATCCTCCCAAAGGAAGGCATTGACAACCCCAGCCAGGAATGGTCCCAATGTCTCCTGGCCAGCTTTTAGTACCAGCCATAGTCGGCAAGGATCTAATTCACTACTGGCTGCCGACAGTGCTCCAAGCACATCCTTCACATCAGTGAGTAACACTGGTTGAAACAGATCCAAACAAACAGGACAAGACTGAGCTTCTACAACCCCAAACTCTGACTCTGCAGTTGAAGTAGCAGCACCCAAATTGACAAGGACCCACAGAGAGGTGTTCTTGGTTGCTGCCCTAGTATTGTGGAACTCGCTTCCCCAAAGGTCCATCAAAGCCTGAGCATATTCCAGAGGTAGTCTTTTTTGTCTTTCTTTTTGGCAAAGCGTTTGGCAAGTGGGGATATGGGTGGGGGGGGTTGGGTTTAGGGGAGACGATGGGTTTTGAATTTTAATGTATTTTAATGTGTTTTGTGTTTTTAATCTTGTAAACTGCCTTGGCGTAAAAATTTAAGTAAAATAAATAAATAATTATCTGCACCCAAAATGACATTCACCTATTTGTCATTCCAAATACTTTACCTTTTCATTCACTTTGCTTCCAGTATTCAGTTTTTGGTACTTTACTACTTTGCTTTGGAACTACTTCATGCTAGTTTGGGACTATTACATGATATTCAGGAAATTTTCAGACATTATTTAGTACCAAAATGAAATACCAAAATGACCAAAATATTGAAATAAAATAATGGAAATCACTAAAATACAAAAATAACTGATTACCAAACTGAAATAACCTGGTTATTACTTTTTTTTTTTTAAATTGATTATAATTTTATTATCAAACACAACACGCATACACCAAATAAAAATAAACAATTGAACACACACATGTCAATATTGTGGGTTTTTCCCTATTGGTGTCCATTATGCCTTTTACGTTTCATACATTGTAGTTTACCAGGTAAGATTTAAATTCTTCTTGGAGGGTTTTTCCTTGGATTACTT
>QEPC01002874.1:1511932-1523132 GCA_003113815.1 Sphenodon punctatus
TGGTGATTTGTTAGTATTTATTTTATCAATTTGCTCTAGCACCTCCTCCAGAGACACGTTGATTTGTGACAGTTCTTCCAATTAATCACCTATAACGTAAGGTTCTGGCGTGGGTATCTCCCCAACATCCTCTGCAGTGAAGACCAAAGTAAAGAATTCATTCAGCTTCTCTGCAATGTCCTTTTCCTCCCTAAGCACCCCTTTCACCCCCTGGTCATCTAACGGCCCTGCTTCCTGTTTCCTGCTTCTGATGTACTTGGAAAAGTTTTTATTATTAATTTTAGCATCTTTAGCAAGTTGCTCCTCAAATTCCTTTTTCACCTGCCTTATTAACTTTTTACATCTATTTTGGCAACGCTTATGCTCTTCCCTATTTACCTCATTGGAACTCTCTTTCAATTTTTTAAAGGATGCCTTTTTCGCTTCAATAGCTTCCTTCACCTCACCATTTAGCCACACAGGCAGATGTTTGGTCCTCTTCCTTCCTTTTTTAATTTGTGGAATACATTTAGTCTGAGCTTTCAAGATGGTGTTTTTAAATAGGGTGCTTTTAGACGCGGGGGTCGCTCGTCTAAAAGCACCCATAGTCTCCACACTGCCTGTAGACATTTAATTCTTGCAACTGCTCCTTTAAGTTTTCCTCTAACTGGTTTCCTCATTTTTACATAGTTCCCCTTTCTAAAGTGATATGTTACTGCAGTTGTTTTATTTGGCATTTTCCCTCCTGTGAGTATGTAAAATTTGATTATATTTTGATCACCCAGCGGCTCCAGCACCGTTAGCCCTCACAGTATGGCACTCCACTTAGGACTAGATCCAGAGTGGATCTAGTCCTTCTCTTGTTGGTTCCAGGATGAGGTGCTCCAGGAAGCAGTTATTTATGACATCTAGAAATTTCATCTCTGCATCCTGCCTCAAGGAGACATTCACCCAATGGGTAATTGAAATTGCCCATTATTACTGTATTTCCGACTTAAGTAGCCTGTCTAATCTCCCTTCACAGTCAGTCTCCTGTCCTGGTCAGGAGGATGATAGTATAGGCCAACCACTATACATTTCCCCATTATACATGGAATTTCTATCCACAGAGATTCCAGAGTACTGTTTGCTTCCTTTATAATATTAATCCTGCTTGACTCAATGTTGTCTCTTACATATAGTATGACCCCACCACCAGCTCGATCTACTCTGTCATTTCAATATATTTTGTATCCTGGTAATACCATGTCCCATTGTATGCAGTATACAAAGTAGTTAAGCTGGTATCTTCTAATTCAAACTTCTGTTGGTGAGAGTATGCAAAAAGCCTGTATACTCTTGTGCCTACATCTATGCCTGTAATTAGAAGAATGATGATCGCACTCTTTGATTCTTATCTCTCTCATCTTTAGTTAACTCAGAATAACTTTTCTGTTTACACAAGACCTTAATGTGCGGATTGCGGAAAGTTCTATTTTTGGTTCTTACTGACAAACCAGGTAACTAAATGGCTGTCTGAGGTAAAATCAATGGCCCTTCTCCCTAGACATTGCAGCAATAGCCTGTCTTGCCCAGGGCTAGTAAAGGGATGGAGGGGAGGGGTCATGAATAAACTTGAAATGTCAACTTGAGTGTAAGAATGCAGGCCCACAGAGCCTCAAACAAGGGGAGCTCCAGTCTATGGAGGGCTCAGAAAAAAATCAAAAGGGAGCACCCAACACATGGGCATGTCAGGGGCACAGGGCATGTGAATGAAGGAGTTCAGGGTCAGGGAGCAAGGCTGAGGGCAAGGACACAGATTACAGGAGTGAAGGAAAACAAGGCACCAAGGAGAGTAGAACTGGGGACAAGGCAAGGTCAAGACTAATTGGGTGCAGGGTGCAAGGAGCAAGACACAGACCAAGAGAGGGTAGAGCAAAGGCAAGGCTGGGAACAAGACAAGACAGAGAGCAAGAGCTGGAAACAAGAACACAAGGAAGGGGAGATAACATGAGTGGGGAGAGTGTGCAAGGCAGGGATAAGACTAGAGAGCAAGACACAGCTCGGAAATGTTGTTACATCGAGCTTCCTGTTGCAACTAGTATGCCTTTTATACTCATTGGAAGCCAACCAGGAAGCTGGGAGGCAGGGTAAAGGCTGGACAGACAGGGGATGGGGCAGGGGCAGGACAAGGCAGAGAGGACACATGGAGGGAACGATTGGTCGCACTAGAGGCAGGTGGTAGAGCGCATGCTTTGCATGTATAAGGTCCAAAGTTCAATCCCTGACATCTTCGATTCAAGATCTCAGGTAGCATGCCTCGATGAGGCCTCTGCCGGAGACCCTGGAGAGCCAATTTTGAAACCCTGCTGCTGTTTCAGGTTGTAATAATACTGGGCTAAAGATGGACCAGTGGTCTGACTCAGTTAGGCAGCTCCTTATATCCTTAAGGGGAAAATAAACTAGAAATCATAACATACTGGCCTGTAATCATATAGCCTGGACCCTTGAAGGAGAAGTTATGCTTAACTGAACATTAAATTTAATTAAAGTGGGACCAATCCGATGACCACGGATCCTCCACCTGCACTCACATGCATGCATGCAGTTTCTGCGCAGCACAATGTGCTGGCAATGGAGGTGCGTGAGGTTCCTGCACAGGCACACGTAGGATCCACAGGCCATCGGATCGGCTCCTGTAATATTTCCCTTTTTCTAATAAGAGAGTCCACATGTGTCTGTCAAACATTCCTATGTTAAGAGGGAGCTACATGACTGTTTCATACAGGGTCCCAGCTTGCCTGGTTCTGACACTTGCCCCTTCTATTGCTCCTGCTCCTGCCCCTAATGCCAAGATTTATATTCTGACTAAACAATCAGAAGAAAGACCCTTCAGAAGAACCTTAGTTATGGGCTTGAAAAGTATAAATTGGAAACAGCTGATTCATTAAACATGGCCATCTTTTTCCACTATAAGGTTTTCCCACCTGCCATGGCTGCAAAAATGACTTCTATGGAGAAGTGTTGAGGGCACCCGAAAAAAAAAAAGTAGAAATCAATATATAAAAAACCCCAAATGTAGTGAAGTATTTTATGAAGTACTTCAAATTTATGAAGTATTTTACTTCACAAATTACCTAAACTGTTTATTATTTTCTCTCTCTTTGTTCCCTATTGTAAGGGAAGAAAAGGGAAGAGAAACTATTAGAAAACCTAAACTATGAGAAAAAACTGAGGGTCAAACAGTTGGAAGGACATTTTCAGCTCTTCAAAATGTATTCTAAATAAATAGCCAATTCTCCTGAGGCTAGAAGAGTCAATACCCAGAGGCAATTATTACAGCATTAGCATCTATTCTCACTAGGCAGTTCTTTCTCTTCTGATCTTCTTTTTGATGAATGTGAAGAGTTTGAGAATGTGAACACAGCATGAATGCGTTGGGCCAGCTTAGCAGGGGAATTTGTGGGTGTAGGTGATATTGTTTGGATTCCTTATGATTCCTTCCAGCTTCTTGAGTTATCTTTCATGCTTCAGTTGTAAATTATTTCTCAACAAATTCCTCTTCTTTTGTATAACCAATGTGAATTTTATTATTTCACTAAACACATCAGCCATTAAAATTACATTTAAAAAATAATTTCAATTTCATGTGAAGAGATATATAAAGGTGTTGCAAAACTAGGATTTACCTGTTGAATAATAAAATCTGATTCCATTTTTTTCAAGTGTGGTTGGCGTGCTGGTTCCAATTGTAATAATAATAATTCATAAGTTTTATTGTTTAAGCCGTAGCCATAGCAAAATTTACATGATAGTCACACGATACAAATTTCCATAGATAGACAATACATAACACAAAACACAGATTCAAAATATAAAATACGGACACAGATTAATTCGTATTAGAATTCCGTAGGCCATAGTCAAAACTAAAAAGTACCTAAAGTTTAAAAATCAGCTTACCCTTCACGGGGGTTATGGTGGCGGCATTTGTCCCCTGACAAAGCATCCCCTGAACAGTATATACAGACGGCGTCATCCCGCTGAACGGTACCCCCAATAATTAAAAAGATGGCTTACCCTTCACGGGGGTTATGGTGCCAACATTTGTCCCCTGACAAAGGATTCCCTGAACAGTATATACAGATAGCATCATCCCGCTGAACAGTACCCCCAATAGTTCAAAAGTCAGCTTACTGTTCACGGAGGTTATGGTGCCAGCATTTGTCCCCTGACAAGACATCACCTGATCAATATATACCAGTGACATCATCCCATTGAATGGCGCCCCCATTAACCAGGCCCAAAATATTAAAATTTAAAACATGACCAAAATGGTTAGTGTGTAGAATAATAATAATCATATTAAAGTTCAATATTGAAGGCCATAAAGTTATAACATGTCAATGTAACTCTGCGATTCATGCCGCTAAAGTGAAACAGAAGATAAAAACTTAAGTCCGCTATGGCCTCACAGGGAGCCAGAGTTATGATGTAGAAAGCTGCCTCCTCGGCTATGTGGATTAGATGGTAAACACAGTAGCAATGAGTCCCAATTGTAAGAGATGGAGACACAGTAGTTCAGATTATATCATTTATTGGTCCAACACATCTGTTGGTGCCTCATAAGGACTCACAAGGCCCTTCCTTGTGGTTGTAAAAAGTCAGAACTTATCATTTGAATTACTTTTTTCTCCATTTTAAAACAATATGAATAAGGGACCCAGTGTAGCCTTGTGGGTAAGATGTTGGGTTGAGAGCCCTGAGTTAAAATCCCATCTTATTTATTTATTTATTTATTTATTTTAATTTGTTATCCCTTCCCTAAAAAGTCTCAGGGCAGATTACAATTAAAATTTAAACATAAGATATAAAATATATATAAAAGCATATTTTAAAAATCCATTAAAACAGTAAGAAACAGAAAACTCCCCCCAAACCCTATCCCTCTCACAACCTCCTACAAAACCTACCCAATACCACCTCCCCACATCCCAAATCCAACTCCCCCTCACAATCCTACTGTAAATTCACGCACCAAACCACCAAATCCTGCCTGTCAAATGCCTTTACAAACAAAAAGCTCTTACTCTGCCTCCAGAAACTTAGCCATGACTGTACTGGGTGGCCTTAGGTAAGACACTATCTTTCAGCCTCAGTACAGGAATAATAATGACCTACCTTACAGGATTATTGTGAGGATGAACTAGATAAGGCAGATGATCTCATGCCCAGTGTGAGCAGCACATGCAGCATGTGCACACATATGTGTGCACAAACCTCATGCACTCCTGGCATGGGATCCGCAGCGTGTGCGCAAATCACGCAGTTGCATGTGTGTGCGTGCACATGGCTTTGCATGCAGGGCATGGGATCGGCCCCAAAGATTGTAAAGCACCCTGAATAGTGAAAGGGCTATATTAAAAAATGGTGTTTCAACAACTTAATTTCAAAATATAATTGCAAAGAGTGCCAAATATTAATTAAGGGCCAAGTTCTACTGTCAATTATTGTTGTGCAAATCCAAAATGATACAACTGAAATCTGAGTCATTCTGATATAACAGAGAAAAATCTGGCTGAAGCATTATCACTCAATTTGATAATGGCTGAAACTTTTATTTAGCCCCAAATAGTACTTTAAAAATCAAAAGACTATTTCACTGAAAGGTTGGGTTTATAACTGAAGTATGAAACTGAGAACTTAATTATATGTATGAGAGTGACACTGTTTGTAACACATAGGCTGCAATCCTGAAATCACTTACTTCAGAACAGTCACATTGGGACTGCTCTGAAGCAAGTGTCTGAGGACCGCAGCTTCAACATCATGTAACATGGTAAGGCCAAATCCAGAAGGAATCGTTCGTTCCATTAATTAAAATGGGATTTGGCTCAGATTCTTATTGTTTAAGTATCAAATGTTTTCAAGGAAGACACAATTCATTTCATGTATAGATCCTGAAAGAGGAAATGTGACATATATCTAGGAATGGACATTCTTTAAGGAGCAAATAGTCAAGTCACAACACACAGTGCACAAAGAGTTTTGTTCTCCTTTAGGAAACGTAACATGATAACAAGTGACTTTCATTTTTCACCCACTCAGAACAATTGCAGTGTCTGATATTGGATTCTAAATTGTGTTGGCCTCTGGTTACAAGAAACCAACAGAATGGAAATGACAATAATGTTATCACCATGGGACTAGATAAAGTTATCTGATGGTAGCACATAAGGTTGTGTGTGCCATCATAATTGTATCACTGAATGAAGGAAACATTTCTCTCAGCAGTCAAACATAAAATACAATTCAGTGAAGCAGAAGTAGTTGATTTACCTTTTTTATCTCCTTCCTTTTTCACTGGAGCTGAAATAAAATAAAATAAAATAAATAAATAAATAAACCCCCCTCCCCAATATCTAAATTTTACAAGAAATAATACTATAAAGAATCTAGTCAGTTTTTTCTGTTCTAATAATATACGTTATGTTAGTGCCTTTCATGGAGATGCTTTACCAATATTAATAAATTTATTCCTCAAGAGGATTAGTCTACAGTAATACTTATTACTCCTCATATTTATCTCCTATGATTAGATTATTGTTTCTAACATACATACTGACGCCAGTCTCAGTGGTGCAGAGCGTGAGTTCATGGCATCCATGGCAACCATGGGCCGGTCCCAAATTGTCAACGGTCCAACGCATGATGGGGGGCATACCCTGGACCTGGTGTTTTGCACTGGCCTTGAGGCGGGGGATTCGTTGATGGGGGAGATGTCAGTAGAACCCTTGTCATGGATGGATCATTACCTCCTGCGAGCATGTCTCCTGGCACATATCTGCCCCCGAGCATGTCTTCTGGCACATATCTGTCCCCCCCCCTCGGGGGGGGGGTTAGAACCGATTCTAATGGTTCGCTGCCAGAGACTAATGGAACCTGAGCAGTTCTGTAAAGCTCTTGGGGAGGTACCCTCTGATCTTGATGACTGCTCGCTCAATGACCTTGTGGCTTTATGGAATACCTGGCTGTTGGACACCATCAACCAGACGGCTCTGAGGCATCCACTCCCTCTGTGATGGCTCCTCAGGCCTCTGTGGTTTACGGAGGGCCTGAGGTTGTTGAAGCGGGAAGGGCGGTAGTTGGAGCAACAGTGGCGCTGTTCGTGTGCTGAAGCTAACAGATTGCAACATAGAGCCAGTTTATATACCTATGCTGTAGCTGTACAGGCAGAAAAAAAGGAGTTTTTTGCTGCCCGTATAGCCTCTGTAAAAACTCATCCAGTGGAGTTTTTCTGGGTGGTGAGGGGATTGGCCAGTCCTCCCTCCCTCCACCTGAAATTGGAGGTATCTAATGACCGTGGTGACATGTTTGGTGATTATTTTGCACAGAAAATCACTCGGATTCACCATAACTTCAACACTGCACTTATTGCAGTGGGTGAACCAGAGGTTGTGGAAGCCCCACCTTCTCCGGTTTTGTGGGATCAATTTCAGTTGGTGTCATCTGCCAGGGTGGGGGATGTTCTTGGGGCTGTTAGGGCAGCCTTTTGGGAACTTGACCCATGCTTGTCCTGGCTGGTTAAGGCCAGTCAGGAGACGGTGGAGCCGTTGTTGGTGGGGTGATCAATGCCTCCCTTCGGGAGGGCAGAATGCCAGGCTGCCTCAAAGATGCGGTGGTGCAGCCTCTGCTCAAAAAACCATCACTTGACATTGATTCCCTTGCCAGTTATTGGCCAGTCTCTAACCTTCCCTTTTTAGGAAGAGTTATTGAGCGGGTGGTGGCCCAGCAGCTGCAGGGGCATCTAGACTACACTGGTTATCTGGATCCCTTTCAGTCCGGTTTTCATCCAGGCTATGGCACGGAGACTGCATTTGTGGCCTTGGTCGATGACCTTCGCTGTGAATTAGATCAGGTTTGTTCAACCCTGCTAATTTTGTTAGATCTGTTGGCTGCTTTTGATACCGTTGACCATGAGATATTGATGACTCACTTGCGGGATCGAGCTGGAGTGGGCTGGATCATCCTTGACTGGTTCCACTCCTTCCTGGCCGGGAGAATTCAGCGTGTGGTGCTTGGGGATTATGATTGTGCTTCATCTCCACAGGACCTCACATGTGGTGTCACTCAAGGTTCTATTCTGTTCTCGCTGTTCAACGTGTATATGCAGCCACTTGGTGAGGTCATGAGTTGGTATGGGGTGCGGGGTCATCAATATGCTGATAACACCAAACTCTACCTCTCGTTTTCATCTGATCCAGACCTGGCAGTCCAGGTGCTTACCCAATGTCTGGCGGCTGTTGGGGATTGGATGAAGGCGAGCCGACTGAAGTTGAATCCCAACAAGACAGAGGAAGGAAGGGAAGTGGATGTGGTGGTTCCCATCATTGATGGGGTTCGCCCTCCGCTGGTATTCCAGGTCTGTAGTCTAGACGTGCTCCTTGATCTGCAGCTCTGCCTGGATCTCCAGGTGGGGACTGTGGCGAGGAGTGTGTTTCACCAATTACCTCTGGTATGACGGCTTCGGCCATACGTTTCAGATAGCGATCTGGCCACCATCATCCATGATTCTATTTATTTTTATTTATTTAATTAATATATTTATACCCCACCCCACCCCTGTGAGCAGCTCAGGGCGGCTAACAAATTTCAGGAAAAAAATAAAATAAAACAACCTTAAAAACATTTAAAACAGTTGTAAAAAACTTACAGATAAAACAGGGAGAGGACAAAAAAAATAAATAAAGAATAATAAAGAAGGGTAGGAGGATAAAAACACACTAACCCACCCTCTCACCCTCCCCAAAGGCCTGGGCGAACAGTCAGGTTTTACAAACTCACCGGAATGATAAAACGCTCGGGGCCAGGCGAGCTTCCTCCGGGAGGGAATTCCAAAGGTGCGGCCCAGCCACTGAGAATGCCCTCTCCATTGTGGCCCCCGGCTTAACATGGGGGGCCTCCAAGAAGGCACCCCTGGCAGACCGAAGGAGCCACTCTGGGGCGTGGAGGGCGAGGCAATCCCTGAGGTATGAGGGGCTGAGACCGTGAAGGGCCTTATATATCAACACCAACACCTTGAACCTGGATCGGCATGCTATTGGCAGCCAGTGCAGAGCCCGGAGCACAAGTGTTATGTGGTCCCGGCGACCCGTCCCCGAAGTAGGCAGGCCACCGCATTCTTCACTAGCTGCAGCCTCTGAACCAGGAACAAGGGTAGCCCCACGTAGAGCACGTTGCAGTAGTCCAGCCTCGCGGTGATGAAGGCATGGACGAGGGAGGCCAGGTCCGGGCCAGAGACATACGACCACAGTCTATGCACCAGATACAACTGGTGGAAGGCAGCCTTCGCCACGTCCTCTACCTGCTGCTCCAGGCAGAGATCTGCGTCCAGCACCACCCCCAGACTCCGGGCCTGTTGAGCTACAGGAGGGCAAACCCCCCCAATCAGGGGGGCCGACACCTCCCTCGCTCTCCCCACCACCATCACCTCCGTCTTATCGGGGCTGAGCTTCAGTCTGCTCTGCCACATCCATTCTGCCACGGCCCCCAAACACTGGGATAGCAACGAGACGGCAGGGTCTGGGTCAGCTGAAAAAGAGAGGTACAGCTGAGTATCATCAGCATATTGGTGACAACGCACCCCGAACCCTCTCACAACCTCCTCCAATGGCTGCATATAAACATTAAATAATAATGGAGACAGAATGGAACCCTGCGGACAAAGCGTGGGGGCAAGATGTTTCAGCTCCCAGCACTACCCGCTGGCTTCTCCCCGAGAGGAAGGAACGGAACCATTCAAGAACAGTCCCATCCAGCCCCCCCAGATCATGCAGCCATCTCAACAACAGCCCATGGTCCACGGTATCAAAAGCGGCCCAGAGATCTTTTATTTTATTTCAACAAATTTATACCCCGCCCCTCCTGCAAAGCAGCCTGGGGCGGACAAGAAACGTTGAACGTCCTGCATCCATCTCTTGGTGGAGATCGTCGACCAAAGCCACCAGTGCCATACAGTGCCATGGCTGGGGCAGAACCCAGATTGAAAAGGGTCCAAGAAACCAATGCTGTCTAGATGCGCCTGGAGTTGGATCACCACCACCCATTCAATAACCTTCCCTAAAAAGGGAAGGTTAGAGACAGGTCAGTAGCTGGCGAGTGTGTCCACATCCAACTATGGTTTCTTCAGTAGGGGGTGCACCACAGCCTCCTTGAGGCTGGGCGACAACCTCCCCTGCTGCAAGGATGCGTTAACCACCATCACCAGCACCGTCCCCAACGTCTCCCTGGAGGCTTTCACCAACCAGGATGGGCACGGATCAAGTTCACAACAAGTGGCTCTCACAGACGCCAAGACATCCACCGAATCAGCCGGTGTCACTTCCTGAATCTCCCCCCATGAAGATTCACCAGTCGGAGCCTCCATCACCTCGTGCTCTCTGCTTACTGCCTCTAATCCAGCATCAAAGTCGCTCTGAATCCAAGTGATCTTGTCTGCAAAGTAAGTGACAAACTCCTCACAGCAGGCCTGGGACACGTCCCCGTCCAGGTGGAGGGAGGCCGGACTAACCAACCCCCGCACCACTCGAAACAGTTCTTCCAGGCATGACTTCGCAGACGCTATGAGGACAGCAAGGAACTCCTTCCTCGCTGTCCTCACAGCCTCAACATAGGACCGCAAATGGGCCCTATGGAGAAGTCGGTCGGAGTCAGAGCGAGTCCAACACCAGCGTCACTCCAGCCTCCTGCCTACTTGTTTCATCCCCCGCAGCCCCTCAGTAAACCAAGGGGCCCTGCGGTGATGAGACAGAGGCAGAGGGTGTCTCGGAGCCACCCTGTCAATGACCTCCTTCAGCAAGCTGTTCCAACGCTGGACCAGCTCATCAACAGAGTGACTGTCCAGGTCTAAGGTTAACTTCCTCAGGACCTCTTGGAACCTCTAAGGTTTCATCAGCCTCCGAGGGCAGACCATCCTAACTGGTCTCTTCCCCTTCTGGAGGGGTGCGCTGAGAGACTGGCCTGCAAGAGATAATGGTCCATCCATGACACCGCCCTGACCTCCCCCACTACCGGACCCCCCATCTCAAGGCCAGAACTGAAGATCAGGTCGAGGGTATGCCCCCCCCACGTGGGTCGGGCAGGTGACCTCCTGGGACAAATCCATGGTTGCCATGGTGGCCATGAATTCTCGCTCCGTCCCGACAAGGCCGGCATTGGCGTGAATGTTGAAGTCCCCCAGGAC
>QEPC01002874.1:1523232-1548506 GCA_003113815.1 Sphenodon punctatus
GGTTTGTTCATTCCCCTTCCCCCGTAGAATCTCCTGCCCCGCGTCCCCGCAGCGCAGGCTGGAAATTCTGCGCTGGGGTAAGCGGGGCAGGAGATTCCGCGGGGGGAGGGGAATTCCGCGGGAAATCTGCGATTCGCAGACCCGCGGATCCCTCGGGGCCCTGCCCATGAGTGGACCTTGGACCTGACACCTCCCTCCACCCCAGCGGGGGACTGGTACGCTGCACCTCCCACAGGCACCTGGGTCCCCTAGGGGCACAAGCCATCCAACCCCCTGGACCATATCGTCCACACCCAAGAACTACCCCTATGGCTGCGCCCCCACCCCACCCATCCACCAAATCCTGGCCCCCCAAACCTGGCTGCTCGCCCTGTGGCCTCTCACCCCCCCATACTTACCCCCAATCTCCCCCGCCATCCTGCTGTCACCAAGGACTGGCAGGAGACATCCCCTCACCTGGTTTCCCTCTCTCACAGGGGTAGGGTGCCCTCCCCCACCACCACCAATAACCCTCCCAATGCAACCCCTGCTGCCACCAGGGACTGACACTGAGACACCCTCACCAACCACCCCCCTCTAACCACACTCTCACCAACCACCCCCCTCTAACCACCCCTCCTACTCCTTCCCCCTTAACCCTGGACACAAAAAGACCCCTGCCACAAAAACTCCCCAGAATCCCCTGCCGCCCCAAAGTGCCCCTAAGTGCTGCGCCCTTTGGCCGCAGCCCTTTGGACCGCAGCTTGCGGCCAGCGGCCTCTGGCAGCTGGGCTTAATAGCCCTCCGGCTACTTCTGGGTTGGGGAGGGGACAAGCTGGCCTTCACAGCCCACTTCTTTGATCCCCCTCACCCCTCGGCACTCACAGGTCTCTTATTCTTCTCCCCCACAGGTTTATTACCTCAATATTGGACTATTGCAACACATTTTATGTGGGGCTACCTATGGTGATGGCCCAGAGACTGCAGCTAGTGAAGAATGATGTGGCCCATCTTCTTACGGGGATGGGTTGCTGTGAGCATATTACACCAGTGCTCTGGGCTCTGTACTGGCTGCCTATACTGTTCTGGGCCTGATTCAAAGTATTGTTTTTGACCTATAAAGCGCTATATGGCCTTAGCCTGACTTACCTTGAGGACCGCCTTGCTCGCCAAGCTCTGGAGCAGCCTCTGCAGTCCACTGGGGGTGCCCTTCTCGTGTTCCCCCATGTGGCCCAGAGGGCCACTATGGAGAGAGTGTTCTCGGTGGCCACACCTAGGCTGTTGAACTCCCTCCCAGTGGAGGCCCAGGTGGCCCTGGATCTCCCTTCCTTCCATTGTATGTATAAAACCTGGCTGTTACGCCTGGATTTCGGCAAGGGAGATGGGGTGTAGGGTGGGATGGGGGTGGTTTTGATTTTGTGCCTCTCTTTTTATTGTATTTTATTGTATTTGTTAGTTTTATTGATTGTATGTGTTTTAACATTGTAAGCTGCCCCGGGCTGCTTGGAGCAGGAGGGGCGGGGTAGTAAATGATTTTATAAATAAATAAGTAAATAAATAAATAAGCAAGCTCAATTTGACCAAGACAGAGCTCTTTATTTTTCCTTCCCTGACAGAGCTTTCCTTACCTGACATCTTTTCTGTCTTTTTGGAAACATTACCATCATCCTCATTAATCAGGCCTTTCCCTTGACTTGAGATCACTAGGCTATAACTAAATTTTGCTTATTCTTCTCATACAACATCTATAAAACACAGCCTTCTCTTACTATCCCTGCAGCTTAATCTTTCATCATCTTGAGTCATCCATAACATTCTCTCTTTGGCCCTGACAAAATCCACTTACATGCCTTATTTCCATTTGAAATGTTGCTGTGAAGACCATTTCCTTGGCTTATCACTTTGACTATTGGTAATTTCAGATGTGACACTACCACAGTCAACCACACTGGATCACAGCTGAACCAGTGTGGTGGCTGCGATGGGTGGCATGTCTGTTTGAACCCCACCAGATGGTCACCATGGTGAATTCCTGGCAGGGTTCAAATGAAACCACGGTTCTGGGGGTGAGGCCGGCCTCACCTCCAGAACCGTGGTTAGCTGAACGACGATCAAGAAAGGGGCAAAAATAACATATGTTACCTTGCCCCATTCCTGAGAGTGGTCCGGACCGTGGTACAGGATTGCCCATCTCCCTGAGGGCAGGTGGATGTGGAAGCGCGAGGGGTGGGACCATGCAGCCGCACGTCACATCGCATGGACCCGCCCCCTCCAAGAGTCCCCTGCGTGATGAAACTCGCATGTCTAAAGGCCGGCTGGCTTCATCACTGACCGGGTTCCAAGATGTTGGGCCTGGAGGCCCAGCACATCTGAAATTACCCTATGTAAGTTTCCCTCTCTTTCAGATGCTCCACTGACTTTCCCTTCTTCACTCCATCAAACACAAAGAACTAGTCTTTAATTTTAAGGCCTCATCAACTATTTCTGCTTTATCTAATGATTATCATATTTTACTGAGATGCTGACTGGGATGAAATGAATATTTCATGTGAATACCGAATTCAATGAATTCAGTGTATCCCCTATCCATTTAAACAAAGTGGATACAAAGCGGCATTCACTTCTTGCTTCATTTGAAGTTCTGAATATTCATTTTGGTGACTTCATGTTCTTCTGATTTGTTAATTCATTTGATACTTTGTTTACGTCAGCAGGGCAGAATACTCAAATACCAATTAGCAAAGTAACTGAATAAATGAATACAAAGTAACCAAATAAACAAAGTTATAGATTATTTCAAAGGTGGTGAAGACTAATTTGGATATTCATACATGGGAATAATTATCTGAATTATGTTTGTGAATATGAAAAGTCATATTCATTTCAGCCCTTATGTTGACTGTCATGTTTCCACCAATGATGACAGCATTTACTGTATTAAGTTTGTAGATAAGTCATGTTTCTTTCATGCTGCACCATTATGAAAGAAGCTAACTGTAGACCTCTGTGAAAATGTATCATTTTCAAAAACTTCTAAAACAATTTCCTTTCTGTGTTATCTGTAAAACCTAACAATGGCTTTGATGTTGGCTGACTGCCTAGTGTAGTGATTAGTATTACTAGTATGACTAGTAGAACTATAGAAATTATAAGCAGTAGTAGTAATATTCCCATCTGCTGTTTCGGGGCTTTATTTAATAGATGGTCAGTTATTTGGGAGAGGAGCTGTCTTTGATATATTATTGTGCAGGGTCTAGTATAATGGGGCTTTGATATATCACTTGAACTTGTAGGCCAGTGGTTCCAAAATCTTTTGGCTGCATTACCCCATGTGAAATTAAAACAGAGTCCTCTGACCCCAAACATCAAGTAAAATGTGCAAAGTTTATGAAATGTCAATTGGGACTGCCATCCCATCTGATGATGGAATGATTACACTTGGCATCCGTGCCACAGTTTCAGAACCTCTTCTTGTTTAAACATTACCATAATAAATAAAGGCACTTGCTATGAACCTCAAACCACTTACTCCAGAGTAGTTCTCTTGACTTAAATGACACTACTCTGAAGTGAATGATTTGAGGGTAATGGCTATTTGTGTGGTGTATCTACAAGTAGATTGGGGAATTGGGGTGTTTATGGTTTAGTGTGAGAGGTGGGATTCAGCCACAACTCCTCTGTGATGGGTGATATGAGCCTGTGGAGTGTGTGCTTTTCTGGATGAGAGATGAGGGAGTGCATGGAGATTGGGAACCTTTTTGTGAAAAAGACAAGGGAGAGGGAGTGGGTGGGATGGGAAGAGGTGTGGGTTTTGGTGCTTGGAGGTGAGTTAGGAGGTGGGGGGGTGTTATTATATATATATATGGAAGGGTGGAATAACAAATTTAAATAAATAAATAAATAAATAAATAATACTGGATTTGAACTGAGGGGTCTCATCCCAACATCTTATCCATAAGTCTACACTGGGTCTCTTATCCCACCCTATCCCAACAATAATTGGGGGGGGAAATATTGCAGTGGTTTACAATAATTATATTAAATATATAATGCAATAATATTATGCAATTTTTTTCTCTTTTGGGATCGGGTGGGATATTATTGCATTATATATTTTGTTGCATATTATATATGCAATAATATTATGCATTGCAATATTATGCAATATTGCAATAATTTTATGTAATTAATTTTTTTAAATGATTGTAAGCCACCCTGAGTCTCTTTTGGGATAGGGTGGGATAAGAGACCCATGTCAAAAATAAGTAAATAATAATAATAATAGTAATAACAGTAGTAGGCATGTGCAACACTTATCTTTTAATTTAAATCTATGGGTTAAAAACCCAGCTGTTTTCAGGGGGTTTGTAAAAACTCCATTTGTTTTGGATTTTTTTTTTTTTTTAAAATTTAAATTACAAAATAAACACTGGGGTCATTCTGCACATGCACTGCCCTTTTCCAAAATAGCATCACCAGTGTCAGCACCATTTTGGAAAGGGGCCGCAAGTCTGCACATGTAGAGACTGGCTGCCCTTTTGGAAAGCGGCATGCATGCACAAAATGGTCCAGTGTCAATTTTGCACATGCACTGTGATTTGTAATTTTTTTAATATTAAAAGTATTTTAAAAAAAATAATAATAATCACCATCCATGCACAAAATGGCCACTGGACCATTCTGCGCACGCACAGCCCTTTTCCAAAATGCACGTGCACACTGTCTTTTTCCAAAAGGGCACTGACACTGTCGGTGCCATTTTGGAAAAGGGCCACGCATGCACAGGGCCCCAACTGCCATTTTGCATATGAGCAGTGATTTTTTAAATATTAAATTAAATTAAAAAATCCACACTGTACATTAGTTACTAAAACGAATGGGATTCAATTTGTTGTAGTAACTAATAGAAATTAAACAAATTGCACAACCGCAATAATTAGGTTCCAATGGTTACTGGACTGGAAACACCATAAGTTACAAGACTTTCTGGGCTCATGCTAGAGAGCCAATAGGTGAATATTCAGTTTAAAGGAAGTGTATGTCGAAAAACTCAGGCTTTTGAGGAAAGCATGGAGCTGTGCAGACAGATGATCTTCATAAGTGCATAATCTTATTTCCACATTTAATGACTCGCTCCACCTAACCCCGGCCCATGACCGGAACAGTCTTGGGCTGGGAGGAGGCAAGGCCACGCTGACAAGCGCAGGGGGTGGGGCCATGTGGACCCACATCCACACGTTCCCTGACCTCTCCCCAACCCCTCCCCAGCCCCAGAAGCCTGAATGCTTGTTTGGTGGCCAGGCAGACCCCTGCCCAGGATGAGAGATTCACCCCGGGGTGTGTTTAAGTGTGGCAGCTTGTCACATTTAAAAACACCATTCATTTACACTTGTATAAAATAACTGCAAAGTATGTGTAAAATATAATTCTGATTTGGAGATCCACATTTGCAGTTTGTGTAGGAGTAAAGGGAAAATGAGCAAAATGAGTTTATGTCCTTTGTATTAGGATTGACTAGAAGCTGCTTCAGCTTGTGGCAAAATAGAGATCAACCGCAAAGTTCCCTATGTTATGCTGACCTGGTAATGGTCCCCAAGGTGGCCATGGCACCAGCTGTGCCCCTTCCATTAGTTTTAACCCAGCTCAGCATTCTGTTACATCGGAAGAAATGCTTGACTGCTTTACGGCTCTTTTGTGCTTCTGAAGTACTGTAGACAACTTTATCAAAGAAACAGGATCTGGTCAAATATGTTGTTCAGTTTTTGTTTGCTTCTTTTTTTTTTCTTCAGGTGTAACTAGTTATGCAAAGGTCAGTGGAGAATCACATTCCTCCTTTTTAGAAAGTGCCATTAGAGGCAATTCCTTCCATTTCCCGCTCAAACTTCCCTACCTAAAGTTATGTAAGTTGTTGCTAAATGCGAAGTTCATTGTCAACAAGGCCCCAATTGTCCGGGATGTCATCTTGGATGGGGCTGTGGAACTCGCATGTATTACGGAGACCTGGCTGGACGAGATGGCTGGACCAACTTTAGCCGATCTCGTTCTGGCCGGGTATGCTGTGCAGCACCGCATGGGTGGCCGGGGAGGAGGTGTAGCAATTATTTTTAGAGAGGACTGGCCTGTTAGGAGATATCCAGTTCAGGAGATCTCAGATATTGAGGCCCTCCATGTGGTGTTCGATTTGGCTGGGGGCAAGCTAGGGGTGCTGCTGGTATACCGGGCCCCTTCCTGTCCGGCGGCATTCCTTATCACTCTAGCGGAGCTGGCCTCGGAGGTGGCGTTGGGCTCCTCCAGGACCTTGGTCCTGGGGGACTTCAACATTCACGCCAATGCCGGCCTTGTCAGGGCGGAGTGAGAATTCATGGCCGCCATGGCAACCATGGATTTGTCCCAGGAGGTTACCTGCCCGACCCACATGGGGGGGGCATACCCTCGACCTGATCTTCAGTTCTGGCCTGGAGGTGGGGGGTCCGGTTGTGGGGGAGGTTAGAGCTGTGCCCTTGTCATGGACGAACCATTTTCTCCTTCAGGCCAGCTTCTCAGCACACCCCCTCCAGAAGGGGAAGGGACCAGTTAGGTTTGTCCACCCTCGGAGGCTGATGGAACCTCAGCGGTTCCAAGAGGTCCTGAGGAAGTTAACCTTGGACCTGGATGGTCACTCTGTTGATGAGCTGGTCCAGCATTGGAACAGCTTTCTGGAGGAGGCCATTGACAGGGTGGCTCCGAGACGCCCTTTGCCTCTGTCTCATCACCGCAGGGCCCCTTGGTTTACTGAAGGGCTGCGGGGGATGAAGCAAGTAGACAGGAGACTGGAGCGACGATGGCGTTGGACTCGATCTGACTCTGACCGACTTCTCCATAGGGCACATTTGCAGTCCTATGTTGAAGCTGTGAGGACAGCAAGGAAGGAGTTCCTTGCTGTCCTCATAGCGTCTGCAAAGTCACACCCGGCGGAGCTGTTTCGAGTGGTGCGGGATTTGGTTAGTCCGGCCTCTCTTCACCTGGACGGGGACGTGTCCAAGGCCCACTGTGAGGAGTTTGTCACCTACTTCGCAGACAAGATTGCTCGGATTCAGAGCGCCTTCAATGCTGGATTAGAGGCAGTAGGTAGAGAGTGCGAGGTGATGGAGGCCCCATCTGGTCCATCTTTGTGGGGGGAGTTTCAGGAAGTGATGCCAGCTGATGTGGTGGATGTCTTGGGGTGTGTGAGAGCCACTTGTTGTGAACTTGATTCGTGCCCGTCCTGGTTGGTGAAAGCCTCCAGAGAGACTTTGGGGACGGTGCTGGCGAGAGTGATTAACGCGTCCTTGCAGCAGGGGAGGTTGTCGCCCAGTCTCAAGGAGGCTGTGGTACGCCCCCTGCTGAAGAAACCATCGTTGGACGTGGATGCATTCGCCGGTTACCAACCTGTCTCTAACCTTCCCTTTTTAGGGAAGGTTATTGAACGGGCGGTGGTGATCCAGCTCCTGGTGCATCTAGATAGCATTGGTTTCCTAGACCCTTTTCAATCTGGGTTCCGCCCCGGCTATGGCACTGAGACGGCGTTGGTGGCCTTGGACGACGATCTCCACGAAGAGATGGATGCAGGATGTTCAACATTTCTTGTCCTGCTAGATCTCTGGGCCGCTTTTGATACCGTGGACCATGGACTGTTGTTGAGAAGACTGCGTGTCCTGGGGGACTGGATCGGACCGTTCTTGAGTGATTCCATTCATTCCTCTTGGGCAGAAGCCAGCGGGTAGTGCTGGGAGCCGAAACATCTTGTCCTCGCGCTTTGTCCTGCGGCGTTCCGCAGGGTTCCATTCTGTCTCCATTATTATTTAATATTTATATGCAGCCCTTGGGGGAGGTCGTGAGACGGTTTGGGGTGCGTTGTCACCAATATGCTGATGATACTCAGCTGTACCTCGCTTTTTCAGCTGACCCAGACCCTGCGGTCTCATTGCTATCCCAGTGTTTGGGGGCTGTGGTGGAATGGATGTGGCAGAGCAGACTGAAGCTCAACCACGATAAGACGGAGGTGATGGTGGTGAGGAGAGCAAGGGAGGTGTCAGCCCCTCTGGTTGGGGGGGGTTCGCCCTCCTGTAGCTCAACAGGTCCAGAGTCTGGGGGTGGTGCTGGACGCGGATCTCTGTCTGGAACAGCAGGTAGAGGGGATGGCAAAGGCTGCCTTCCGCCAGGCGTATCTGGTGTGGAGGTTGCGTCCGTACATCTCTGGCCCAGACCTGGTCTCCCTCGTCCATGCCTTCATCACCTTAAGGCTGGACTACTGCAATGCACTCTACGTGGGGCTACCCTTGTTCCTGGTTCGGAGGCTGCAGCTAGTCGAGAATGCGGCGGCCCGCCTCCTTTTGGGGACGGGTCGCCGGGACCACATAACACCTGTGGTCCGGGCTCTGTACTGGTTGCCAATAGTGTGCCGAGTCAGGTTCAAGGTACTGGTGTTGATTTATAAGGCCCTTCACGGTCTCGGTCCCTCATACCTCAGGGATCGCCTCGCCCTCCGTGCCCCAGAGTGACTCCTTCAGTCTGCTGGGGGTGCCTGCTTGGAGGTCCCCCATGTTAAGCAGGGGGCCACAATGGAAAGGGCATTCTCGGTATCCGGACCACGCCTTTGGAATTCCCTCCTAGAGGAAGCTTGCCTGGCCCCAAGCCTTTTAACATTCTGGCAAGTTTGTAAAACCTGGCTGTTCACCCAGGCCTTTGGGGAGGGTGGGCTAATGGATTTTTATCACCCTACCCTTCCTTATTATTTTTTGTAAATTTTTGTCCTCCCTGTTTTTGTAAGTTTTTTTATTATTGATTAAATATTTTTAAAATTGTTTTAATTAAAAGTTGTTAGCCGCCCCGAGCTGTTTGCAGGAGGGGCAGGATATAAATATATTAAATAAATAAATAAATAAAGTATCTTACTGCTGGTTATCAGTTACCACAGATTATCATCTAATGTAAAAAATATATTAAGGAACTGTAGTAGAACCACATACCAGTTTGTGGGAGCTGCTCTAAAATGCTATTCAGCAGCAAACACTGTAAGTGAATCAACTCCCACCCTCCAGATGATATGTACTGTATATGCTCTACAAATCTCATGAGGCAGAAGAGACCTCATGTTGACTACCATTGCCAGTAGCATTGCTCTGATCAAATGTTCTTCCTCAAAGTTATAATGACAAGGTATACTTTTTTTAAAAAAAAAAGCACAGGAGGACTATCATTTTACATAGCTCTTTCAGAGGCTGAGCAATAGCTTATATCTACAATGAAACAAAAAGATGAATGGACTATCTAAGCAACTTGCTCTACAACCAATTAAAACCAGTGTACCTTTTGAGAGTAAATGTGTGTAATAAATCTTTGATAGGCATGAACTACGGCCTAGAAGGACATGAAATAAAACAGAATTATGAAGCAAATCAGACACCTTAATCAAAGGTCCTTTTAGCTGTATTCATTTTTCACTCACAAGAAAGAAAGAAAAATAATCTGAGCCTAACTATTTTAACAATGAGCTGAGACGACTCAGGTAAGTTGAACTCACTTAGGATCTTTATTGGGCTTGCTCTGCATGTCAGCACTCACAGATGCTGCTTCCTTGCTGCCTGCTTGTCTCCAACTGCCGGAGCCTGCCCATGCTCTCTCTGTGGCTCTGCCCCTTCTGGTGGCCCCTCCCAGGACTGTACCACTGCTCAAGTCCCTCTTTAACAACTATGATTATCCTATCAGGGCCCTTCATAACAGTTCTTGAATTAAGTAGAACAAGGAGCAATCATTAACCCTAGCTACTACAGTCGATCACCAGTCACTGGTGTCCTCTCTGTTCTCGATTCTTCTTCTTTTTCTAGAGTTAATTTAAACACAGTAGACAAGGGGATAAATTTTCCAACATGCACTTGATTCTCAAGGTTTCTTGGGATCTATTCTTGAATATATAGTATGTGCCACTCAGAAACAGACTCTGTCTCCCCCTAGGGACTTTGCACCACTGATTTCCAAATTGGGCAGTGTGCCAAATTGGGATAGCACCAATTAATTCCAGGGGTAGCAGGAGGCTGTAAAGGACCCAGGAGAGAGCAGGCAGCAGTGTGCATGTGCAGCTGTCTCCCTGTTAGTGTCCAGAGGTCTGCACATGCACAGTCTCTCTTCTCCGTTCTCCATTTCCTCCTTTTGCTTCCTGCAGAACAGAACCTGGGTTGCACTAGTAGATGCTACTAGAAGAAGCAAAGGAACTCCTGAGTCCCACTGCTGCCACATTGTGCTAGGACTCACCAGTGCACATCTGCCTAGCAGGTGAGATGGGGGCTGTGCAGTGGCTTTGTGGAGTGTGGCATCATAGGATAAAGTTTGGGAACCACTGCCTTACACACAAAAAACTTTCATGAAAATCAATGGAAGTTTTGTTTAAAGTGTTTAAAAAGTCTTTTTACTTTGGATGTGGTTTCACTTCCTTAAAAGGTACCTTTTCCAACATGGTTTGTAGCCTGGTTTCCTATGCAAGGAAGGTTTATGCGATCTTTGTGTGTGTGTGTGGTTTTCCCTCCCTTTAATATTTTTCAATCCTACAGGCCAATTTCAGCCACATTTGACAGATGGGCAGAAGGCTGAAGAGGAACATGCACACACACATCCCGCACCTCAAAATGTTTCTAAGAATAGGTGTGTAGAGATGGGAAATGTGTCCCTGTGGCAGAGACAGGTTTACTTGGTGTGAGTCTTGACAGGATTAGGCCCCAAATCATCACTTGCTACAGGGGATCAGCTCACAGTCCTTTATTAACAGTGCTCCAACTTTGCACAGTCCAGGTAGCCAGGCACAACCCTCTGGCTCCTTCACCATCCCCACAGACTATATAGCCAGACAAAACCCTCTGGCTTCTACTCCCAGTTTTCTGGGCCAGGCAAACCCCTCTGCAACCCAGGTATACCCCTTAGCTCAGGCAACACTTCTGAGCTTCTCAGTCCAGGAGGCAGAGCTCCCTCTTAGTTCCTTGCCTCCTTCACAGCCTGCCCTATACTGAGCTCTAGTTCAGTCTTTATTCTTCTCAGAACTGGCTCCGCCCCACCCGTACAGAGATGCTGCTCCTTAGGTGCTGTCCCATACTCTGCTCGGAGCCTGCAGCCCTGCCAGTACTTGTACCCCAGCTGGTGCTACTCTCTTAAAGGGCCCACAGCCCACAGGGATTCTGCCCTGTCACAGTCTCCCTTTTTAGCTCAAAAGCTCTACCGACTTACATTGAACAATGTCCTTCAGGAAACCAAGCCTCATTACTTCAGGCACTTGTTGCACAGAACTATTTGCTATATGTATATATAGATTTGAAGCAAAGAACCAAATCCTTATTTAAACACTTTTGTGCATTTTTCTTTCTAATGACTATGAAGACACTGTGATGCATGCTCAGTTTGGGCTGGTCTATTTTGGTTCAGATACAAAACCTAGCTGTAAGACATACGGAAACAAAGCTTGTGCACTGCTTGAATTTGCAGTACCTATGTACAACTACAATACAAATACTGTAATCTTATGTACATTATATTTTTATATGGGAGAGATGCATTGAATAACCAAATGAGAAAGTGAAAGCAAGCATATGTCCCCACTTGGGGCACTTTCCCATGTAACAAAGTGCGCCCAATTTGCCTCCAGGAAAATCTCCGGGAGGCAAATCAGGGGTTTGCAATGTGGAAATGTTAACTGGATTGGCAACGTGGCTATTGCCACACATTTTTGGCAGCAATCCTGTGGGGAATGCAAAGTCAGATTTACTGACTTTGCACCAGCTCTGAATCTGCCACAGGATTGCCACCAAAACCATGCAGGTTAAGATTTTCACATTACAAACCCCGCACTTGATTTTCCTCCCAGAGATTTTCCCAGGGCAAATTAGGTGCATTTTGTAACATGGGAAAGCACCCTTGGTATCTCAACTCACAGAGTTTGGGACCTTTGTTCTAAAGCATCTGGTGCTGACTGCTGACACATGTCAGCAACAGGATATTAGACTTGCATCAGCTATTTGATCATTTACGACTGCTGGTACTAGTATTGAGTATATATGTCTAAAGATGTAATTGCTACAAACTCTTTATTCCTGCAATCATTGTAGGATTGTTTTCTTATACCCTCTCCTTATATGTACATGATTTATATGGACTCTACTTCCATATTGCAGACATTAGGTAGGGCCCTTCACGGCCTGGGCCCTACCTATCTGCGGGACCGCCTCACTCCCCATGTGCCCGTGCAACCCTTGAGATTGTCCGTGGGAGCCTTTTTGGAGGTTCGGGTGAGGCAGGTGGCCACCAAAGTTAGATCTTTTTTGGTGGCCGCCCCTGTGCTGTGGAACTCATTCCCAGAGGAGGCTTGGCTAGCTCCCACTCGCCTGTCATTTCGGTGTTTATGTAAGACCTGGCTGTTCCGCCAGGCCTTTGGCGAGGGGTAGGGGGGTAGGGTTTTTGTTCCCCTGTATTGTATATTTTTAACGCTTTTAAATTGTTTTATTGTTTTTATACTGTTGTTCGCCGCGCCAGGCTGCCCTGTGGGCAGGAGGGGCGGGATATAAATTGTATATAAATAAATAAATAAATAAATAAATAAATAATTAGTTAAATTTAGCGAAGGGATGCACATTGCAGTCACTTACATCTAATGCAATTAACACTGAATTCAACATCTTGTATCTAAAGTGGCATATGGTGCACAAATCATGATGTTAATTTAGTTTTAATTTAATTGCTTGCTAACACAGTTCCTTGTTTATTGTATCCTGGCATTCTAGTGGGGAAAACGCCAATAGGAAAAAACTTAACTTTTTCTTCATAGATTCCCACATGGCAATGATTCCATAACCCACTGAAATAATTCTTTCTTACAGACTTTTCTCAGACCTTGCCTTTATGATCTCTATGACATGTCACTTATCATTGTTAAGAAAGAGAGGTCTAATGAAGCACAGCATTGCACATGGATGCTTAAAGCCACTTTGCACATTGAGGTTATACTTTTCTGACAAAATGTCAATGTCCTGTCACACACATTCAGCATCACTAGGATAGTTCAATTTGCGTTTGAAAGCACTGCATCTAAGAAGAAGTCCAGCAAATAAAAATGACTTAGGGAGATCTATCATGCCACAAACCGAGGGGACAACCAACCCCATCCCATGGCTTTTTAGAATGGGCATGAAAATCGCAGGCATTTGTAGCCTACCACAATCATTTCTCTCCTGCAACAAAGGCAGTGGCACTAGGGAGGTGGGGGTGGGGTCACAGGATTGCAACATCACATCTGCATGGGAACCTCCCACAAGAATTGCAATCAGGGCATTTTTAGATGGGCAGGATGAACAATTCAAGCGAGTCTCATGGGAGTTTTCAGATATGCATTCAGAAACCCTCAATATCTAGGGTTTATGGTTGTGCATTAACATAACACATGGGAGAATAGTTGACAGGTATAGGTAATTCATGGGTTTTATTGCCCTCCTGGGTGAGTAGCATCTTGTTTGAAAATGCCCACAGAATTACCCTTTTAAAAACCTGAAATGTGAGCCTTAGGGTGATTTCAGATGAGACGGGATGGCATTCGCCTCATCCCGGAATCACCCTTCTGATTCCCCACCAGAATCAGTCCGTCACGTGCTCCCCTCTGGGGAGACGGGCGGGCGCCGCAGCCAATGCACCCACAGCGCCCGCCCGAATTGACCATGGCCCGGAATTCCGCCGGGGATTTGGGGCCGTGGTTGCCATCCAGACAAGACGGGCCCCTTCATCGTGGCGAGGAATCACATTCACCATGCGATCGGCGCCAGCCCCGCCGGTTCCACCGATCGCGTGGTGAATGTGATTCCCCACCACGATTGACTGTGGCTAACATCTGGGGGGGAACTTCTGGTTCCCCAACAGACGTTACGAGGCCATTCCCCACCACAGGGTATTGACTGTGGCTGAGCGTGGTCTCGTAACGTCTGAAAATAGCCTTAGTCTTAGGGTGTTTTTAGACAAGCACCTCCCCACCTATTACCCACTCATCACCCACCCATCATGCATGTTGCAGAGCTGCATTGATGCCCTATGCAGCCCTGCAACATGAATAATGGGTGGATGATGAATGGGTAATGGGTGGGGAGGCACTTGTCTAAAAACACCCTTAATTGACAACATAAAACAAAATCCACCTTGCCAACTGCTTTGCTATATGGAGTGCAAGTATTTTTTCTTCAGAAATTTGGCCTGTTTTACTGCATGTGTGTGTAAATATAAATTTAGATGGTTGGAAAAGCAAGAAAAGCATTACAAAATTTTCTCCTCCGTGAACAAAGAAGGAAGTTCAAACATTTATTTGACATGAAGAATTACTTAATTTGATTTTGTCTTCTTTCAAACCAAAATAACATTCTTTGTTTTTGTTGAAGTTACACTTTTCTTTTTCAATCCCCTGCATACAGAATGAATCAGGAAAAAAGAGTAATGAATGGTCATTGTACAAGCATTGGGTTTGTAAAGAGAAAATGGTTTTGGATGTGCTTCTACACATACAAATGAAATTATGGGCTTCTTTTAATTTCAGATTTGACATTTTTAAATTTTGTGTCAAATAAACAGAACATTCAATAAGAAAATAAGAAGTTCCACCTAGCCCGGTATCCAGGAAGAGCTTCTGCCAAACAACTGATGGGGTGCCCCTACGGCCCCCATCAGCTGTTTGGTGGGTGCACCCAGCTGTTTGGCTGCAAGCCCCCTGTTCAGCTGTTTGGTGGGGAAGCTGCCATTAGGTGTTTGGCAGGCCAGATGTGTGCACCAAACAGCTGTTGGGGAAGTCCCCAAGCACCTCCATCAGCTGTTTGGCAAGGATGGGTAAGCATGCTCCTCCAGCCCCCCTGCATCAGCTGTTTGGTGGGGCCTGGTGAGCATATTCCTCCAGACCCCCTGATCAGCTGTTCGGTGGGTCCAGGTGAACGTGAGGGTCCAATCCACCAACCTTGCCTTGGGACAAGGGATCGGGCACAAATGTGACTTGTTTGTGGATTATTTTGCGGATAAAATCACTCGGATTCACCATGGTTTTGATGCTGCATTTTCTGAAGTAGGGTAATTGGAGGTTATGGAGGCCCCACCTTGTCCTTGTTTGTGGGATCAGTTTCAGTTGGTGACCCCTGCCGATGCGGAGGATGTTCTTGGGACTGTCAGGGCTACCTGTTGTGAACTGGACCCTTGCCTGTCCTGGCTGGTTAAGGCCTGCTGGGCAACAATGGGTCCGCTGCTGGCAGGGATGGTCACTGCCTCCCTTAGGGAGAGCAGGGTACCGGGCTGCCTTAAAGAGGCAGTGGTGTGACCCCTGCTCAAGAAACCATTGCTTGACATTAACTCCCTTGCCAGTTATCAGTCAGTCCCTAACCTTCCCTTTTTAGGGAAGGTTATTGAGTGGGTGGTGGCCCAGCAGTTGCCAGAGCATCTGGATCATGTCGGTTTTCTTGATCCCTCACAGTTGGAGTTTCATCCGGGTTATGGCACCGAGACTGCGCTTGTGGCATTGGTTGACAATCTTCGCCGAGAATTAGATCCGGGCCATTTGGCCCTGCTGATTCTATTCGATCTGTCAGCGGCATTTGATACCATTGATCATGAGATGTCGGTGACGTGCCTGCAGGACCGTGCAGGGGTGGGCGGTATGATTCTTGACTGGTTCCGCTCCTTCCTAGCTGGAAGAACTCAGCGAGTGATGCTCGCGGATTATTTTTCATCATACCAAGACCTCTCGTGTAGAATTCCATAGGATTCTGTTTTGTCCCTTCTCCTGTTCAACATGTATTTGCAACCACTTGGCGAGGTGGTCAGGAGATTTGGTGTGTGGTGTCATCAATATACTGATGACACCCAGCTCTACCTCTCCTTTTCATCAGACCCAGGCCCGGCAGTCTCGGTACTTACTGGGTGCCTGGCAGCTGTGGGGGATTGGATGAGGGTGAACCAACTGAAGCTGAATCCTAACAAGACAGAGGTGATGCGGGTGGGTAAGGCAGCAGGGGTGACGACCCCTATCATTGACGGGGTCTGCCCTTCACTGGTTCCCCAGGTGCGGAGTCTGAGGGTGCTCCTTGACTTGCAGCTCTGCTTGTATGCTCAGGTGGAGTCTGTGGCATGGAGTGCCTTCCACCAATTACATCTGGTGTGTTGGCTTCGGCTGTATGTTTTGGACTCTGACCTGGTCAGCGTCATCCATGCTTTCATTACCTCTAGGCTTGACTACTGTAACGCCCTCTATGTGAGGCTACCCTTGGTGACAGTTCAGAGACCACGGCTGGTGCAGAATGCGGCGGCCCATTTCTTGGTGGGACTGGGCCGCCAGGAACCTATCGCACCGGTTCTTCAGTCTCTGCACTGACTGCCTGTAGTCTTCTGGGCCCGATTCAAGGTGTTGGTGCTTGCCTATAAAGTCCTAAACAGCCTCAGTTTGACCTATTTGCGGGACCACCTCACCCCCTGGGTCCTGGATTGGCCCCTACAGTCAGTGTGGGTGCTCTCCTTGAGGTCCCCCAAGTCTGCTGGTGGCCGCTCTGCGACTGTGGAACTCCCTGCCAGTGGAGGGCCATTTGGTCTCAGACCTCCCCTCATTTCGACCCACCCTTCCCGCTTTGAGGGTGAGGATGGGTATGGTGGGGGGAATGGGTTAGGGTGGTGGGTGGTCTTGGATATTTTTTATTCCTCTCTTTTGCTATATTTTAAAGTTGTTTTAAATATTATTAATGTTTAGTATTGTACATCGCCCAGAGTTGCCTGTGGCAGGATGGGCAGGTTAAAAATGTTTTAAATAAATAAATACATTTAAAAAAAAACATGTGGCTGGACCTTAGCCTGGGCTGGGTCTCTGACCGCCACTGTATCTGGCAGTGGCTGGCAGCCTGCTCCAGGGAAGACATGGGTGAATATCTGGTGGGGACAGAACAAATGTGCAGGTGAGTCCCTGACTAAGGGGGACTTACACAGGCTAACACTGGCTACTGTCATGTCTATTTCCACCCTAACATGTTGAATCCCCATTCAAGGACCTATCTTCTAAGAACTTATCCAATCCCGTTTTGAACCCTGTTATGCTATTGGCCTTCAAAACAAGTTCCACAGGTTAACTGTTAGTTGAGTTAAAGGGGACTTCCTTTTATTTGTTTTATTTCTGCTGCTGGTTGATTTTGTTAGGTGTCCCCTAGATCTAGTAGTTTGAGAAATACAGAATGCATTCTGTATACCAGAGGTGTATACCAGACTTACAGTGGACACAATCTGCTTGATCGAGACATTAACCTCAGGTCACCTACCAGGATGTCTCCTGCTGTCTCTGGCACTCAAGGCTGGGGGCCCTCCCAGTGGCTCCCCTAACTCTAGGATACAGAGCAGGGAGAAGCAATCTCCTCAGAGAGAGCCTTCCCTGCCACACTGGAGGAGAGGAGCTCTCCTAGCCTATTTCCTCCCCAGAGATACTCCCCCTAGGGTGCTAGTCCTGCTCTCCTCTCCAGAGGTGATCTCGGAAAGGCTGCTCCTCCTCACCACACTAGAGACTAACCTGTGATCTACCAGTACAAATACATCAAAGTGGAATGCTCATCATTCCTCTCCTCCCCCCCCCCCCCAGCCATCACCACCTGACTTATAGTGGGAGGATGTGTTTTAGCTGCTCCTTGTTAGAGTGTAAGACAACACAGCAGGGGTGGGGTGTCTGCAAGTAGGTCATTCAAACAGATCTAGTTTTTACACACATGAGCTCTGCAAGTAAAGAGCTCCTGCTGAAACTATTTATTCCTCACCCTCAGTCAAGCAAGTGTTGGTTTGCTCAGTGGGGGATGAAACAGGAGGAAGTGCCCCTCCCACCCACTCCTTGGAACTGGCCATTGCTGGTTTTCAATTTGAGGCCAAGAAGGAGTTTTCCCCATCAACTTTAGTTGGCCTCCTGTTTTTTTCACTTTCCCAGCATTGCCATCACCCTAGCCACTGCTGTCTGAGCATCTCTGACCAAGTCACTATGTGTCCTTGCAGGTCGAGACCCTAGGTAAGGGAATAAGTGTTTGCCCCAGGTGAGGAAGCAAGTGCTTGCAGGGAGCTATTCCTTGTAAGCCTTAGGGTGCAGAGGCAAGCAATGGCCCTTTAAGAAAAAGACTGACCAAGGAGCCAACTAAGGACATGGGTGATTGTGTTCAGCTGAGCTGTCCAAGTTAGCCAGCTAACTGTGCTGCAGCCATAAAAACCAGAGCCAGAGAGCTCGGTTAGTTTTTAGTTTTTATGCTGTTCTTACGTATTATATTTATCGATTTTGTAAGACACCCTGAGCCATTTGGGAAGGGTGGGGTATACATTTTAATTAATTAACTAATTAAATTTGCATGTCTGGCCACCCTAGGAGCAAGCTAAACTAGTGGGCCAGAATCAGAGGCCTTCTTTTTAGGTGCTCTGGAAGTAACTCCTTACCTTGGAGTCACCAGTCAGGAGAGAACAGTTGGTGAGGAGTAGCTGCTTGGATTGAGGCAGGGGCCTGTTCTTTCATGTACTTTTTGAAATCCCCAAACTGCCCAGCTGAGGATGGACTGAGGGCAGGGGTACTGAGAGACTGTAAAAATTGGTGATCACCAGTTCACTGTGAATAAAGCACTCAGAAATGGATAGAGTGTGGTGTGGACTCCATCGGGGATGGATTCTGTGGGTCAGACCCACATGAGGAGGGTCCCTGTGACAACATCCAAGGGTATGCTTCAGTTCTGGTTCAGGGTTAACTAGTTAGGAGAGTTATATTTATGTCGCAACTTGACAGGAAGGTCCAGTGCATGAGACAAAGGAAGTGGGCATGAGATATCTTGTTATGAAATGTGGAGAAAGGGGTCAGCTGGTGAGGGCTGTGGTGTCCTGCAGCCCTGTTCCCCCCAGGTAAAAAAAGCAAATCTACTTGAAAAGAATCCACTAGTCAAAGGGTGGTACCAGGACCCTCCCGCTTCCTCTGACCTTAATAGAAGGTGCTGTGGGAGATCCCAGTGGTGGAATGGAGTGACCCGGGGCAGCATGTGGCAGGCTGCTACCCAGGCTGGTGACCTCTGAACCTTTGGGAAGTTCTGCATGGAAGGTAGGACATGGGAATGTAGGACATGGGAGTAATTTGGGGGTAAAATTTGCAAAGGATACTGATCACATAAGCTCCTCCTCTCTATCTCTAGTATTGCCAGGCCAGGGGAAGTTCAAGGGGGACATGTCCCCATCTATAATTACTCCCATGAGTGAACCTGTAATTTGGAAGTTCAGTGTGGTTCCTACTGAGATGGGATATGGTTATAAATAAATAGCAGCAGCCTTTAAAACTCTTCTTCTGCCAGTGAGCCAATAATAGAGGGAGCCTTCTACTAACATCCATAAAAACTGACAAATTCTGCTAGAGATAGGGAATAGTGCCAATTGTGAGATAATACCTTTAAGACTATGAGGTAATGTTACTTTGTGATCTAAAGTAGTTATCTCTAAGGCAACTGCAGTTTTTAAGAGTGGCCACCATACCTTTGTTTTAAAGTACTGCCATTCCACTGATGATCTATTACTTATTCTTATTTGCTCTTGAAATATTTACCCATTCAACCTGAGAGATTGCTTTCTTTTTTAAAATCATCAGGTAATTTTTAATCAACATGCAAATAGTGACTAAATAAATCTATTTCTTGTTTGAACTAGTTTAATAGGAATAAGTAAACTTGAGAACATCCAATTAGTTATAATTACTATTTTATTGCTGCCTGCAAAATCCATTTTTCATTTCCAAAGACAGTGCAGTCTACAATGTAAGTGCTTTTTTCTACTGCAAAAGTTAACCAAAGCACAATGTTCTAGTGACATTGGTTTTTTTGGTTTTTTATGCAGCAAATAGAATGTGGTGTGAAATGAACAAATGCTACTACAAGCGATGGGATGAAATGAAATTAATAGAGAAATAATTACCCAATATATATCCATATACATGATTTACATTATAGTTTAAATAGCAGGCAAATAAGAAACAACATTCCTGCCCCCCAAAGTTCTCATTTTAGAAATATTTTCACCCACATGGAGCTTGAGTTAAATTGGGGGAGCATGGAAGCAAACGTTTGTGCATGTGGATCTGATCACTAAGAGCTCAGTCTTCTTTCATCTAGATGCATAAGAGGATTGAATGTGAGCAAGCTGTGTGCAAAGTGCTGTACTAGACATAAGTGGATGCCAAATTCTCATTTACTGTGAAAAGCAGGCCAAAGCATAGAATACACTTCTGTACCTGTATTAGAAGCCTGCTCCTGAAATCTCACCCTGATAGCTTTCTGTGCTACACGCACCATGTGGCGAGTGGGTATCATATAAATAAAATTACTGTTACTACTACTACTATCTAGGGCAGCACTAAAGCACTGACAATGCAGGGGGCTGTCCCAGGCTTGTGTGTATGTGTGTGTGTGTGTGTGTGCGTGTGTGTTCACCTGTGCGCACACATGTGTGTTTATGTGTGACACTGCATACATAAATGAGCTTGGCTCTTGCTGTGAATGGTACATTGACATGCAACTTATATATGTGCAACCCTCTTGCACATCTGGATGAATAAGAATTGTCCCCTAACTTAATAAACATTTGAATATGATATTTACCTTTTTCTTTGATGACAACTGGAGGTTTTACATCTCTCTCCTTTGTGGTCTCTGAAAAGATTATTGTCATAGGGTGAACACAAATGAGACATTAGCCCACACCAGGTGCGTGTCCACCCGCTTGTTTATTAGATGGCCACCAGATGTTAGCCTGCACCCGCCACATGACCGCCACACACCCGCCATTCACAGTGTCTTCCAAGAGATCAGAGGCCCACAGTGTGGGCGAATCCGGGCTAATGCACATGTCTGCATCTCATCAATTAGGTTTGTTCACAGTCTTGATCACATCCAGGTCCTCCAGAACCATATAGTCACCCTTAGTGTACCTGGCCAGCTGACAGGTGGCAAGGGAGAGAGGAAAATGAGCACTAGCATGCCCAGTCAACTGATAGGCAGGCCAGGGAAAGGGGAGAGTGCTAGCGCACCTGGCCAGCTGACAGGCAGGCTGGGGAGAGGGAGAACGAGGGAGAGGGTTCAGGAAACGGGGAGCCACTTCCCCACCCCTGCCCACCAGCAACCCCTGGGAGCCTAGTGAATTTACGGAGCAATCGCTTCCTTCTTCTCTCTCAACTGTTGCTGACGCCACTGAGTGGAGGATGCCACAAGTACATGAAATACACACAGGGGGATGCCCATTTATTAGGTTAGACATGCTAAACCTGTGAGTGGTGGCTGCATGGACCAAACATGGACTCCCATGTAACTAACTAATGTCCCATGCAGACTAACGTCCCGTCCGTTTTCACTCACAATGGTTATATATATACAAACATTAGAGGAAAAGGACGGGGAAGTCCTGAGTTGGAAGATTTCATCTAATAATTGAGTTAGTGTTACATATACCATACAGGTATCAGGAGCAAAGGAAAGAGTCAAAAAAATAAAATAGGTTGGTGGTTTTGCAAGCAGCTTGAGTAGAATAACGGGGGCAAGCAAAGAGTTAAGAACCAAGAATAGATTATTAGGCCTTCTCTGATACAGAATCCCCCACACACCCCAATTCCATACCACTGGTGAAGTTCTGTCTGAGGGAGGTCAAGTAGGTGTGCTGCTGGAGATGGGGCTCAGGGGGATGGCACATTTTAACTATGCTATGTGCAAAGTGCACAAAATTAGTGATTGGGTGATTTTTATTTTATTTTTTTATTTTTAAAGAAAGAGGCATCCTGATTCTGATAGTGCTCCAATGGCAAATGCCTCGTTTCTGTGACTGGAGCTAGTGTCAGCAGAGCTCTTTTAGAAGTGGGCTGAAAGGGAGCAAGGTGATTGGGCTGAACTGCCCAATTCCAAGAGCGCTGGAAATTTAATTCTTCAGCACTTTCAAAAATCTCACCACTGATATCTGCACTTATGGTGATTCTGTTTTCTTAGTACTTATACACATTTTTACCTTTTTCTTTAATGGTTGGAGGCTTCACTTCTTTTTCTTTTGTATGCTCTGAAAAAGTCATCAATCAGACAGAGTTGAAGCAGATGGGGAATTACATTTTCATATGCTTATCAGTGCCTACAGCTATGTAAAAAAAATATTTTCAAAATTCCATAGTTAGGCAAAGCTCCGAAACAAAGTGGAAACATTTCCACAGAAAGTCAAACTATGGCCTTTCTTACTAAGGAGTAACTGCTACTACTAAATTCTGCAGGCTACCTCACACCCTTAATAATACCAGCTGTTGTCAAATCACGTAGTTAACAATGTTGTTGAAGATACATGCAAAAGATTAGTCTGAGTCATTCTTCCACAACAGCACTAGATCTGCAGGGAAGTCAAGGTTAATATGTAATAAAATTATCTTTTTTCTTTTATTTTATTTTTAAATCACATACAACTTTGCATAAACTCAAAGACTGGATCCTATTAGTTTAACAGTTTACAGAACAACTGCAGTTTAAGGTTAAAAGGGTTTTGTGCATCAAGGCAACAACAGATTCATAGGGTGAAAACAGACGTGAGGTCGGCACGTAGGCTCCCTGGCCTGGGGCATGGCAGGAAACAGTGACGACCACTCTCTGAGTCAGCAGGCAGCTCTGAACAAATGTGCTTGACACCAGGAGAGCCGTCTCACACCCTACATGACCCGGGCAGGCATGGGGCCGAAACAGATGTGCAGGCGTCCAGTTTCACCCCCGACCCACTTGCGGCACCCTGCACCCCGCCATGACGGGCAGCCATGGTGACCAGCTATGGTGGCCCCTGCCCTGCGGTGGGGATGGCAGGGCCAAACAGTTGTGCTGGCCGGCTGTGGCCTGTATTGACCTGTGTGAGCGGCCCTTGGCCCAGAATGACCACCCAGGAATATCCAGGTGACATATTCCGGGCCAGCCACCTACCCAGCTTGGGGCAGTCCTTGGCCAACATCTGGCAGCGCAGAATCACGTGTGGTCAGTCCCAGGCCATTGCGGGTCCATGTCACATCTGTTTTCATCCACAGTTTTCAGAATTAATATTAAATAAGGGAATATGCAGTTTTTACATAGAACTCTATGAGGCCTTACCCTTTTCCTTTAAGGCAGCTGGAGGCTTCACTTCTTTTTGTTTAACAGGCTCTGGAATGAAACCTTTAACATTTATCAGAAGTTCGGTTAGAGAAATAAAATGACACATAAAGAAGAAGTGAGTCAGATACTTAGGGGGGTGGGCAGGGGAACACAGATGTGATAACTAAATAATTTCAATGCCATGGAAGGAAAAAGGAAGACAATACAAAAAAGTCTTTCAGTGATCATTTTATGCTTAGTTTGCTATGTAAAATAAGAATGCTAAAATATGCCATTGTTCTCTAGCATTCAGAAAAGAGCATTAGGTTGACTCTCAAGCAGAGAATGAATCAGAACGATTTACTAAGACGCATGCTGTTTTACATACCAGTCAACATCAATAATGGATATCTCCTTACCTGAACCTCAATACAAAATTAGTTCACTTTGATATAATTGCAATAATAATGGCAGAATTTAAAAGAAACAAGTTGCTACAAGAAGGCTAGGGAGAAATTTGCTTTTTCTAAAGGTGAAAAGTCATATGGGCCATATTCTGGATTTAGTTACTTTTGTAAAAAAAATTCAATTAAAATGGCCATAAAGTAATTTTAAAAAGTAACAACAACATTCAGCCCTCTGTAACTGCTGTGTTTCAATGCAATTTTTTTTGGTGCAATAAATGTCCAAGAGCAAATTATCTTTAATAACTTTTTCTGCATGCTCATATTCGATTTATATTTAATGTGTGTTATTACCTTTCTCCTTTGGGACTTCTGGAGTCTTCAAAGGTTTTTCTTTTACTGGCTCTGTAAGGAAGTAAAAATAAATAAATGGGCAAAGCCTGTTAATCCTGATTCTCTCTTTTTCTAAGGGTTCAGAAGAAACACAAGGGTTAAACAAAGTGGAGTGCCTAAATGAAATTATCACTTAAAGGGAAAATATGACCTTGATTTACTCTATGGATGCAGGTAAGAGAGGCAACAAAGCTATAAATGAAGGAGAAATTGTGGAGACAGGGATCAAGGCCCTAATATTGGGGCAGGGAGGAGCTTGCTGTCACCAGTTTCAGTGTCCCCAGTTCCTCTTCCAATCTGCAGAGAAAGAGGATTGGAGCTGAAAGAGAAGGCAAAATGTGGATACATGGAGCCAAGCAAGCACAATATGTGAGACTGTACAACATCTTTACTGCTTACATGGTGCACAAGTTAAGGCAGGAGCCTTCACTTAACAATTTTCATGCTTGTTGGAGCATGGCTGAATTTGTAAGACCCTTAACTCCTACCTTAAACTGAAGGTTTTTTGAATCTAGAATTTATATTGAATGTGTGCCATTACCTTTTCCCTTTGGTACTGGAGTCTTCAAAGGTTTTTCTTTTACTGGCTCTGTAAGGAAATATGGTAGAATTCTGTTTTAATGATTAAAGCTGAAATCCTGAAACAACTTATTAGTTAATAGCTAATAAGAACTAATAAGAATTTCTTTTTTTAAAGCAACAAATTCTGTATTATGAAAGCAAAATATTTCTATGTAAACTGCTGTAACTATGAGTATTTTCAGATGTTACGAGATCACGGTCAACCACGGACAATCCCATGTGGTGGCAGATGGTCCCATAATGGCCATTGCAGCGCTCATCCCCTCCAGGTGAGCAGGGCTCCACCCCCAAAAGCCCCCAGCAGCCATTGCAGCGCTCATCCCCTCCAGGTGAGCAGGGCTCCACCCCACAGCCACAAGCCAAAGGTGCACGCCCGCCCCCAGCAGGCGGCACCCGAAGGGCGGCGACAAAAGGGCGCTGGCCGTTTTGTGGCCGTTGTGAGGCCGGAGTGAGGACCTATGATGCCTCCCTATACCTCCCTCACCTCCTCGCCCTCTATCACCTCCCTCCTTCTAGCCTTTCTCACGCACCCCCTCCTTCTCCCTCTTCCATCACCAGCGGCCTTTCTCCAGCCAACCTACCCCTTATTCTCACCCACGCCCATCCCCCCTCCCCACCCTCATCCCCCCTTACCCATTCCCCCTAGGCCCAAACCCGCGACACCCAGGTGTTCCACAGACCATTGTGGCCAATACGAGGCCAGTGCACGACTCACACCCCGCAAACCAGGCCGTTCCCCATCCCCCAACCTCATCCGCATCCCGTGCCTTCCCAAACACCAATTGCCTTT
>QEPC01002874.1:1564850-1576434 GCA_003113815.1 Sphenodon punctatus
CCCCCCCCCCCCCCCCCCGGGCCTGCCAGCCAGGTTTTTCCCACCCAAACACATCCGAATGCGCCCAAACTATTTGGGGCTTTGGGTGTTTGGTGCGGTCATTGGATTCGGCCGGCCAAATTGGCTGAGTTCGTCCAAATTCTGAACGTCCGAATCGCATTCATACATCCCTAAGAGACAGACAGACATTGAACCAGTTTCGGTAAGTAGTCTGAGAAAAAAAAATCTCATCAAGGAAGTCTTGAGAACTGGGGCTTTTCTTGATTCTCACTTTTTTTTCTCAATTCTTGTTGAGAAGCTTGGTTCTCAACAAGAATTGTAAAAGAAACAAGATTGAGTTTCAGCCCTGGCTAACCCTGCTACCATGCAAACACTCCAATGTGTCATTTTTTAACATCCATAGTGATACTAGTATCTTTGGCAGTATAATAATTTTTGGCCTTTCCAGCTCTCCACATGAGAGTCAGATTTTTTTTCCTTCCTCCATCTCTCCTCTTCCCTTTTCTTTTTTTCTTACTTATCTTTTATTTGATATTTTATCCTCAGATGTATATTCACTTGGATACTTTTGTATTTTTCGTTTTATCTTTGAGTGCTTTGGGTACTTTGTATGTCTCAGTATTCATTTTATTTTTATACTCTTGTTGGTTTAATAAGGCTACATAAAGCACTCCTAAGTAGATTTCCTAGAAATATCAACAGTTAGGTATGAGTGAGCTATAATTACTAAATTAGCATTAAATGCCACTGTTGTTGGTGCTGGATGAATGAGCTCTAGTCAGTTAAGATTTCTGCCAACGAACAACAATTAGAGAATGCAAAACAAAAAATAAAACGAAACAATCCTCCTGTCACCGCAGTTTTCTAGCTTCAGATTAATGCAGAACATCGGTATCAGTCAAAAGCAAACTCAGACTAGAAATACTGGCGGAACTCTTTATTTCAGTGAAGAGCTGGAAAACTAATGCTAAATTTTACAATAATTTCAAGCTCCTCTGCTTTCCCCCCAGCACTCACTCCAGAAGATTCCATGGAGGAAAAGATTTTTACTCTAGCATTATATACTAATATAGGTCTCTCTTCTCACCCTAAATAAAGCATCTACCTCACAGGTAGAGGCTCACATTAATTGCTAGATAAATGAAGCAGCTATCTTGTGCATAGGTCCTTTGGCTTTCAAACTGGGGCTACTGAATCTACTGGAATATTGTTGAAGGAATTCAACACACACAACAATTGCGGTGGAGAACTGGCTTCAAAGCAAGCTGACTATGCATGTGCTTAAATTTAAGCATGTGCTTACAGGCTTGTAACCTGTATATTTTCTTTCTTAACTGTGACACAGACTAGAACGAGGGCTTTTTTCAGATGAGATGCTACCCCGCATGGCCACCCATGAGCCATGGATCTGGCCGTCCATCTGAAGGTGGAGCAGCTGGATGCATGCTCCTGAGAGCCACAGAGCACCCACTCTCAGCCATCATGGAGCACTGCCGGGAAATCTGGCATGCACTGTACAAGGCAGGCCAGATATGTGGCGTCTGCATCTGTGGTCGTGGTAGCCATGCTAGGAGCTGCCTGTTTGATCCACTCCCATCCCTACACACTCCACATGTGTGGGTGCTTCATAGCAGTGCCATGTGGCAGCCACGGACCTCTCCCTCCCCCCCATCAGCTTGCTCGCCTGAAAACACCCCTAGTCCTACCAAGTGAGAATAGTGTTCCTCCTGGATGCAGGGGTAGAGTCAGGAACATGAGGCTGAGCTCTGCTCTATAGCAGGTGGGACAGGTGGGGGACACACACAAGCCATGACTGGGGCTCTGCATGGAAGAGACTCCAGCACTGCTCCACCCATCTTATAGCACTAACCCCTGAACCATCAGCTATAGCAAAGAAATAAAACTGATTTCAAGCAGGGATAAATAAGACTTTTCAAACTGGCAAAAAAAATCTAAGTATTTCTTTCCTTAAGGAATACTAGAACTTGTGTTCTCACCTTTTGAGAGCTTTGAAGAGAAGTATAACTTTTTATGAAGCTTGGATTCAGCTTGCTTAACAATGTTCAGCTTCAGCTACTTGAATTACTTTAACTTTGACCAGTGTGCAACCAGAAAAGACATACTGTGGGAAACCAGCTCAGTCCCCTCTTCCTTCATCACACACCCCCATATGGTTTCCCCCCAGAATGAGCGATGTGTGCCTCAGGAAAAAGAATTGGGATTCTGAGGGTGTGCAGGGACTGGGAGTGCATGGGAATGGGAGTGAATCAAACAGGTAGCTCCCAGTGTGCTACCACGACCATGGAGCCTGCAGGTTGAGATATTTATTGATATTTATTTATTTAAAAATCTTGATACCCCACCCCTCCTGACACAGCAGCTTGGAACGGCTTACATAAGCAAATAAACATTTAAACATTAAAACATATAAAAGAACTTATGACAAGGAGGATTAAAATTCCCTTTCCCCCCAACCCATTTCCCCCCACCCTTCACCCATCTCCCCCGCCAAACACCAGGCAGAACAGCCAGGTCTTACAACTACGTCAAAAAGAGGGAAGATCTGGGGTCAATCAGGCCCCCACTAGAAGGAAGTTACACAGCCGTGCTGCAGCCACCAAGAATGCCCTCTCCATAGTGGCCTCCCAGAAGACTCAGGGGCCTTGAGGAGGACACCCCCGGATGACCGCAAGGGCTGATCTAGGACCCAGGGTGTGAGGCGGTCCTGCAGATATGTAGGTCCTAAACAGTTTAGGACTTTATAGGCAAGCACCAACACCTTGAATCGGGCCCGGAAGACTACAGGCAGCCACTGCAGAGATCGGAGAACTGAAGTAATATGCTCTCGGTGGCCCAATCCCACCAAGAGAAAAGAAGCAGCATTCTGCTCCAGCTGCAGTCTCCGAATCATCACCATGGGTAGCCCCACAAAGAGCGCGTTACAATAGTCCAGCCTAGAGGTGATGAAGGCATGGATGACAGTGGCCAGGTCAGAGTCCGAAACATACGGCCGAAGCCATCACACCAGATGTAATTGGCAAAAAGCACTCCTTGCCACAGCCTCCACCTGAACATCCAAGCGGAGTTGGGTATCAAGGAGCACCCCCAGACTCCACACCTGGGAGACCAGCTGAGGACAGACCCCATCAATAGTACGGGCTGCCTTACCCACCAGCATCACCTCTGTCTTGTCAGGATTCAGCTTCAGTCAGTTAGCCCTCATTCAGTCCCCCACAGCTGCCAGACACCGAGTAAGCACCGAGACTGCCGGGTCTGATGAAAAAGAGAGGTAAAGCTGGGTGTCATCTGCATACTGATGACACCACACGCCAAACCCCCTGACCACCTCGCCGCATGTACTGCAGCTGCATGTACACATTGAACAGGAGAGGGGACAAAACAGAACCCTGCAAGACTCCAAAAGAGTGGTCTTGCTATAATGAAAAATGATCCCCAAGCACCACTCACTGAGTTCTTCCAGCCAGGAAGGAGTGGAACCATTCAAGAACCATCCTGCCCACTCATGCATGGTCCCGCATGCGCATCACCAACATCTCATGGTCAACGGTATCAAATGCAGCTGACAGATCTGACAGAATTAGCAGGGTCGAGCAAACCTGATCCAATTCCTGGTGCAGATCATCAACCAAGACCACAAGTGCAATCTCAGTGCCATAACCGGGACGAAATCCAGACTGTGAGGGATCAAGAAAACCGATATGATCCAGATGCTCCTGTAGCTGTCAAGTCAGTACTTGTTCAATAACCTTTCCTAAAAAGGGAAGGTTAGAGACAGGCCGATAGCTGGCAAGGGGGTCAATATCAAGCAATGGTTTCTTGAGCAGAGGCTGCACCACCACCTCTTTGAGCACTCTGCAGCCCAGTACTCTGCCCTCCTGAAGGGAGGCATTGACCACCCCGGTCAGCAACAGCCCCAGTGTCTTCTGGCAGGCCTTAACTAGCCAGGACGGGCATGGATCAAATTCACAAGAGGTGGTCCTGACCGCCCCAAGAACATCCTCCACATTTGTGGGTGTCACCAACTGAAATTGATCCCACAAACTCGGATAAGGTGGGGGCTCCATAACCTCTGGTTTCCCTAATGTAATAAGTGCGGCGTTGAAGTCATGGTGAATCTGAGCGATTTTATCCACAAAATAATCCACAAACATGTCACAGCAAGCACTGGATGACTCCACTCCCAGGTGGAGGGAGGCCAGACTGACCAACCCCTGCATCACCCAGAAAAGCTTCTCTGGATGGGATTTTGCGGATGTTACGAGGGCAGCAAAAAACTCTGGAAAAACCACTACATGCATCTCTCTTTTATTCCCATGGTCCATATACCATCCACTCTGGGAACCAAAAAGTCCCTGTAAAAATACAGTGATGGCTAGGGAGAGGAGAGGAGGGACAGAGAGTATGGGATCTTGGGGGGTGGGGGCAGAATAGGCGGGTTAAATGACATGATCTGGCTCTGTCCACTCATGCCACAACAGTGGCCATTTTCACATGGCACTGCTAGGTGGGGGGATGGGTGTGGGCTGGCGGTGGATGGAGGTGGGTGTGCTCCCTTTCCCATGGGCAGACACCCATCTCCACCCACCTCCACCCATGGAGCCTCCATTTTGTTGGATGGCTCCATGGGTGGGTGATAGGTGGAGATGGGTGTGCGCCAGGAGTGCACACCCGCCTCTTCCCCCCCAGTGGTGTTTCCATGGGTGGACACCCATCCCACCACACACCCACTAACACACCCAATGGGGCGGGGGGGGGCATCCATGCAAAAACAGTCAGTTGTGCCCCTAACTTTGATTACAGTAGTTCTAGTAGATGTTTTTTTTAAAAAAATAAGAAGAAGAATCATGTGATCATCATCATATCATCAGTTACAAAATAAAGTGAATAAAACACGAAAATCACAAACAGATTGTTTTCATGAATGTATCATTAAACATGTGAACACTGTTTAACCTCTGAGCAACACCAGAGCTGATTGTAAGTGGCAGAGAACTGCAAACTAGCTAAGTGTTAAACTCATTCAGTGCACATTTTAAAAGGGGCATTAAAAAAGTTTGCATCTTGCAAACTTTGACTGAAAAGTTTATAAATGTGACTGAAAATAATCAAATTCACTGCTGTGAATTTATGAAATTAATTGAATTAGAACTTCAGTTTAAATATTTGTCTCCACTCTAAATAAATATAAAGAGGCCCTAAACTTGCAAAGAGTTATACACATGTTAAACTGAAAGTACATGTGCAATCGAAATCACTTGAAAAGGTTAAGTTACATTCTTAAAGTTAAGCATGTGCAGGATTTGGACCTTTATTATTAGCGCAGGGATGAGGTGGGAACTTGTATTCTTCCCTGAGGCTAAGGATGGGCAGCAACAGCCAGAGGACAGGGTGGAGGCATCCATGAGGGCAGGGCAGAATGTCCTACTTGGATATGGATCTTTCCCCAGGCTGAAACAAAAAACATCTTTCCTTCCAGAGCTGGTCCACTGGTTATGTTTCCTCACTCCTGGATTAGAAACTGGATGCATAAGCATAATTACTAAAGTCTGAGCATAAAGAATTAATGTCCTTTTTATCCTACAGCTTTCTAACTCTGACGTCTTGCAATTTTGTTCGTAAATTAAATTAGTCATTCACTCTCATGACTGAACTATAATAAAATGATTATTAAATTTATCATAAGCATTATTACAATTAAAATTATATTAAATCATATTTAAACACGTGGTTGGAATTTTATCCTGAAGGACTTGCATTGCATAGAAACTCTAAAAATACTAGGGTTTTACCGAATAGTAAAAAAAAATATAGCAAGTGTTTCTGAGTTTCCAAGGATTGGCTCCAAATGTTGGTAACTCGGACAAATACCTGATACTGGTACTCAGTGTCATACTCGGTAAAATAAAGCCAAGTACCAAGTTCCCTTATATAGTACCAGGAAAAGCCCTGTATGTAGTCCATCTGAGGATTTAATGGAGTACTGAGTACTGGACCAAGTACCGGGCCAATTCCTTGGTTACTTAGTACTCGGTAAACCTGAGTTGAATACCGAGATACGCAGTAAAAATTGGTAATTTTGAATACCGAGTTTCACCTCTGAAACAATGCTATCTCCAGGGTGGAAAAGAGCAGTCAGGTGGATTAATGATGCACAGCACACTACACAAGAGTGAGTGAATGGAAATTTCACCCAAGAATGCTGGGTTAAACATCTCCTGTTACAAAAAGAGCCATAGGAGATTTAAAACTTAAATGAGAAAGAGATAAAGGGAAAGGAAATAATCGAAAAGACTTAACACTTCTAAAGTCTCAGGTGGTTGGATGGTTGAGGAAATGAGCTTTTAACCACAGTCTTCACAAAGCCCTGAAGACTTGTCAGTATCTATCACACCTTCCCACCATCTCATATGCTGCTGTTTTACTTTATTCATGTTACATGTACGACAAAAGCATCTTGACGCAAAATTTACTACCTGGCTTCAGAAGACATTTTACAAGAGGTGTAGTTCTTCATGGAAAATCATCTCATGATTCTGAAATGAACAAATACTTTTCCTCTTCAAAATTCTAAGGCTTCTACACATTAGTTGGGTAACCCAACCCCATTAGACATTTTATCTCTTCTTGTAGTATGTAGGCTGTTAAATATTTTGATGATTATTTTTAAAAGAAACATAAATCTTCCCTTAGTCTGTATATTTTAAATTAATAATTATCATTATTACCTTTATCCTTCAAAACTGCAGGATGTTTTACTTCCTTTTCTTTGACATGCTCTGCAAAAGAAACACAATAGCTTAATTATGTAGGCAAGGCAGTTAATGGGTGGGATGTCAGAAACACTTCAGAGAGCTGGAGGACCAGCATTCATCTTTTAAAAGAAATACAAAACTTTTTTATTTGGTCAGTTGTTTGGTGGGTGGGAATTCTAAGGCTTCTACACATTAGGCTGCATTCTCATTTGTGGTGGCGGCAGAGAGAGCAGAGAGGGAAGACGCGGCAACAGGGAGGATCTGGATGACAGGAAAAGGGCCCGTGCGAACAGGGATCTGCTAAACCTTCTCTCGCGCATCCTCCCCATTGCCGCGTCTTCCTCACCGCTCTCTCTGCCACCACTGCCGCCGCAGATGGGAATGCAGTCTTAGTTGGGTAACTCCATTTGACATTTTATCTCTTGTAGTATGTAGTAGGCTGTTAAATATTTTGATGATCGTTTTAAAAAGAAACATAAATTATCATTATTACCTTTATCCTTCAGAACTACAGGATGTTTTACTTCCTTTTCTTTGACATGCTCTGCAAAAGAAACACAATAGCTTAATTATGTAGGCAAGGCAGTTAATGGGTGGGATGTCAGAAACACTTCAGAGAGCTGGAGGACCAGCATTCATCTTTTAAAAGAAATACAAAACTTTTTTATTTGGTCAGTTGTTTGGTGGGTGGGAATTCTAAGGCTTCTACACATTAGGCTGCATTCTCATTTGTGGTGGCGGCAGAGAGTGCGGTGAGGGAAGACACGGCATCAGGAAGGATCTGGATGACAGGAAAAGAGCCCGTGCGAATGGGGATCTGCTAAACCTTCTCTCGCGCATCCTCCCCATTGCCGCGTGTTCCTCACCACTCTCTCTGCCACCACTGCCGCCGCAGATGGGAATGCAGTCTTAGTTGGGTAACTCCATTTGACATTTTATCTCTTGTAGTATTGTTTGTTTGTTTAATTTGGCATAGCTTTCGCCATTTGCCCGTGTCAAAGTAATACACAACATAAAATATCATAATACAGCAGACACTACCAAAAATACATATATACTGGCTAACATCAATACCTCTTCCAGTACCCAAAATCTCTTTCCAGGAATATAATTGGCAAATCATATCATAATCATCCCTTCTTATACATCACTAACTTAGCAACTCCCATACCCCCTACTTACTCCAAACTAGTAGGCAAAACCCTAACCAACTCAAGAATCTAATATTCCAATCCTTTTCTGTGAGGCCAGCCTTACAAAAGTTGCCAAAGCAACCAAGTCCTCCTTTTCCCCCAGAGAAAGGAGTCCCCTATAGCCTTGCCCCGGCTCTACTTGCCCCCAGTTATTGAAACGCGGGGGACACCATACATCCCTCAATTCTTTATAGAAGGGGCAGAAGAGCAAAAAATGCTCTATCGTCTCAACTCCTCCGTGGGGGCAGGAGCATAATCTGTTGTCGTAGGGAACCTTCTTATAACGCCCTTCGACCACCGCAGTCCGAACCAATTGGAACCGTGCAAGTGTATAATTCCTTCTCAGAATCCAGTTGGGTAGTAAATCAAGATAGGGCTCTAACCCCCAGTTACATTTCACTAAATTGAACCAAGGCGCAACCTTCCACCCTCCAATGATCGCCATGTCCTCCTGGCGAGCAACATCTTCTAGCCGCAACTTAATTTTGCTTTTAATTCCTGCTAAGGACCTCCCTAAAAAATAAGCAAAAGAAAACCCCAGGGTCTGGATAAGATGGCCCAAGTACCCGAGCCATAAATAACCTCGGGGGCCTGAGTATGCTAATTCCTCCTGCAGGCATAGACGGAGGAGGGATCCATCCTTCAATGAAAGCAATCTAATCCAATAGCGTACAAAAGCCAATTTACCACATATCGGCAGCACATCTCTTGTAGTATGTAGGCTATTAAATATTTTGATGATCGTTTTAAAAAGAAACATAAATTATCATTATTACCTTTATCCTTCAGAACTGCAGGATGTTTTACTTCCTTTTCTTTGACATGCTCTGCAAAAGAAACACAATAGCTTATTTATGTAGGCAAGGCAGTTAATGGATGGGATTGTCAGAAACACCTCAGAGAGTTGGAGGACCAGCATTCATTTTTTAAAAGATACACAAAACTTTCTTATTTGGTGTGTTGTTTGGTGGGTGGGAATGGGTTTTTCTAGAGGTCTGTAGGGGTTTTTAATTTTATATTTATTTATATTTTTTAAATTTTCATTCTATTGTTATTTTTACCTGACCCCTTCGGATAGGGCAGACTGTAATGTAAGTAAGGGGCCGATCCAAAGCATGAACACACCATGTACACACTTAGTGCGTGCCTTGATCACATGCAGTGTGTGTGTGTGCACTGTGCATGTGCTGTGCACACGTGCCAGATCAAGGCTAAAACAAATATATATATAAATGGATCTTGGACTTCTGGCAACTCTCCTTTGAAAATTTCAGCCAATGGCTAATACACTTAGTGAAAACACTTGGTTATGTAAAAGGTTGTTTCAAACAGATCCAAAGCATCAGTTTAAATTCAAACACCTAGGTGGTGATCCACCGGACTTCAGACTGCAACTGGAATACTCCGGAGGAAGAGAGTTGTTGATCCTAGCCCTTATCTCAACAAGTCTCAGACACTTTAATCACAAAAATAATTTTGGTAAATATTCTTTAGTCTTTCCCAATGCTCACTGAAATGCTCTGCAATCCTTAGAAAATATTTTGAGTTTGCAATTTTGAGTTTCACTGAAAACATTTAATGTGAGCTCAACTGTGGGTGTTTTTAAAATGAGCAAGGCTGGGTGTGTGTGTCTGTGGCCACACAGCTGCGGAGCAGTCAGTCAGGTGGAGTGCATGAGGAGGGATTCTAACGGCCAACTCTCAGCATGGCTACCGTGGCAGCTGCCTTGCACTTCCTCTGCCATGGACCATGGGGGAGGGGGCAGCATGCTGGGGTGAGCCTTTGAAATTGACATATCCTGGACATCAACACTGGAGAACCAGCTCCCCAGCACTTGTGGCCAGTTCCTGTGACTTGCAGAGGCCTTGTCACCTGCCCACAATGCGTATGAGTGGCAGACCCATCTGAGTAGTAATGAAGTTGTGGCTCCTGTGGGTGGCCACTCCAGTTCATACGGACAGGAGATGCATGGGCGTCCATTGCCACACACTTTTTTGGATTGCCTCATATGGGGTGCGCCATGAGTGACCATGAGTGGGTGCTGAGTGGCTCACAGGAGTGAACATTTTTTACCACCACCACCACCACCACCACACACACACACACACACACCACCTTCCAACGGGCGATCAGATAAGTGGCTCATGGGTGGCCGGGCGTGGTAGCATCTCATTTAAAAGCACTCTGTGTTTCTCACATGATTCAGGAAGCAATAATTAGCCACCCTCAGTAGGGTTGATCCCATGCCACGCGGAGCTCGTGCACACAAGCATGCGCATAGTTTCCATGTGACGCAATGTGCCCACAATGGAAGAGCATGCGATTTTCACTGTTTCCTAAATTCTGAAATATTTTCCTCTCCAGTCTACAACTCTGAGGTATTAAAAGGAAAACCCTTAAACAATAAGTAACCTTTAAAACAGGGGTGGGGAACCTCAGGCCCAGGGGCCAAATGTGGCCATCTGCAAGTTTTTATGTGGCCCCTTTCCAGTGCCTGATCTGGACCCTGGATCCATTCTCTACCCTCAAGCACTAAAAAAGTGAGTCCGTTATAATGGAACAGAGAGGAGGGCATGCACACAAGGGATGGGGACAGATCCACAGCACAGATCCATGATCTGAGCCATCCTTTTCTTGAAAAACTAGGAATGGGTGAACGTGGTTCGGAAGTTCGGAGTTCGGACCGAACTCGGTCTGTTCGGACAACCGAACCCAAACCTGAACCCGAACTGACCGAACCAAACTAGATCCGAACGTCGAAATGACCGAACAGTTCAGTCAGTTCAGATGGCTTTCGGGTGAGTTCATGTGGCAAAAAAAGTGTCACTGGAAGGTCAAACGTGACAGGGAGGGTAAGTCAGCTGAGGAGCAGACTTCCAGGCACCAGGGGTGGAGAGCCTTGGAGTAGCAGCCAGCCTGCCGAATCACCATCCCTTTTCACCTCAGTTCACTGGCTTCGCAGTCTGCGATTGGCCACGGGCTAGGCTGCAGAGAGTCAATGGGGCTTGCAGTGAGGCGGATGCAGCAAGAAACAAAACTGATTGCCTCCCCCCTTCCCAACACCTTCTGAGCTAGTCACTGGTCCTGAACAGCAAGCGTTTCAGAAGGCTCCCTCTCCCAGCAGTTTTGTTCTCCTTAGTCCATTGCCATCCTCCTTCTATTTCACCCATCCAACCCCTTTACTTTAATATTTTCATTTATTTAGATTATATTAGATATATTTAGCTGTTATTTTTATTTTTTACCCATCCCTGTGTTCTCGCTCTCCCTACCCTCCATTGAATCCATTCCTTTCCCTTCCCCTCCATATTCCATCCCACATTCCCTTCCCATGCCTTTTGATTTATTAGAGTAGGATTAGATTGATTTAGGTTTTATTTCAGTTTTTGTAACCCTCCCTGTGTTGTTGTGAGCTTTCTGTGTTCCCTCCCATCCCTGTGTAATACTGTATATGTATATAGAGAAAGATTATAGTAGTTAGGTAGGATTTAGTTATTAGTTATTTAAGTTAGCTTAGTTATAGTTTATAGAGATCAGTGATTCAGTTTTAGAGTGTGTTTGTAGGACTAGGAGTTAGATATTCCATTATTTAGTTCCATTGGTTTTATAATAGTTAGA
>QEPC01002874.1:1577723-1594162 GCA_003113815.1 Sphenodon punctatus
TCCATCTCCAGGACCCACCGCCAGGGTTCTGGGGCCAAGTTACAGGCAGGGAGGTCTGTGGCCAATACCTAGAAGCTGCCACCTTAGCCCCAGGACCCACCGTCATGGGTCTGGGGCCATCATTCCTCGCACTGAGAGACTTTGTTCAACTGCACCAAGAAACAGCCGCTCCAGCCCCAGGACCCACCGCCAGGGTTCTGGGGCCAAGTTACTGGCAGGGAGGGCTGTGGCCAATATGTATCTAGAAGCTGCCACTCTAGCCCCAGGACCCACCGTCATGGCTCTGGGGCCATCATTCCTCGCACAGAGGCGTGTCATTCCACTGTACCAAGAAACAGTCACTTCAGACCCAGGACCCAGACCCACCATCAGGGTTCTGGGGCCAAGTTACAGGCAGGGAGGGCTGTGGCCAATATGTATCTAAAAGCTGCCACTCTAGCCCCAGGACCCACCGTCACGGGTCTGGGGTCATAATTTCTTGCACAGAGAGCCTTTTTCCGAACGCCCGAACCGAACCGAATGCAACCAAACCGAACGGCCGAACCCGAACATAGCAAACGAACCGAATGGCCGAACCAGAACCACGACCTGTTCGCCCATCCCTAGAATAAACCCATTAAGCACTCCCTCCCCCATCCTCTATGTGGCCCTTGTAGATTGTACTAATTTTCAATGTGGCCCCCAGAACAGAAAAGGTTCCCCACCCCTGCTTTAAAATCACAGACTGTAGAAGGATATCAGCCCTTGGGTAAACAATATTTTATGCAGTTGTGTTACCTTTATCCTTTGTGGTGGCTGCAGGTTTCACTTCCTCTACTTTTGAAGGCTCTGTAAAAAATCATAAGTCTAGAATTTAGGATCACAGAATTAGGACCAGAAGGGACCTAATGGATCAGCTAGCTCATGTAGTTATCAAGTGTTATCTAGTAATCCAGTAAATCTGCTTACTGGTGTACTAAGATCTATCAGGAATCTAAACCTTTCCCAATAAATGGTTGTCTAGCCTTTTCTTTAAAATTTCTAGTGAAGAAGATTCCACAACTTCCCTAAGCAGTTTCTTTCTATGCCCACCTGTCCTTACAGACAGGAAGCTTTTCATAATATTTAGAGCATATCAGCTTTCCTGCAACTTAAACCATCTGTGTCTTGTCCTACGCTCAGTGGCAGTGGAGAGCAATTGTTTGTCATATGCTCTATGGCAGCCATTTAGATATTTTTAAAATTTCCTTTTATATTCTTTTTTTCTGGGCTAAACATGTTATGGTGGTGTATTCCAGCAAGGTAAGGAAATGAAAGTAGGACTGCTGGCGTATCACAAAGGTAACACTCCAAAAGTGTTACCTTTGTGATACCCCAGCAGGACTGGTGGGGAGTCCTGTGGAATGCTTGCTCAGCAGGAATTTGAGCTGCTCAACAATCAGGAGTAACAGGCCTCAACCTACTACTACTACTACTACTTCTTATCATTTCTATAGCACTACTAGGCATACGCAGCGCTTTACAGTCACAGATTTTCAGAGACAGATCCCTGCCCGGATCCCAGATCGGCTTACAACCTAAGATGGAGACGGGTGAGAGGAATACAGAGACAGACAGACATGCACATTCACATTTTACAAATGGGGAACTGAGGCCAAGAGATTGTGACCTGCCCAAGGTCACCCAGTGACTTCATGGCTAGGGCAGGATCCAAATCCTGGTTTCCCAGGACCAAGCCCAGCACCTTATCCACTACACCACGCTGATTCTGGTTTGCAGTAAAGCATCTGTTACTGGTAGAGTATTTACTACACAATGGCTTGCCTAGCTAATGGTTCACCCCTTGCAAGGAACCCTTCCTAGAAAGGGGGGTCTAGAGGACATTTATTTATTTATTTGTTCATTTATATTTCTATCCCACCCACAAAATAAACCTAAATATTAAAATACCCCCATAAAAGCAGATAAAAACAGATAAAATCCCATAACTCACAATACCCCAATCCAACCCCTTTGCCTACCAAACAAAAAACATCTCCAGAAGATGAGCAGGCTTGGGTTTAGGTGAAACTCCAAAGGGAGAGGCTTCCATGATTTTGGTGCAGATACCAAGAACTCCTCTCTGTTTCATCACTCTAATAAGAATTAAATCTCTGGGACAGTGGGACTGGCTGGGCAACCTTTAGAGGGTCTCTCTTCCTGAAATTACACCTTTGTAGATACACTTGTGAGCCTACAGGGCTGAGTTTGTGAGCAACTGGATTGTCTTGGGAACTATTGTTGGGATGTCCTTTGATTGTTGGTAGGCTGCAGTGAAGTTGTGGCTCCTGTTTAAATCTAATCTTCCACATCTTCTTCCATATTACCAGTGACAACATATGTTTTTTGCATCTTCCTTATGTGGCCGACTTATCTTGAATTTGTGTTCCACTATAGCCCTCAGGTTCATCCCAGCAGTGACACTCCTCCCTTTCAACATCTGGGTAAATAATATTTTAAGCTATTGTATTACCTTTATCCTTTGTGGCAGCTGGAGGTTTAACTGTTTTTTCTTTTGCAGGCTCTATAAAGAAATATTAAACACTGATATAGTGACAATCAAATATGAAAGCTTGGTTACTGTAGACTAAATTTTATGAGTAAGAAGCATCTGGTTAATATGAGATGCTAAAACTAGAGTATAGCACAAATGGCAAGAGAGACAATGGTTGGCAGAACTCAGTAAAGAACATTTACTTCAGACAAGATGGCTTGTCACCACAGTGGTGGAAGAAGGCAAAGGCATAGTGTGGGGACTCTAAAAAGGCTGTAACTGTTTATTAAAGCAAGTCTGATTGACAAAACCAATTACATGCATATGCATAACTTGAGGTTCAGTGCAAGGCTAGTCCATTTTTCAAAACAAAAGAACATTCCGGGAGTCTTTTGGGTATAACCCCTGCAACAGCATTCCCTTCTTAGGGCCACCAATCCTTTGCTGCTGCTGCTGCTGCTGCTGCTGCTAGACACCCCAGTCCCAATTAGTCACGCTTTGGGTCTATCACCTGATGCTCTAATAAGATCAGAGGAAGAAAGAGCCACAACACACTTCTGCTGAGCTTCCCAAGCCCTGACAGAGAATGTTCTCCCATCTCTCTCTGGGGAGATCTGAGTCATGCACCACCCAAATCTAAAATGGCTGTGCCCTGTCCCCACACCTCTCTGAGATGTCTCCTGTGGCCACTGCCTCCAACTCCACTCTGGTTGTACACTGTTCTTCTTATGTCCTGGACCTCCTCACTATGAGAAGTCACTAGTTAAACTCGGCTGACTTTCCCACACCCCAGACTGGTTCTCTAACAGTTACCTCTGGAGCAAATCCAAATGTAACTCTATCCCCCTCCCCCCATATAATCCTGGGGCTGATGGATGAATGGAGTCATTTGTAATAATTACCCCAATTATGTTCCAACATTCACTTGCCTTACCTTTATCCTTTGTGGCAGCTGGCGGTTTCACTTCTTTTTCTTTTGCAGACTCTTTTGCAGGCTCTGTAAAGAAACATTTAACACTGATATAGTGACAATCAAATCATCAAAGGCTTGGTTACTGTAAGCAAGACAGTACTGTAAGAGACTAATATTTTAAGAAACATTTGTGTGACATGAGATTCTAGAACTAGAGTACAGCACAAATGGCAAGAGGAAATAGTTAACAGAATTTGTAAAAACACACCTATTTCATTCCAGGCAGTTTGGTTCACAGGGTGAGTTTTGATGACTTCATTATAAAACTCATAAAGAATAAACACCTATGCAGTGCTGAGCAAATGTAATATCATTATCATCCACAAAAGATTTGTGTGTTTAGTTAGTACTGTTACAGTGAAATAAATGCTATCAGCAGTGAAATCAAGGGGAAAAGGTGGATATTAATTAACAACCCCATTTGTATTGCAAAGGACTTTCAACAGTAGCGTCATGCCATATTCCGCAGCACCGAAGGAAGAATGGGATGGATGAAAGATGGGATCCCAGGCCGTACATTCAATGTCCTTCCTGCTGAGGGATTTCATTGTGACCTTTATCATGATTTGACTGGAGCTTCTTCACAAATTTCAACAATATCAATAAATAAAATGTAACTGTTTTATTAAGAAAGTGCACCCACAATCATCGTCTGATACTAAACCTATTATGTCAACAACGCACTTACACAAACTCACAGGCAATGTGCATCTCCATTTCAGAGAGCGTGCTTATTGCACTTTTCAAAAAGATATCACATTGATGATTTGATTTGAAGACAAACACTTTTGAACTTGAAAGACTGAATTGTTACTAATATGATGACACTTAGTCCCAAGTGGCTGGATAAATCAGAAAGCCATTCAAAAAGTGCTCCAGAGACTAATGTCATCCTCAGAAAAGCATAGCTTTTGTGATGGTGTTGTATAGGATGTAGATGCTGCTAAACAATTTGAGAACAGGCAGCCCATTCCTAACATGCACATGCACAATATGTGCAGAAAGTATTGTGTGTACTTTGCACATGCATAACATGGTGGGATCAGGATCAGACCCCAAACCCTTGACCCTCTGGGAAATACTGGTTTAAATTAGATATAGAAATGGAATATATTCAGCAATGGGTAGTACAATCGTCTGACTATTCAGCATTGGCTTACAGCCAGTTAGACGCAGCACAAAATCAGCTGAAGTGAATGGCAAACATACCCAAGGTCTAGTGCCAGCACTAAACTACTGGAGGATTGTTCTGCATATGTGCATTATATATGCATTGTAAGTATGGACCTAGGAGTTTTGAACTGAGTCAAACTAGTGCTCTGAGAAAAAGGCCCATTCCTAGTTTCACTGGGGAGGAAAACTTAAAAACCCTGCTCTATGTCCTTGCCTCCTGAACTAGATAAGCAGATGAGTAAAGATTTAGCAACATTGGTCATGCTTCACCAAGGGCCATTTAATGATTGTGTGTAAGAACAAGATCTTCCTGCCAGAGGGAAGTAAATTACAAACTGAATGTATATTTTGATGTAACCATTTGGAAATACCAAACATCTCTTTGTTGTTCACAGTATAAAACTGGTGTGAAGGGGGATAGCCCCTTCAGACCTCCTTCCTGTCTGTAAGCTGCTTGGGTCTCAGTCATTTCGCGAGTGGCTGATCTCCCAGCAGAATAAAGTTATTCTATGCTTTAGCACCACTCCCTCTGTTTGGAGAATTGTGTCTTGTCCACAGGGGATAAGGCTACTAGTTTGGCTTTTGGGATCCAATATACATACTGAGATCTGCATGGCTAGTTCATAAATATTGCTAAATGATATCCCCCTTACTATGCAACACAGTCTCCTTATCTGCGCTCACTTTCTCTGATGCTTATTCCACACTGATTCTCAGCATGAAATGTCTGCTGATGTTACAATAGAGACAAACATGCTGCAAGGATGAATGCTGAAGCTAGAAGAGCTACAGCGTTGATTGCAAAGAAGAGCTTGCAAGAAGAACTTCAAGCAAATACAAGTTTCACAATTTAAATTTTTGACATCAGTGTTGCAAAATCCCCTCCATGCAGTAAAGGGAGCCATCCTTTGCTCTAAAAATCTAAAACAACTGTAACTCCTAACCATGCACATTATCATTTATTGATTTTATTTATTTATTAAAATTTATATCATGCTTTTCATGGGCATCCTCCTGATCCTTAACCAATGTACATGCTGCATACAATTCATTTGTAATTCACTGAGCATGCTTTGTGCACACCCAGAGTGCATTGTGTTCAGAGGTTTAGGATCAGTCCCTTACTCTTGTGCTATCCCATCAAGCATCTATAATAATGGTTCTTAATTCTGGGGTCTTGATTTCATCTGTATAATTTAAAGGGCTTTACAAACACAGTCAAGAGTCATCATTATCCTTCTTTTACAGATGAGGAAGCTGAAGTGCAGACAGTCACACTGTCTATCAACATAAGATCTAAATACGATTACATATTTATCAAACTAAATTCTTCTGCAAGTTTTATTCTATGTGCATTTTCTTTTCTTCCATATGAAATGTTGGCAAGCTTCTCTTAAGTTCTATTTTACTTGAAGTCTTCCAAAAGAAGAGTTTTGAACGATGCCCAAGTAGGGCAAGTTTGGGCTTAGTTAAGCACTGTCTCATTGAGATCCATAGATCCTGAGATGAAAAGGTCTCATCATGCCCTCCTACTGTGGGCTCCATTTTGCCAAAGTTTTCTGGTCATTTGCAGCTCCTATAGCACTCCACAATAATCTCGACTTTTAAAGAACTTTAAAGGTCCTATGCAAGAGAACCATTAATAAGTGGTCTGGAAGCAAGAGCAGGTTGCCAAACAAACGGGAGTTTTACTTTGGCCCACCTGAAACAGGAAGTAGACCACTGTAGCACGAATAGGCTGCAGCTGGTGTATGAACTTCACATTCATCTTCAGGTGCTCAATTAAATAGTTCCTCAAACAAGAGATCATAAAACATCAACGTACTTTGTACCATTTGATATTTCTTCTACTAGTTATACATATCAGTGATTCAGAAGGATCTCATATACACACACACACAAACATACTAAAAAACTAAATACACTCACAAACTTACATTTGTGTAAATATATGCAGTCCTTTTCCATATTTATGTGCATATACATATATTTCAATACATTATTGTATTAGACACTAGAATAGCACAAATACTACACTGCACCCATAAGTGATGTATCAAATATACAGATACTACTAAATAACTTACTTGTTTCTTTAGGTTTTGGTTTATCTGAAAAAGAGGGGAAAATAATCTTCATTTTTTGTAGGATCGATTGATTGTTCACAAGACAAAATTATATGTAATGTAGGTTATTAATGAGTATGCATTTACTAAAAGAATAATAATTGATGGATCATCAGTGCTAAGGATTAGATTAAAAACCATTTCACTCTATATCCACATGCTAGCGTACGTGCTATGAGTTTCTCTGTTCTTAGTGGGCATACAATTCTAAAACGCATAGGAAGCCTATTACAATTTCTACTAATTAGCCATCTTTGCAGTCTCAAGTAGCCTCAGAAGGCGCTATGATTCAGAGACACATCTCTGACTCACAGTTCCTTCTCTGCCTCTGCGTTGATCCCAGTGGAACAGTAATTTACTGTTGGCCTATATCAGCCCTCAGTTCCAACCCCCGAACTCTTCATACTTGCTCACTGCCGCTGGACAGCATGGGTGTAGCTTGAATTTTACATTTGGAAAGGCTGACTGATGTGATGGCATCCTGATGCTCTAGCACTGTTACTTGCATGATTCTGTGGCAGACAGTGTGAGCTGGCACAGGATTAGATATCTACACTCTAGTGAATCTATGGGTAAAGCCACATGAGACAGGGTGGCACACATATAATCCCCAGTCCGCCCAGGGGAGGGTGAATACAGCTACCACACTTTGGGCCAGCAGAAAAGCCAGTTCAAATTAGCTGGCCACCCGCAGCCCCTCTGTACCACGGTTGGGCTGAGGAGCTGGCCATGCAGATCTCCTGCTGTGGTTCAGGATCAGGCCCCACTGCCACAAGACAGGTAGTGGTGGGCCCAGAAGGGCGTGTGTACGCTCCTCCAGGCTCCCTTCCATGGATCAGCTGTTTGGCAGGTGGGGAGAAATGCATGCTCCTCTAGACGCCCCTACCCTGGATTAGCTGTTTGGTAGGGTTTCTCCACCTCCTGATCAGCTGTTTGGCAGGTGGGGAGAGCATGCGTGCTCCTCCAGGCCCTCTCTCCTCGATCAGCTGTTTGGTGGGCAGAGAGAGCACGTGCACTCCTCTGGGCCTCCCTCCCCCTATCAGCTATTTGGCAGCTGGAGTGAATGCACTCCTCCGGGCCTGATGAACCTAATTCCCTGTAACTAAGCAAAGCAGCATGTGAGTCTGTAACTTATCAACCTCATGAATGTACTCTTGTCTTTCCTGATGTTTACCTCTGCTTCGCATCTCGTCTCTCAGATTGTAAGCCCCTTAGGGGTAGGGACCTGTCTCTGACTGTGGATTGTACAGTGCCAGGTACATTGGTAGTACTATATAAATAATAATAATAATAATAATAATAATAATAATAATAATAATAATAATAAACTCGCCTCATGGCAGGGCTGCATGGACTGACCAGATGGGAGGTGGCCCATTATCCCACAATGGGCAACTTTAGCCCAGGTGGGGCAACAGTAAGACATGGTGCATCCCCTATCTTCTCTGGCTGATGCATCATGTATCAGCTGACTGCCCACCCTGGGCAGAATTGGGTGGCCATCTGGCAGCTGCCAGCCATATGGTTCGCTCCACCATGGGTTAATGTGGGTAAGTTTGCCCAATGGGGGATAACGTTTCATGTGGCCTTACCCTATGTCTGTGCTGAGCAGGAAGAAGGAAGATGTGGTTAACTGCTCATTTCCTGACCCTCACAACTTATTCACTTTTTTTCTAACCTCTGTTAAATCATTTTACAAATGTTGCACATAAACACTCCATTTACACTAATAAGAAACAGAAAAATGTCATCAGTAAACATTTTTACTCCAATTTTTTTATACAGTCCTACATAATAATTTAACAACAGCATTTTAAACACTTAATCACATGGTTTGACTTCTGATACTCTTAAGGTCCTGATATTGTAACTTAACATTAAAGTAGGATGCATATATTTTCCCCTGATTTTTTTTTTAAAAAAAACGTTGGTATCTGATAATTTAATCACATATGTCGCTTCCCAGTTCAAAAAGCTCTGGGTTCTTCTTGTAATTTCAAAGTTATTCTCTAATGCATTTCATAGTTCATTAATTGAGAGAAAGTTTTCTTTCTTTTCAATTAAAATTTCAAATGGATGGGCTGAGTGTAGCTTTCATTGAAGTCAAAACTTAGTTCAAAGCAATTTGTTTTAAATGTTTTTTGTTACTTTTCTAGTGAAAGACTGCCAGAGAAAACACTATAGACCAGGGAGCCATATAGCACCATGACATATATTGTTGAATATTTATTTATTTATTCAGTCATATTTATTAGCAGCCCCCTCATGCCTACGGTATCTCAGGGTGGCTTACAACAAATAAAAGCAAACAACAATCATAAAAATTATCAATTTTAAAACATTTTAAAACAACCCCCAATCTCTTGACATCTCAGAATCCACCCCACCCCCGCCCCACCTATCCCACCCTCCCCTCTGAAGGCCTGGGTGAACAGCCAGGTCTTGCAGGCTCGGCGGACCGCCGGCAGACCCGGGGCCACCCTTCTCTTTATCTTGAAGCCTCCTCCTCAACTATTGTAATAGGGCTAAAATTAGCAGGGTAAACACACAGAGATGGATTAAGGCAATAGAGTGACCTATTCACAGATCTATTAAAGTGATGCCCTGTCCTGATGAACTCCATCCCTCTGTTATATGTTGTCACCTTTTGTGCTGCTAATAGAGCCAAGTTCCAAGACTGTTTTGTCTGAGTGTATATACAATGGAATGGCTAGACAGTCATTGAGTTGTGTTTCTCTACTGCACTACTGTCTGGTATAGGATGTATGCATAGACCAAGACCACAGCCTGGTTGTTCATGTGTTCTTTGATTAGCACATGGGTTGAGAGGGAAATAGTAAATTCCTGCTACATAGGCATTACTTTATGTACAAGGTTCTTTTACTGCGATTTTGCAAAGGGGGACAAGGTTTTCAACCATATATAATTCCATCTAGGATAGGCCTTTCCCCTCATCAGCCTTCCACTTTTTCTTGTGATATAACAGTATTCCTGGATACCGTCATTCATTTCAACACTGTAGTACTATATCCTCATATAGTATAAATTGTTAAGAGTTCCACTGATTTTAGCAGAGCTCTACTTTTCTCTGCTATGTGGTACGTAGATCTTTAAAATTCACCTTTCCTATCTCAGGGTTGTATTTTTTTAAATTGGAACTCAAGGCTAATTAGAGCTTAAATAGTAGGTGTTTTATCATTAGGTATTATTCACATTTTGGGTCAATCTCCAAATACCCCCCAAAATACATGTGACAGAAATAGTCACAGGTATTCACATATCAAGTTTTTCAGGTATTCTATTTCAACTATTTTGGTTTTTCAGCAGTTATTTCATGTTTTTCAGTTCAGTAATTTTGGTTGTATCATCTTTGGCAATTGAACATGTGCAACAGTGTTTATCACTAAAATGATATAACCAAAATACTAAATGACTGGTAACTGAAATTAAAAACTGCCCAAAATGAAAAAGAAAATAAATCCCAGGTAACCAAAACTGATATCTGATTAAACAAAAATAAGTAATTCACTTTGCCATTTTCAGTTTGGATAGGATAAATTCGATGGGCTTGCTTGTTATTTTTTAATATTTAATTCATCTCTAATTTTCATTAACTATCACTCTCATTACAGGGCAGGAAATGTTTTACAAACCAGATACTACAGAATAGTTTTGTTATCTTAAGCCACGCAAAAGAAAGTTAAATTTCTACCAGAAATTTGTTCTTGTTCTGGCAAACAGAAAAGACCAGTGGCAGAGACTAATAGAGTAATGAATATAATAGTTATTGTCATCGACTTGTCTAAGCCTGAGGTTTTCCTTCCTGTGCTATTGTATTTCTAAGGGAGATAGTGTCAACATGTTTCAGTTTCCTTTTACCTTGCTCCAATGCCTTTAATGGCTTTACTACCTTCTTCTCGGGTATTGCTGCAAAACAAAGATAAGGTTTAAGTAAGACTTCCAGTGAAAAGTGCTGTTGCTACGAAGAAAAACTTTGTCCACTAATTACATTTCCACAGATTTCTTTGAAGCAAATGACTTCCAAGTCTTCTGACAACAAGAAATCACTCTGTCTGAGATACTCCCATCTAATCAAGTGATAACACATTCTTGACTTAACTTGCCAACAAATGAGGACTTTAACCAACAATAACATTTCTGCCTTACATGAAACTTAATGGAAGGTTATGGAGGCCCTTTTGTAGCTGTGAAAAAAACATGCAAAGCTCCACTGTTTTCATGACCACTGAAAGTCCAGTGCTCAAACTTGTAAAGATGTTCAGATACTATAATGACAGGTCAGGAAAGGTCAAAATCACCAGGCTCACCAGGCCAGTGTCAGCAAAGTACGACAGTTTCTGTGGCCCATGTTCATTATCATTCGGCTTTTCCCAACCCATTGATTCACCAATGCATAGCTACCATACAGCAAGGGGGCTCAGTTGAACTCTGAGGAGGCCATCCACAAATGACCTAAGTGTCACTAAGAAATTTTCCAAGAACGAGGGAGTGGGCCAGAACACCATCTCCACACACTCTGAAAATTTCCTAGGGGCGCTCAATTGCAAAGGGACATGCCAAGAAAGAAGTTTTCAGAGTGAAATGCTGGCCACACCTCTCAAACCCTCTTAAAACTTCTTTCCTGGTGGAGTTACTGTCACTCTGAGAATGGCGAGGTGAGAGGGGTGGTTCTGGGACCTGGGGCAGTACTTCCTTCATGGATAAGCCCTGCTCCCTACTCTGAAGACCCTGCCCCATTGCTCTTAGGGGACCCATAATTTAGGACATAAGCCTGGGCCCACCATAGCCTTGCTACACCACTGTTGTGAACTGGATCCATGCCTGTCCTGGTTGGTGAAAGCCTGCTGGAAGACACTAGGGCCGCTGCCGGTGGGGGTGATCAGTGCCTCCCTTTGGGGGGGCAGAGTGCCAGAATGTTTGAAGGGGCCAGTGGTGTAGCCTCTGCTCAAGACTCTATCACTTGACGTTGACTCACTCACCAGCTATCGGTCAGTCTCTAACCTTCCATTTTTAGGGAAGGTTATTGAGCGGGTGGTGGCCCAGCAGCTCCAGGTGCACCTTGACAGACATAGCTTTCTAGATCCCTCACAGTCTGGCTTTCGCCCAGGGTATGGTATAGAGACTTGGTTGATGATCTGCGCTGGGAGATGGACCAGAGACGTTCAACTTTACTGGTCCTATTAGATCTCTTGGTAGCTTTTGACATGGTTGGTTACGAGTTGTTGGTGACTCGCTTAAGGGACCAGGCAGGATTAGGTGGAACAGTCCTACAATGGTTCCATTTCTACCTAGCCGGTAGGACCCAACAGGTAGTGTTAGGTGATGATTCATCTTTTCCTCGTGACCTCTCATATGGTGTCCTGCAAGGTTCCATTCTCTCCCTGCTCCTGTTCAATAGGGCTGATGCGGCAGCAGCTGTTACCGTGCCGCGATTCCGTTCTGCCATTTCGGAATTGCCCGTGCCACACCGTGACTTTTCTGCGGATATTCCGCTAATTCCACCGGAATTCTGCAAATCACGGAATTCCGGGGAAATTGCGAAAAAATTGCGGAAATTGCGGAAAACCGCTATTCTGCTATTTTGTGGCGCTGGCGGAATTGCGGAAATAGCGAAAATGTCATGTTTCCATGATTCCACTAAGTAGCAGAATTAAATAAGTGGAACCGCGGAATGAAACTAGCGGAATGAAAGCCTCTGCCATGCCGTTCCACTAATTGCGGAAACACTGTTTCCGCCGGAAATAGCTACTGCTGCGATATTCCGCTACAGCCCTACTGTTCAACGTGTACATGTAGCCACTGAGTGAGGTTGTGAGATCGTGCGGAGTGAGTTGCCATCAATATGCTTCTGACACTCAGCTGCTGTACCTCTCATTTTCTTCAGGCCCAGGCCTGGCAGTCTCTGTACTCTCCCGGTGTTTGGCAGCCGTGGGGGAGTAGATGAGGCAGAGCCAACCGAAGCTGAATCCTGACAAGACGGAGGTAATGCTGGTGGGGAAAGTGGTGGGTGTGACATCTCCCATCATTGATAGGTTTGTGAATTATTTTGTGGATAAAATCGCTCTGATTCACTATGATTTTGATGCTGCGAGAGCCAGAGGTTATGAAAGTCACGCCTTGTCCGGTTTTATGGGATCAATTTCAGTTGGTGACACCCGCTGTTGTGGTTGGAACCCTTGGGGCTGTTAGGGACACCTCTTGTGAATTAGATCTGTGCCCGTCTTGGCTAATTAAATCTTGCCGGGAGACAATGGGGTCATTGCTGGTGGGGGTGGTCAATGCCTCCCTTCGGGAGGGCAGAGTGCCGGGCTGTCTCAAAGAGGCAGTGGTGCAGTCTCTGCTCAAGAAACCATCGCTTGACGTTGACTCCCTTGCCAGCTATCGACCTGCCTCTAACCTTCCCTTTTTAGGCTCAGCAATTACAGGGGCATTTTGACTGCGTCAGTTTTCTTGATCCCTCACAGTCAGGATTTCACCTGGGTCATGACATGACATGCTTGTGGCCTTGGTGGATGATCTGTGCCAAGAGATGGACTGGGACCGCTTGACCCTGTTGGTTCTATTAGATCTGTCAGTTGCCTTTGACACGGTGGATCATGAGATGTTGGTGGCAAGCCTGCGGGAATGTGCAGGGGTGGGTGGGACTGTTCTTGAATGGTTCCGCTCATTCCTGAGCAGGAGAACCCAATGAGTGGTACTCGGGGAGTGTTTTTCATCATACCGAGACCTCACGTGTGGAGTCCCGCAGGGTTCAGTGTTGTCCCCCCTCCTGTTCAACATATATATGCAGCCTCCTGGCGAGGTGATCAGGAGGTTTGGCATACGGTGTCACCAATATGCTGATGACACTCAGCTATATATCTCTTTTTCAACCGATCCAGACCCCGCAGTCTCCGTGCTTACTCGATGTCTGCCGGCTGTGGGGGATTGGATGAGGGCTAATCGACTGAAACTGAATCCCAACAAGATGGAGGTGATGCTGGTGGGTAAGGCAATGGAGTCAATGATGCCATCATTGATGGCATCTGTCCTCCATTGGTTCCCCAGGTGCGGAGTCTGGGGGTACTCCTCAATGCGCAGCTCCACCTGGATGTCCAGGTGGAGGCTGTGGCAAGATGTGCCTTTCGCCAATTATACCTGGGATGTCGGCTTAGGCCGTATGTTTCGGACTCCGACCTGGCCACCATCATCCATGCTTTCATCACCTCTACACTGGACTATGGTAACACACTGTACGTGGGGCTACCTATGGTGACGTCCCGGAGGCTGCATCTGGTGCAGAATGCAGCGGCCCATCTCTTGGTGAGACTGGGCCACTAGGAGCACATTACACCAGTGCCCTGTTCTTGGCACTGGCTGCCGATAGTCTTCTGAGCCCGACTCAAGGGGTCGGTTTTAACCTATAAAGTCCTAAACGGTCTGAGCCCTGCCTATCTGTGAGACTGCCTCACCCTCTAGGTACTGGACTGACCCCTGAGGTCATTGAGGGATGCCCTCCTTGTGGTCCCCCGAGTGTTCCGGGGGGCGTTCTTGGTGGCCGAACCAAGGCTGTGGAACTCGGGTGTGTGTCTGGCCCTGAACCTTCCCTCCTTTCATAAAAGTTGTAAGACCTGGCTGTTCCTCCAGGCATTTAGCAGGGGAGATGGGTTGGGGGGGGAGGAGAGGGATGGGGGTGTAACAATATGTTTTATAGTTTAATTATTTTAATTGAGCCACCCCGAGCTGCCTGTGGCAGGAGGGGCAGGATACTAAATGCTTTAAAATAAGATTAAAATTAATTGACGGGGTTTGCCCTCCGCTGGTTTCCCAGTCTGGGGCTGCTTCTTGATTCCCAGCTCGGCTTCAATGTCCAGGTGGAGGCGGTAGCAATGGGGGCTTTCTGGCAGTTACATCTGGTTCAGCAGCTTTGGCCTTACCTCTTGGATTCTGACCTGACCACCATCATTCCTGCTTTTGTTATCTCAAGGCTGGACTACTGCAACGTGCTCTACGTGATGCTACCCTTGGTGATGGTCCAGAGGTTACAACTGATGCAGAATGCAGTGGCCTGACTCCTTATGGGGTCAGGTCGCCGGGAGCACATTATACCGGTGCTCCGTCTTCTGCACTGGCTTCCTATTTTTCCCCAGGATGTATTCAAGGTGTTGGTTCTTGCCCTTAAAGCCCTACACAGCCTGGGTCCGACCTATCTGTGGGATTGCCTCACTCCCCGGGTCCTGGATTGACCCCTGCAGTTTGCTGGGGGCGCCTTCCTGGAGGTCCCCTGAGTCAGTTGGGTGGCCATTATGGAGAGGGTGTTCTTGGTGGCCACACCCTGGATGTGGAACTCCCTCCCAGAGGAGGCTCGCCTGGCCCTGGTGACTTTTTGTCACTTGTGTAAGACCTGGCTGTTCTGCCAGGCCTTTTGTGGAGGGGATGGGTGAGGGTGGTTATGCAGGGGGGTGAGGGGAGGGAGTTATGGGAGGGTTTGTGTTTTGTTATATTTTTAAATTGTGTGGGAATGTCGTTTTATATTTATATGATTTTATTGTGATGATGTTGTTTTATTTATATGATTTTATGGTAAGTCACCCTGAGCCACCTGTGGTGGAGCTGAGCGGGGTACTAAATTGTTAAAATAAAATAAATAAAATAAAATACCCAGCCACAGCTGTGTGGACATGCCATCCAGTGTGAGAACATGCTGGACTTGAACCCATAACCCTATACAGTCAAATGTCTCACCCACTCAGCTACTCTAACTCTTACAGTGAGAAGTATCAGTATAAAAACTTGAGTTCTGACTAATCACTTCAGTATTTGTTTAACTTTCAAGTAGACCAAAAGGCATCAACTCTGATGAAGGCTAGTAAGCTTCTAGCCTTCATCAGTATTACAAATATCCTAACCATTCAAAAATCATGAGTCAAGTCCTCAAAATCACAAATGTCTTATAATCAACAGATTTAAAAAAAAATAGCAAATATTGCTTTGGATTTTTGATTGGTTTTTAAGTCTTAAGCCTTCCACATTTTCTTCTATAGCCATGAAATCTAGAATCTAAGAAAGTGGGGTTTGGGGATTTTCACAAAAAAATCTCATGTCTGCAGGTCTCAGGTCTGTGTTTTAAGAAAAACACAAAATACTGCCTGATATGTGAAAAATGGTGAGAGTTGGCAACATTGCCTCATGGTTGCTGAGAAAAGCTGGAATTCATAAACCCAATCACTCAAAAAACAAGAAGGAAAAGAAAACATCTCAAATTTAAAACCTCATTATCTGAAAGACAGTAACAGGGAACAGGAGCATAACCAGGAGGGGCCTGTAGGGGCTGTACTCCCCCCCCCCATTCATTTATCTCCTCTCTCTGCCTGCTATTACTCTCCTCCTAATTGTATCCCTCCCAAAAAACGGAAGTGCTCTCCCACATGTGAGCGACCTAGGGTGATTTCAGACGTTACGGGCGCCCAATTCACCACAGTGGATTCCCAGCCGTGCTGAGCCAGCTAACCACCCCCCACCCGTGGACAAGAAAGGCCCCAAATAGACGTGATGGGAGTGGGACCACAGCAGGGAATCGGACCGGCAGACCACGGCCCGGGGCAGCACAACAGATGTTACGCCGATCCCGGGCCGTGGTCAAAACACCCAGAAG
>QEPC01002874.1:1595099-1621976 GCA_003113815.1 Sphenodon punctatus
GTTTGGATTATTATTCCCTATGTGCATCACTTTGCACTTGTCCACATCAAATTTAATCTGACATTTAGATGTCCAATCACATAGTATCTCAAGATCCTCTTGCAATTCTTCACATTCTGCTCATGTTTTAACTACCTTAAATAGCGGCAGTTATTCAACTACCTTGAACAGAGGTAGTTAATTAGCGGAGTGATGAAATTGTGTCATCTGCAGATTTGATCACTTCACTCTTTACTCCTTTTTCCAGATTATTGATTAAGATATTAAACAACACTGGACCCAGTACAGAGCACTCCAGCACTCCACTATTTAATTCTCTCCAAAGTGAAAACTGACCATTTAAGCTTACCCTTTGTTTCCTAGCCTTTAACCGGTTACCGATCCACAATAGGACACAGTCCCTTATCCTATGACTACTTAGTTTCCTCAAGAGTCTCTCACAAAGGACCTTATCAAATGCCTTCTGAAAATTTGGATACACTATATCAACTGGCTTACCCTTATCCACATGCTTATTTACTCCCTCAAAAAACTCCAGTAGTTTAGTGAGGCACAACGTCCCTTTACTTCCCATGTTGATTCCCCCCCCTCCCCTTATGCCATGTTTATCAATATGCCCAGTAATTCTGTTCTTAAAAATCATCTCCACCAGTTTGCCTGGCACCAACGTGAGGCTCACCAGTCTGTAGTTACCAGGGTCATCTCTGGAGCAAGATCGGCATTACATTTGCTACCTTCCAATCCTCAGGTACCGTGGCAGATTTCAGCAACAGATTACAAATTACCATTGGTAGCAATGGTGTCAATGGGAAGTCATGGAGTCCCTGCCCATACTAACAGCATCAGCCAGACATGCCAGCAAACTGGTCTACTACTCATAGGCGCTGTGGGCACGGGAAGCAGCCATTGCAAGTCTCAAGAACTGGCTGGGGGTGCTGAAGAGCCTGGGTTTTCCAGTGCTCATGCCAGGGACATGTCATTTGCAAAGGCCACCCAGCACGTTCCCCCCTCCCCTATGGTCCATGGCATGGGGATTGTATGGAGGCTCCCTCTGTGACCAGGGTAGCTATGCTGGGAGCTGCCATTTTAATCCCTCCTCGCGTACTCCACCTGTGTGGGTGCTTCACAGCAGAACCATGCTGTGTTCTGTGGCCATGAACCCCCACATCACCTTGTGAATTAGATCCATGCCCGTCCTGGCTGGTGAAGGACAGCCGGGAGACATTAGGGCCGTTGCTGGCAGGGGTGGTCAATGCCTCCCTTAGGGAGAGCAGAGTGCTGAGTCGCCTCAAGGAGGCGGTAGTGCGGCCTCTGCTCAAGAGGCCATCCTTGAGTGTTGACTCCCTGGCCAGCTATTGGCCAGTCTCCAACCGTCCCTTTTTAAGGAAGGTTATTGCCAGGTGGCCTGGCAGTTACAGGGGCATCTGGACCAGGTTGGTTTTCTTGATCCCTCGCAGTCCAGCTTCCATCTGGGATTTGGCATGGAGACTGCACTTGTGGCCTTGATCGATGACCTACGCTGTGAATTAGATCAGGGCAGATAATCTATTTTGATCTTGGATCTGTCGGTAGTGTTTGATACCGTTGATCTCGATATGTTGGTGACAAGGCTGCGGAACTGGGGGATTGTTCTTGAATGGTTCCACTCATTCCTGGCAGACAGAACTCAGCAGGTGGTCCTCGGAGAATATACATCTTCTTCCCAGGACCTCATGTGTGGAGTCCCGCAGGGTTCTATTCTGTCCCCTTGCCTATTTAGTGTGTATATGCAACCGTCATGAGATGGTTCGGTGTATAATGTTATCAGTACGCCAATGATACACAACTTTACCTCTTGTTTTCCGAAGTTCCAGGCCCGGCAGTCTCAGTGCTTACCTGGTGTTTGGCGGCTGTGGGGGACTGGATGAGGGCGAATCGACTGAGGCTGAATTCCGATAAGATAGAGGTGATGTTGGTTGGTAGGGCCCGGGGGGTTGGTGGATCCTGTTATTGGCAGGGTCTGCCCCCCTCTGGCCGCTCAGGTCCGTAGTTTTGGGGTGCTCCTCGATCCACAGCGCCACCTGGATTTTCAGGTGGAGGCTGTGGCAAGGGGAGCATTTTTCCAATTACATCTGGTGCGACAGCTTCAGCCGTATGTCTCCAACTCGGACCTGGCAACCATAATCCATGCTTTCATTACCTCTTGACTGGACTACTGTAACGCACTCTATGTGCATCTACCTTTGAAGATGGTTTGAAGGCTGCAGCTGGTGCAGAATGCGACAGCTCATCTCTTAACGGGGATGGGTCACCGTGAGCACATTACACCTCTGCTCTGTTCTCTGCACTGGCTGCCTATAGTCTACTGGGCCCAATTCAAAGTGTTGGTAATGACCTTTAAAGCCCTAAATGGCTTGGGACCTGCTTATCTGCAAGACCACCTCAGGCCCCTGCAGTCGGCCAGAGGCACCCAACTTGAGGTCTCCTGGATATTCTGGGTGGCAATGGTGGGGAGGGCATTCTTGGTGGCCGCACCTAGGCTGAGGAACTCCCTCCCGATGGAGGCCCATTTATCCCCGGACCACCCCTCTTTCCAAAGATCATATAAGACCTGGTTGTTCTGCCAGAACTTTGGGGAAGCGGGTAGGGGGGTTGGGAGGGTATTTTTATTGCCTTTAGCATTTAGCCTTTTTAGTAATTTTAATATTATAATACTTTGTTTTATGTATTTTATTGTATTTTTATATGTTGTTGCCGCTCCGAACCACCATTGTGCGGAAGGATGCGGGGTAAAAATGTAATAAATAAATAAATTAATTAAATAATTAAATGAACAAGGACTGTGACCATAATAAGATACTACTCGCCGAACAACCATGATGGAATCCAGGTCTAAACTACATTTCAATTTTGGAATCTACAGCTGTCCACAAAAATGCTGTGAGAAGGGAAAAGGGAGAATCTCTTAAGAATTAATTCTAGCTATAAACTTAATTTACCTTGTTTAGTCAACACTGCAGCAACTTCTTTCTTGACTCGCTCAGTTTCTGCAAAGTCAGGATTTAAAGTGAAATGAAAATTCAGGGTATAAATGGTGTGAAAAATGGGCTGAAGAAATAATTTGAAATAACTTGAAGATACCAGATACCAAAGAAAAAGAACTGCACTGTGAGCAGGATTAAAATAGCACTGGACAGCGAAGGTGCAGTACAGTATACTGCAATATAAAGTGCTTTTCTTTTATGGAAACCATCTTTCTGATTATCTTGCATTATGAAATCATTGCATGAAAAAAAGAGAAAATTCATGGCACAGCATAAAGCTGAGAAAAGACGTATGTATGAGGTCATTCTAATCTCTCCTCAAGAAGATCTCAGAAGCTGGCAGAAAAATAAATAATCTCAAAGTAAATTGACTTGGCTAACTCAATTCACTTAGCAGGGCTATCGCAGAGACTGGGCACAGCAAAAACATCACTAATTCTGTAAAGAAGGAAGTTTTTACATTTGATGTCTTGTGAGATAATTCCTAAAGGAGATGATGTTGAACAGGATGTGCAAAATCCCTGAGGTGCTAGGAAATGACTGTAAAAGACTGAAAAACCTGACTGTAAAAGTTTGGGGCTGTCTAGAGTCAAGATTTTAGCTGGGTTCATGATGAAGAGGAAGTGGTTCTGATAACATTCTGGTCCAGAATCATAAGAACATTAGGGATGGGCGAACAGAACGGAGTTCGGAAATTCGGTTTGGTTCAGTTCGGTTTGAAATTCGAGTTCAGAAATTGAGTTCGGTTCAGTTTGGTTTGAAATTCGAGTTCGGTTTGGAAGTTCGGTTCGGTCGACCGAACAGACCGAGTTCGGTCAAATTCGGAACTTCCAAACCAAATTCGGCCATTCAAAACCAGGTTTTTTGGTGTGTGTTGCCTCTAGGGATGGGCGAACAGAACGGAGTTCGGAAATTCAGTTCGGTTTGATTTGAAATTTGAGTTACAGTTCGGAAGTTCGGTTCGGTTAACTAAACAGACTGAGTTCGGTCCGAACTCCGAACTTCCGAACCGCGTTCCCCCATCCCTAAAGAATATAAGACTGCCATACTGAGTCAGACCAATGGTCCATCTAGCTCAACACCCACTCTCCAACAGTTGCCATATTTGGGGTGATCCATTCCTGCTGTTCACTCCCAGCAGTCAAAGATTTCACCTGAAAAACCCACCTTTAAATCGCCAGCTTGTATTGATGATACTTTATACTCTAATATCACCTATAAGCAATTTATTTTACAAACATCAATTGGTAATTTGCAAAGTTCCCATTTGGACTAACTGTTGGTAGACTCATTTTCCCTATATAGAAAATTATGTATTTGGAGCTACTGCTGCCCTTATTCAGACTGGCCCTGATCCATGATCAATGCACAACACACAGACCAAACGTATACTGTGTGCATGCACACCTACGGTGCACTTGGGTAGCAGTGAACTCCAGTGGTAGCATCATGTGCATGCACAGTATTTTGTACACAGTATAAGTTTGATACAATGTGCAGACCATGGATTGGGGCCAGTATGAATAAGGACAGTGTAGTCTAGTGACACTTAGCCCATAGTAGTCTACTGACACTTAGCCCAGATGGGAGCTTTGCAAGTTATCAAATTGATGCTTGTAAATTGCTTATAGGTGATTGGTGTCCAGAGTGTATATTACTACAAACAGGCTCTAAACAAATCATATTTTGCATATGCCAAATGACAGAGATGCAATAGTTTTGTATTAACAATAGAATCATACATTCAAACATTTCCATTTTGTTTTAGAGCACAAGTACACAAATACCTACCTTTGAGCTTATGAGTTTCTACTGGCACTGTAAAGCAAATGAAAATAGTCTAAGGAATTTGACAGTTTGTGCAAACTGCTTACAGACCCTCCCACCCCCACGCATATTCTGGCTACAGGAGGGAATACGCAGCCAGGATATGCACGGGGTGCCGCCAATCTGAAAGCCCCCGCACGCAGCTTTGCTGGCAAACAACCACAGAGATACAGAGTAGGATTTCCTGCTCTGTATCTGCAGGTGTTTGCTGGCAAAACTGCACGTGGGGGCTTTCAGACCGGCGGCGCCCTACGCATATCCTGTTGCGTATTCCCTCCTGCAGCCGGAATATGGGGGGGGGGGGGNATCCACATGCACAATTCTATTTAGCTTTAAAAATATCTTAGTAGCTGTTCCACATATTTCAGTCCAGAGTGTGGTTGCTATGTTGATCCAAGCATGAGAGACAGAGACAAGGTTCTTAAGGTGATACCAACAAACAGCCCTTCTTGAACTTAACTGCCATTTTGAAGCCCAGTCACAAAGGAAACTCTCTATATTGTGAAGCTCGAAAGTTTGCACACACTACAGAAATTGATACCCCAAAAGGTATCATCTTAGGTACTTTATCTCTTGTCTCTCGTATTTTAGTCTAATTCAGCTATGAGCATTAGGTTAATGACTTATTGAGCTATTGCTTGTTCTAAAAAAATTAGTCAATACATCATATTCTTTTGTTTCTAACAAGTGTGTTCCTCAGACTTATTAGCATTTCCAGTGAGTACATATCTGTTAGCACGGATTGTAATGACACTTTTCTGAAGACACTTAGGTCATCATCTCCAGAGAACAGCTCACTGAGAAGGCCTATACAAATATGAATGTTCTTTGTACCTGTCTGGGGCCCTTTTCGCACAGATGCACCCTCCCCCTCGCCCATGTGGGTGGGTGGGTGCGTCTGTGGGATTGCCATGGTGGGTGGGTGTGCATGCGCGCTCCCACGCTCCACCCACCGCTACCGATCCCCCACGCACAGAGCAATGGGCACCAAAGGAGAATGCTCCATATATGGAGGTGGGTGGGCATCCATGGGATGGGACACCCAAGTACCGCTCATCGGCCACCACCTCCACCCATCCCCCATGGACTGCAGAGACACTGCAGTCCGTGTGAAAACAGCCAATATCAGAGAAGTGAATTCAACCTGGAATAAGAGAAGAATATGAATACAAGGAGAAACCCTTCTGTCTTCTCTTTTAAAATTTGGCTGGAGGAAATTGCATAGCTAAATTGAGTAAGTCCTAAAACCCAAACTGAGGCATATTTTTATTTTCACTCAGTCTCTATCTCTCTGAACAAGTTCACACAGACATCCTTCCACCTGGGGGGGGGGGAGGGGCAGGGGGGAAAGATAGCTGAGAAAGTCTAAATCAGCACTTGAATGAATAATTATTTCTGAATTGGATTTGAGATAGAAGATGGCAAGATTAACATGATCACTAATCAATTAAATTTGTTCACATACATTTGAATGTATTGACAAATCTCTTCTAACAACATTCTCATTTTTGACCAATTAATTAGGGCTTACATCCCAAACAAAACAAATGAGATTAACCAACAAATTTTTCAGAAGTCTTACCAGGTACTTTTGCAGATCCTTCCTTCTTTGGTGGCTTGACTGTAACAGACAAGGATAAATGATTCGTCATTACAAATTGTTGTACAAAAAAGTAATTCAGCTGACAAAGAAGGGGAAAAAAGACATAAGCATAGTTACCAGTTTCTACTGGCTTTTCCTTCTTATGCGGCTCTGAGAAAAAAAGCAAAAGAGCAGTTTTAGCGTTGCTGTTTGTAAATGCTTCTATTCTCACTTCTACATCCTTCCCTCAAAGTGTTCATTATACAGTGTACATGTGCTGCTCAGCCAGTGAAGGCAGATTAAATACCAATACTGGATGGCAAAAAGAATACAACAGTCACATTTTTAGGCATTAAAAAAGTTCAAATATTTTTTCATAGTTAAACATCTAGGATAGTTCTGACACTTGGCCAGATTGGAACCTCGCCTCCCTGTCTCCCCCAGATACTCCTTCCATGTAACTGGGATTCCATTTAGATTTAACCAAGAATTAATGGCAGTATGGCAAAACACATACACAAAAACCCTTCCCATCTGTCTGGAGCTCCCCTCCTCCTCCCAACACCAGTTGATTATGTTCTACAGGAACAATTCACTTTACAGAACACAAACACTATGCATTTGGCAACCCTTTACTGCTGTGGCAATCATTAATTTAATCTTTTTTAGGGATGGGTGAACAGAACGCGGTTTGGAGGTTCGGATGTTCGGTCATTCGGTTAGAAACCCGAGTTCGGGTTCGATGGCTCGGTTCAGCCGAGTTCGGTTTGGACGAACATTCAAAAATAGTGAAATCGAAAACGAAACAAAACCGAAACCTAATTTTCAGTCCTGGAAAGACATTTTTCCTGCCTGCAAACTCATCTGAACTCGTCCGAACATACCGAACTGTTCGGTCGTTCGAGAGTTCAGTTCGGTCATTCGGTTCGGACGTCCGAACAGAACGAGTTCGGTCCGAACTCCGAACATCCAAACCGCATTCGCCCATCCCTAATCTTTTTGTGACAGGGTGTTGTAAGTGCCTACAGGGCATGACCGAGATTTGCTAGCGTCCTGGCAACTAGTGCCTTCAGCCTACTGAGAGGCTTGGCCTCTGACCGGCAGCTGGAACCTATATAAGGCCAGTCAAATTTCCAGGAATGGGAAAGCCTGAGATAGAAATACTGGTCAGCATAGTAAGCTATGAACCTGAAGACTGGTAGTTAATGTAGACTTAGTCCAGGGCAAAGGAGGCAGAATAACCCAAGAGCAATGTTGACTGGCAGATCATGCTGAGCCGGTGTGTAGGGCTATTCTTTGCTATACTACTAGCAATGGAACCTTTTTGAGTTGTTGAGAATAAAAACATGGATGAATTAACTTGGAAGTATCAGTGTGTGGTGGAAGTGGCCAGAAGTGGTCTGTAACAACACCTGCTTCTGAATAGATTTCTTCAGAGAATCCTCTATTACAGTAATATAAAAAATAGTTTAAGATTAAATAATTTAAGTTCTGATGTGGAAACAGTAGTTGACATCGTGTATGGTATAGAGGTTAAAGGAGCTTTAAGTTGAAATAAACCAAAGTAGAGACCATCCAGGACAGAGTACATAGATAGTAATTTGCCTGTTACTTGCTGATTTCTTTCCCCTAATTTTTTTTTATAGTTGTGTAGTGACAGATATTATTCAGTAATTACATTAGAACTGAACTACCACCCCACAGCTTATTATGTGAGAAACTCATATTGAAATTAACAGCATGTTGGGATGTGACAAAATTTCAAGGGAAGGCCTATAACTATACTGATCCTGATTCTGCTCTTCTTATCTATTCTATTCTGAAAGCAGGTACCTGCAAAAATAGGTTACCCACTGAATTTCTGGAACCCAAATCAACCTGACAACCAGCGGGTACTGATAGGTACCTGACTGTGACCCGATTTGGGATTCTGATGTTCCAGAATGTCAACTTCTGGTAATGATTTCTCAACTTTTACATTGATATACTGACACCTGACACCCAATTATCGGTTTTCTGTCTTGGAAAACTGACTTCTGGTCCTAGAAAGTCAGCCTTTGGTCCTGGAAAACTACTTCTGGTCCCAATTATTTTTAATCCCCTGCCCCCCCACACACATTTATTTACTTCTGACACCTTTTTATTGATTTTCCATCCCAGAAAATTGTCTTCTGGTCCTGGAAAGTCAACATCCGGTCCTGGGAAAACTACTTCCAGTCACATTTTTTTCTTTTGTGTGTGTGCTCATTTTTCAGTTTTCTGACCTGATATACCAATTAGTATACCAATTGAGAGTCAGTAAAATTTTTTCAATTGGTACCGGAAGTTAGCAGTTTTTTGTATTTAGGTTCACAATCGCTACCCATAGAGTACCCAATGCAGCATCCAAAAATTCAGGTAGTACCCATTAGGGATGGGTGAACAGAATGCGGTTCGGATGTTCGGACATTCAGTCGTTCAGTCCGAAACCTGAGTTTGGGTTCGGCTGTTCAGTTCATTGGAGTTAGATTCAGCCAAACTTGGCAAAACAGCGAGAAATAGTGCTATTGATACCAAAACCAAAACCAAAATTAAAAAAAATATTCGGTATCAGTATCATTTGACCCTGAAACCACCCCTGGTCTCCACCCCTGGTGCCAGAAAGTCTGCTCCTCAACTGCCTCCCACTTCCAGTCACGTTTTTCCCACCTTCCAGTCATGTTTTTCCCAGCCCCAAACTCATCCAAACTTATCAGAACTCTTCCAAATCGTTCGGCCGTTCGAGTGTTTGGTTCAGACATTCAGTTCAGTCGTCTGAACAGGCCGAGTTTGGCCCAAACTCTGAACTTCCAAACTGCATTCGCACATCCCTAGTACCCATGGGTACTAAATTAAGTACCCATTTCTGTTCTAGTTAAGGCATTTTGTCTGTTTTTATTTGATTTTGAGTATTTTAATATTTGGGTTTGTTCTGTATATTTTTGCATTTGTTTATATATTGCAACCCACTCTGAGCCTTACTTCAGGGAATCAGTGGGGGAAATAAATGAATAAATAAATAAATAAAAAATTGTTTTTAAAAAAAACATATTTGTAAGAATTCAATTTACTTACTTATTTTCCTGGGCAAAGGCTTTAATGTGAAAATAATATTTGGCTGCATGCACATAGCATGTGTACAACTGGAATTCTTCTAAAATTTGAACTGTTTATATATTGTAACCTGCTCTGAGCCTTCAGGGATTCAGTGGGATAAAAATGGAAACAAACAAACAAACAAGCATATTTGTAACAATTTCTTAGCTTATTATCCAGGGCAAAGTGTTTAATGTAAAAATAATATTTGGCTGCATGCATGTAGCATGTGTACAACTGGAATTTTTCTAAAATATGAACTATTTTGAAACTCCACCATTTCCTTCAAACACTGATGTTTTCACCTAGTTGCGCTGTGCCCTTTGTAAAAGCCAGAGAAATGCTCATTGTGTGTTCATGAAACCATGTAAATGCAATTTTTGTTTTGCTGCTAGCAACACATTTTTTGTACATCACTGATAAAGTGGGAGACTACAGAAGAACCTGCAGCTGCCTCGGAGGCTGTTGTTCACGTCAATCCATTCCTTTATCAACAAGTAGTGCTGAAAAGCATTGAGCGTGGCACATTCTTGCCTTGTACCTTAAATGCTCACCAGCAGCAAGGTCATTCACAAACAGTGACTTTCTGCCACCAATGCACCACTTACATGTTCCCATTCTTATTTTTATTCACATGGCTTTTGAACTAATTTGCACAAACTAGTCTATCTATTCCAAAAGCAGAATCATGATTCATGAATGACAATGTTAAGATCAGTAACTATATCTAACATTCATTAAATAGCCTGTTATCTCCCATGTTTTTCTCTACTATATAAACTAAACCCAAACGAAGATGATTTAGGTGGCACTGATAACCAGGTTTCCTAGTTTTCTCTGACAGTGAGTTTTTGCAGGTGGAAATTTCTGTGTTTTTCTAGAAAACCAATAATGGTTTTCTGGAATTCTGTGTTTTTCTCTGGGAAAACACGAATTTCAGTGTTTCTCTGGAAAAAGCATGGAAAGTGAACATAATAATCAGTTTTTTCTGGGAAATTTCTGCCTACAAAAAATCACTGGCAGCAAAAACTAGAAACCCTGATGATAACTACAGGGATTTCCTGAATGAATCTGCTCTAAAATGTTAGATTGGACCTCCGTGATTGGGCAGAGGGCTATTTGTGCCCCCCTCCCCACTGAGAGCAGGGAAAAAGGAACAGCGGGCAGAGTGTATAGGAATGCCTGAGGCTACCTGAAGGGGCCTCAGCTTTCCCATGCTCAAGAATGGAGTGAGATCTCACTAGTCGGGATCTGTCCTATTTGTATTGAACCTGTTTGCCTGGAGCTGACAGTTGGGCAGCTTCACTAGAGGCATTACCCTCCTTTTCTTTGTTTAAATCGGCTCACCCTCTTGAGCTGGATACTGTACTTTTTGAATCACTGATTTGGGCTTGGGAAGAAATTTTTCCTCAATTCTGGATAGGCTGATTGATGTTAGGGTTTTTGCCTTCCCCACAGTCTCTTTCGCTAGCGTTATGTGGGTTAATTATTTCCATAACCTGGCATGTTCAAGCCAGAGTTAGTGAGTAGTTAGTTAATTGTAGCACCTGCAGATGGTCCAGTGCAAAATTAGTTAATTGGGGCAGATCAGGATTATTATTCAAGTGAATGCCCAGTTAGGTGATCAAATTTAATGAGTGGGGGTTGCCATTGGGATTAAAATTCCCAGGGCCCCCCATCTGTGGCACGGGAGAGGGTGAGGGTGGCTGGGGCGGCTAACCATCCCCTACCAAGAACCCCAATACGGCGACCTGCCAGGGACCAGTAAGGCGGACCCGTGTCCCCAGCCCAACGGATGAGGGAGCACCGGTCACGGGTACGGCGCTACAGGGATGAGCAGGTGGAGTACATAGGGCATTTATAAACGATCCCGCTTACAAGCGGGATCGCTAAACGCCGGCTTTTCTCCCCGCGCAGCCTCTGCATGCCATGTCTGATGTTCAGACACGGCGCAGAGTGCGAGTGCGCATGCGCGCGCTTCGCGCATGTGCGCGCACTTCATGCATGTGCACACGCCGTGGAGCCAGGAAGTGCGGCGTAAAGCCGGCACTTCGGGAATCCGCGTCAGAGGGGGCAGGCTCGCCTGCCCCCTCCGACGCGGATTAAAAAGCAGGGCAAGCAAGTAGACGAGCGGCAAGAAAGGCGGCTGATCAAAGGATCAGCCGCCTTTTTTGTCTTGTCTATAAATGCCCATAGTCCACTCCACCACAGAGCAGGGGGAGCGGATATCGAAGCCATCGACCGCATGGATGTGGCCACTGAAAGGGCCGTGCAGCAGGTGGAGGCCATGGACTGAAGACTGCAGGTGGAGGTGCACCTCGAACAGAGGCGGGAGTGCCGGGAGCACAGAAGACAGGTGGAGGCGTTCGAGTGGCTGGAACAGGCCATAGACTGGATGGTCAAGGAGCACTCTGCAAAGATGGACCAGTCGCATGACATAGGCACCTTGCTGCTCCTACACACAGGTACTATGAGTGCCTATGTGATGACAGCTGCCCCACTGGGCAACCTGCCTGCCCCAGCCCCGATGCCAGGCCCCTCAGCATCCCCACCACCTCTGCCACCACCCCAGCTGCTGGTACGCTCACTGGGGTCGCGCTTTCTCCTACCAGTCCCTGTAGGCCTCCGGAGGGAGCTGCTGGCCAGGGGGGACCCTCCAGTCCTGGGCCCGCCTGCCTTCTCACCACTGCTGGACCCTCAGGACACCAAGGCCTCCCAGGACACTGTTGGGAACATAGACAGCAGGGGGGGGAGCTCCCAGAGCTCCACAGTGCCCATCGGGCGGCCGCGTGTGAGGCCCCGGAGACGGGGGGGAAGAGGGGGACAGGGGTAAGGGGGAGGGTGGCCTGAGGGGGGGTATCACTGGGAGGTGGGGAGTGGGCGAGGTGGCAGGAGCACTTGTAGAAGGATGAAACAATAAATCACAGTCGCCTCTGTGTGTCTGTTCATGGGCCCAGGGTTGGGAATGAATGGGTGTGTAGGGGTGCAGCCAGGGTGCTTCTGGGGCCCCCGGAGTGTGGGGGGGAATGCGCGGCCTCAGCCCTTGCCCTCCCAGCTGATCCACCTGGCCAGGGTGGCATGGATGCGCTTTGCATATCGGTACTCCCATGGGTTCTCAGCATTAACATAGAGCGACATGGGGTCAGGATGGCGCTGGGGTACGGGGTAGTCGAGGACAGCCCCCTTGGTCTCGCACACGTTGTGCTGCACACAGCAGGCTCTGATAACGAGGGAGGAGGTCTCCACCATGTAGTCCAGGCGGCCTGCAAGGCTCCTCCAGCGCTGCTCGAGGGCCCCGAAGGCCCTCTCGACCACGGTCCTGCTTGCACACAGGCAGGTATTGAAGAGTGCCTCAGCAGGGTTCCTGGCAACCGGGTACGCCTTCATCAGCAAGCGCGTAAGTGGGTAGGCTGGGTCCCCCAGGATGCAGGGGGGTATCATCACCCTGTCATGGGTTGGAGGGTCCACACCCCCACTTTACCAGGTTTGAGTGACTCAGTTTCCCTAGCGCACATCCCACTTGAATTAGTTTCTCTCTCTGGCTAATTCAAATCTGCCGCAGGGACAACTCCTTTGTCACTCAAGGGCCCGATCCTTCCTGTTTACAGACTCTTTACTCTCTGGGTTTGCAAGAGCTTGAGGGCTCCTGTTGCTCACTTGTGTTCCAATGTTAGACACAGACACTTCTTCATAAAGATAAGAAGTAAGTCTATTGATTACATAAGCAAGATAGTTGATACAGAGTGGTTACTAGAAATCAAAGGTAAATATAACGCATTCCTAACCTATACTGGTTGAGTTCCTAAATAAGCATCTTACCCTACAAAGGTCCATAGGTTTCTCTCAGTCCTTTAGTGTAAGTGATTGGGTCTCCAGATTTAGAGTAGAAAGCAAAATCATCTCCCTCAGTTCATGGTCTCCAGCCTGACTTGCTGGCAAACTTTCGTATGCAGATGTAACTGCTCGAGATTGCTCATGGAGAGAGTTCTTGATAGTCCCTGCTCCCTCTGGGGTACAACTCCTTATATCCTCAGGAGGAAATTCCCCGTATCTTCTCGAGGCTTCTAGAATTCCCTTTGTTCTTGTTATCAGCTTTCTCTGTCTCTTCATGTAGGCAATGGTTGCCTGCATTAGCATATAAATGTCTCTGGCCACCTTGTCTGGGCCAGGGTTCTAAAATACACATTCTTTGTATCTCTTTGCATTTCCTGGAGTTTGGTCAAGTGTCACAGCCCTAATTTGAGTTTTACAGTTCTCAATTGTAACATTACATACATGTGGAACCTTTTGCATTACATATTTACCAGACTTGTAGTCTACATGTAGGCCCATGTTACACATGTGTGACCCTATGTTTCTCCATGACGCACCCCCTCGATCCGGGTCATCCCCATGTCCGTGAAGTCTCCACGGTACATCTGGGCATAGAAGGGAGAGATGGTCATGATCCGGGCATCATGGCTGCGACCAGAGTTGCCTGGGTAAATGTCTATGAACCGACCCCGGTGGTCCACGACTGCCTGCAACTGCAGGGAGTGGTACCCGTGTCAATTGACATATTCCGAGACCTCCCCAGCGGATGGACGCAGGATCTCTATGTGGGTACCGTCCATGGCGCCCATGCAGTTGGGGAATCCCCCAGCCGCGAGACCAGCCATCACGGCCACCTGGTCCACCAGCTGGATCACTCGGTCCAGCAGCATGCCCTCCACCGCCTCGCAGATGTTCTGCGACGGTGCTCACCCCAACGCCGAAGTGCTGCAAGATGGAGTGGCAGGAGTCGGGTGTTGCAAGGGCCCAGATCTCAATGGCCACCCGCTGGACCATGAGTAAGGCAGCCTACATGGGGGTGGCCTGCCGCTCCAGTCAGGGCATTTACAGCTCCGCGAGTCACAGGAGGACGCGCATGTCCATCTGAAAGTGCACTCTCTAGGCGGCCTCGTCCCATGGGCTAGTGCCCTGGCCCACCACCCCTGTGCCCGCTCTGTGACCCATACCCACCAGTCAATGGGCATTGCGAGCAGGGCAGCGCACCCCATGGTCTCCCTCTGCCACTGGAGCCAGTGGGCCACCTCGCGGAGCGCAGCATCCCGGCCCTGGGTGCGGAGGAGGGCCCGTCGGGCTGCCCCAGACACCTGCTGGGCCCTGAGGCAGGCCAGGGAGCACCACACCTGTGGTGGGCTCTCTGGGTTCTGGCAGCGCTCCTGGCCATGCACACATGCAGCCAGGCGGCCAGGTGCACCTCTGCTGTCTGGATGTGCAGGAGGTCTGTGTGAGAGTGGTACCACTCCGCGCACACGGCTAGGTGCATCCCACAGGCGCCCAACTGGCCCAGCTCCATGGTGACCAGTGCCCCAGGTGGGTTGGGGCCACACCTGTTGTAGGTTGGGACCTGTGTTGCCCTGCCCCTTGGTTGCACCCTGCCACCCGGGCTCAGGACCCCGGGTCGCCCTGGCCGGCCCCCAGACCGACACGCCCAGCTCCTGCAGGGCAAGTGGGGCAGGGAGGCCATGGGTGGCCCAATGCATGCACATGCCTTCCCTGAAGGTGGCATGGTGCTTTGTCCTGCCCTTGGCCAGCGTGTACGGGCAGCAGCTGTATTCCTGATGCCATCACCCCCCCACCTCCCGGTGTCGGCTGCCTGTTGTCCTTGGGGCCCTGAGTAGTGTGTAGGCTGTTCTGTCTGTGTGCTCTGTTCCAGCAGCTGGCTGGGTCCACACCCCACACCTCGCTCTGTAGCTGTACAATGTTGTGGCCTGTGCCCTTATCGCTTGGCCTTGGAGCTCCCCTGCTTCCCCTCCCATCCCTCCAGGGATTGTGGGGCCCTCCTTTCCTTGCACTTCGTATCTGCTGCTTGCTGGATCATGGCTGGACGCTCTTCCCCAGGGCTCCCGGGCAGCAGCACACCCGGGGCCCCCCATAGCTAGACCTTCTGTGAGACCATGGCCCTGTGTGACCTATGGCATTCCCCGGCCATGCAATTGCTTTTGAGATGTCCGGACAGCCTCACGGGTGCCTACGAGAGAATGAGCTCTGGGCTGCGGTACTATAGCTATGTAGTGAGTGCCTGCGACTGCCGGCTGCATGCTGAGATGCTAGGCCTGTGTCCCTTTCCCAACGGGTGCATCCCGGAGATCAGGTGCTCGCATGTGGGGTGGTCGGCAGCGGAGACCGTGTCCACTGTCTCTGTGTGCAGCCTGGCTGCCTACATGGCCTGTCTGGTGGAGGGGGGCCCTGCCATGGCTGTGTCCTTCTTTGGCTCTGTTCACAGGGCCCAAGGTTACCAGAGGTCCCGTGGGGTGATCTATCACCACCTGTTGGAGCTGGGTCACCTTCCGTGGCCCCCACCTGCTGACTATGGCTTGTCGGAGCCCTCTGAAGTGGAGGTGTCGGCTTTGGCTGGTATGTGGTCCTGATCTGATGTGCAGGTGGGGCTCGCCGCTCAGGATCCCTTCAAGGCATACTACCTGGTCGCCAACCACATGTCTGTGCTGGGGTACCGTCGGGGCATGCTTCAGTGGCCCCACTTCATGCACCTGGTGGGCCACCCGGCCCTGGCCCCTTTCGTGGCCCCCTGAAACTGGCTGTGAGGCCCCCCTTTTCTTCCGGGCCCTGGATGCTGGCCCAGCTGTGGGCTCTCAGCTCTGCCCCGCTCCTGTGAGTCGCTGCCCACTCCCTCCATGATGTCCCTGGCTCCGTGCTGTGCTGGCTGGTACCTGGGGTCCCACTGCCCCTGTCTGTGGCTCTGTGCCCCCTCCGCCGGGGCCCCCTGTCCACCTCTGTGACTGGTGTTCCACTCCATGACTGTTGTCTCCTGTGGCTGTTTCCTGCATGCTGAGGTGACTCACGACATCCCGGGTGCTGCTGTCCTTCCTGGTCCGGCCTCAGTCCCTCCTGTGCTCGTGCCCCCCCATCCCTCTTGGGTGCTTCTGTGACTGATGGGTGCTGGGGCCCCCGGACTGCACCTCCCGGCATCCTCCCAGGGGGGACAGGCTTGTGGAAGGGCTGCTGCACTCTTTGGCCCTGGCTCACCTCCGTCCAGGCCGGAGCTCCCTGACAGTCTCCTGGACCATTCCCGGGCCGCTCCCTGGACCGTGTGGCCTCCCCCTGTGCCTGTGCTGTGCCCCTGTGGGGTCCCCCCATTCTGAGTCTGGCAGTGTAGCTGTGGGGGTGCCCATGCAGGCTGTGCTGCTGTGGGGTTCTGTTTGCCGTTCCCCGTGTCCTGCCCTGACCCCTAGGCCACTGTTCCCCCTCCCCTGTCCCCACCCCCCTTCCCCCCTGTGCCCATTGTGCCATGTGTGTTGTCTGTCCTGCTGTGTCCCCCCCTTCCCTTCCATTCCCATGCAGGGGTGTGTGCGCCCAGGGGTGTGTCTGTGTTGTGTGTTCCACTGTGATCTCGTTTGTATTCCCTGTGCTACCTCGGCGGCTCTTCTCCGTCTTCCTCCTCCATTCCCATTTCCCTTGTGTGGGCGTTCCCTGTAGGCACTTTTGGCTTCATTTGCCCTCAGTTGGCTATGTCTGTGTCCCGCCCCTCCCAGGAGCCTTCCGGGTGTTTTGACCATGGCCCGGGATTGGCGTCACGTCTGTTGCGCAACCCCAGGCTGTGGTCTGCCGGCTCAATTCCCTGCTGTGGTCCCAGTCCTGTCACGTCTGTTTGGGGCCTTTCTTGACCCCGGGGGGTGGTTAGAAGGGTCACCACCACTGGGAATCCACTGTGGTGATTTGGGCAGTCATAACGTCTGAAATCACCCAAGCAGGTTACAATAGTCTAATTCAGCCATACACCTTAACACCGCTTTAACATTTCTTATGCATGTTCAATGGCTGTATTGGTGCCCTATGCAGTCCTGCAACATGCATAAGAAATGTTAAAGCAGTGTTAAGGTGCATGGCTGAAAATACCCTAAGTGGGAGGTGATGAGAGAATGGATAAGGGTTTTGGTAGTGTATTCAGAAAGGAAGGTATGGATTTTGGCAATGTTATAAAGAAATAAACAAGATTTGACAGTGTTTTGGATGTGACCAGGCAAAGAGAGAGAAGAATCAAAGATGACTCCAAGGTTATGGGCTGAAGGAAGAGGAAGGATGGCAGTGTTCTCCATGGAGATAGAGGATGAGGGGAGGGGAGAACTTGAAGCGGTTTTTGGAGGAAAGATTATAATTTCCATCTTGGCATATCAAGTTTAAGTTGGCAGGGAGACATCCAGGCAGGGATGTCAAACAGGCAAGCTGAGATTTGGGACTGGATTCCGGGTGAGGGTTCTGGTGCAGATAGGTAAATCTGCAAATCATCAGCATAAACATGGCACTGAAAGCCATAGGGGAAGATCAGATTTATTACCAAGGGAATGGGTGTAGAGGGAGAAAAGAAGTCGTCCCAGGGGAGGATGATCCACCAAAAGATATACTAAATGTGTGGTGGGAGAGGTAAGAGGAGAACTAAGACAGGACAGAGTCTCAGAATCCAAAGGAAGACAGAATGCCAAGAAGCTCATGGTGGCCAACAGTGTCAAACGCAGCAGACAGGTGAAGGAACATGAGAACAGAGTAATGGCCTCTGGCCTTGTCCATGATGAAGTCATTGAAACGATCATTGGATAGGATCCAACCCTTATCTTCGAGTTCAGCTGACCTTTATCTCAGCTCCCTCCCACTGAGCTTATCCCAAGTACTCACCCTCCCATCCCTTGCAAACGCTGCAGGAGATGATCACTCAAGGCCTTTTGCATAGGGCGGCAAAATGCCCAAAGGGCAGCCTTGTCAGAAGGAAAAGAAGAAATAAAGATAGTAAAGGCTGAGTGCTTTTATACTTTTGTGTCAAGGGTATCAGAAGTGAAGGGCGAACAAGCACTTCTAATAGTTAACTACTTTGAATGGGTTCGTGTGACTGTGTGGCAAGGCAAACAGATCCTGCAGTGGAGACCTGCAGATACACAATGTCATGACGGAGAATATCAAACCAACAAATATTTTAACATCACAAAAAGTGTGCTGCTCTGACAGTCAACAAAATGCTGGAAGCACTCTAAGGTGTACAACAAAATATAGCATCAGCTATTTCTGAAAGATTTACTGCTCCCAACCTGGGTATTCCAAGCTTATGGGAGAACTGTTATATATAAGAGGGGGAAATGTGTTTTGCTGGGTACCTTGAGAAAGAAAACAGCAGTGTTTATCACAAACAGTTTGCTGCAGGCATCTGTCACTGGGCTCAACCTATTTTACACAAATCAGTTCACTTTTGAATTTTAAAGCAGTGTTTTTTAAACCATAAAAAGTACTGAAGTCTGGTGAATTGAGGAAAGCTGTTTATTTTCATAAAGAAATTGAAAATAAAAGTTGCTACCAATTGGTTCTACAAAACTATTAGCTGCTGAAGATTATTATTAGATAATGCATTATTATTATTATTATTATTATTATTATTATTATTAGTAGTAGTAGTAGTAGTAGTAGTAGTAATTAATTATTATTTGTTAATATTATTAATAAATTATTATTATTATTATTATTAATTATTTGTAATTATGCTACTTTTATACTCCATCCCTGCTAGTTTTGGCCCTGCTGCTGATCTCTGCAATTTGCTTAGACTGGATGTTGGAAAAGACTACTATAACAAGGAAGTTTGTGACTATAATTAAAAGAAGAAAGTTAATATTTTTTTAGTCATGTAGCTTGAAAGAAGTGAACTGTTTAAGGAAGTTGATCATTCAAGAAGAGCCATCGTGGTGTAATGGCTAAGTGTGCAGTACTTGGACCAGGAGGGGGATCCTGTGTCCTGCTTTAAGTCCTGCCTTAGCCAGAAACTCACTGGGTGACCTTAGGCCAGTCACATTATTCTCTCAGACTAACCTACCTCACAGGATTTTTGTGAGGATTAAATGTTGTATTTATTAGTTATATGTAAAGTGCTCCGAGTGCCATGGCAGGGTGGTGCTATATAAAAATAAAAATGGTTTACTAAAAGATTACTGTTAATTTCTAATAATGAATAACTGTGGGGACATGTGGTCCAATTCAGAAAAATTAAACATTTGCATAAGTCCATCCTTATTCAGCAAATCACATAAGCACTTAAGAGAGAAAAATGCGGGCAAGATGACACTGATTTTTATTGTTAATATAATATAATATAATATAATATAATATAATATAATATAATATAATATAATATAATATAATATAATAATAATAAAATAAAATAAAATAAAATAAAATAATACAATCAGTGTAATCTTTCCCCCATTTTATCTCTCTCTCTTAAGTGCTTAAGTGATTTTTCTGAATAAGGATGGACTTTTCTGAATTGGAGCACACATCCCCACAGTTTTTCATCATTAGAAATTACCAGTAATCTTATTAATTTTAAAGGCTGTCATTTAGCATGCAAGTCTCTTAGATGGCTTCAGCACTAAAGAGCAGATATTTTAACAATTATATTTTAAATGAGACTCCTATTTAGCTAACCTGTATAGTAGCTTTAATATTGTTCATTGCAATAAGTCTATGAATAGATACTTTCTTCTTCTGTTAGATTGCTCCCCCTGCCTTGTTCATGCAGTAATGTCATTATAATTCAGTATTAGGAACCAAACAGTGCTTCTTCCGCTACAGTAAGCAGTATTGCCAGGAGCTCTAAACTGTGACATTCTCAAAATAATCAAACATGAAGAGAGGAGTTGCTATTTTTGCACAGATGCCCTCATAATCATTAATGGTTGAGAAATAAATTTTGAAACAGAGTTTTATATACAGAATTATTGCTAAAATTTTAATCTATATTAAAGTTTATATTTGACAGACTGCATGGTAAGAGGAATCACCATATTACCTAGACTGACTCCCTTGTAGACAACAGCCCACCAAGTCCCACTTTACTACTCCCATATAAAAACCAACTCTTAAATTAGATACAAAATAATTTAACCCCTACAAATCTAAATTACAGGGTACCACAGGCAGAGAACACGAAGAACCAAGGTGCACCACTGACAGTGTCCCCTGCAATGGATGGAAGTTAATTTGATGATGCATTTCCAAAAATATGGGTGTATATGGGAAAGTCTCACACATACCTCTCAAACCCTAAACTCTGAAATGAGGGACAGTGACTCAGCTCGAGGTGGCTAACAATAATAAATTAAATTAAATAGAAATAGAAATATGAATATAAGATACAACAATAAAAAAATCAAAATAAAACAAGATCATAAAACAACCCATCTGGGGAAAGTAAAAGAAAACAGAACCCCCCAACCCTCCACCCATCTCCCTCACCAAAAGCCTGGCGGAACAGCAAGGCCGTACACATTTGCCGAAAGGAGGAGAGGTCCAGGGCCACCCAGGCCTCCACTGGAAGGGAGTTCCACAGTCTAGGTGCGGCCAACTAGAGCGCCCTTCCATGGTGGTCCTCCAAACAACTTGGGGAACTTGGAGAAGGGCACCCTCAGCAGACCACAGGGGCTGATCCAGAGCATGGGGAGTGAGGCGGCCCCACATGTAGGTAGGACTGAGACCAAGTAGGGCTTCATAGGCCTTTCTTACATGGACGCCACCCACCCACAAACACCCCAAAACACCCATCAGATGGGTGAGAGTGTATTCATGTAAAATTCCACGAGTGGGTGGGTGCACATTCATGACCCACCCACCAACACCCACGGAGCAGCCGGGAAGGAGCCGGCATGCTCTGTGGGTGGAGATGGGTGGAGGTGGGTGGAGATGGGTGTTCAACACCCAGCTGTCCATGGCCCTTTTTACACAGATGCTCTAACACCCATAAAATGGATGTTACATTTTATTATACATGTTGCAGGGCACCACTGCAGTCAATCACCATGGGCCCTGTGCACACATGATGCCTCCACCCAGTTCCTCTGGGTGGAGATGGGTGTGGGCCAGTGGGTGGGGAGCATTTCCCTGGGTGGAGATGGGTGGGGGCCTCTGTGTAAATGCCACTTTTGGTGGGTGTTGGTGAGTGTTTGCTTCTGACCAACACCCATCTCCACCCACACCCACCCACGGAGCAACCGGCAGTATAATAAAGCCTATAATAAAATCTAACACCCATTTTATGGGTGTTAGAGCGTCTGTGTAAAAAGGGCTATAGTAAAAACCAAAACACCCATACCCACGAGGATGGGTCTGATGATACCACAGAGAGAGTGGTATCATCAGAAAGGCCACGCAGGTGCCCCCAAGCAGACGCGCCCACCGGGGGAGACGCTGACCGCCCAGCCAGGAGCCCTTAAAGGAGAACCAAAGCATGACAGTGGTGTGCTGGCTCCCAAAATGTTCAGAAGGAAAGCAAGTGACAAAATGAAGAGAACCAGCACCATGACACACTCAGGATGGGCCAGGGTAAGCGAAGGGACCCCAGGATGCTCAGGGGAGGGGGCCCCGGCCCAATGGCATGGGGGGGAAAGACGGCTAATCACAACACACTTGTCCCATCACAGGGCATACCGCAGCGCCCACTCTGCTCGCATCCCCCCAGTCTACCACAGTCACGGGGCATGGGGAAGGGAGCGCAACTGACAGTGAGGTAAGAGCGAGGGTACCCCAACAACCCAGGAAGAGAGGGCCCACATGCCAATACCAGAAACCATCCCGAGGGAAAACGGGGTGGACAGCTGACAGTTAACCATTAACACACACACACACACCCAGGAGAGCACCCAGACACAGGAGCAATGCACCACTGGGGAGATGGCAGAGGAGGGCCTCCATGACAGTCAGGTAACCCTGCCATGCCCCCTGGTGAGAGAAGGGAAGGAGCTCCCAATGGGAAAAAAAGAGGGGCTGTGGGACAGATGCTAACCCCCGTGCAATATCTCCAACAGGAGATGACCAGTTCCACTCTCACCACAGCTACCGGGTGGGCCTCAAGTCACCAAGCAGGATGGCCCCCCCACACGCAGTACCCTAAAGGGTGAGCCCTGATTGAGGCAGGAGACCAGGGACTTCATACACATGTGGGGGGCTGAAAAGATCCAGCATGACCTGGTGCACAGCTACAACAGCAAACAGGTCTATGAAACTATTGCCCAGGATATGTAGTGGCAGGGGTACAATAGGGATGTCACACAGTGCATGCAGCAGGCAAAGGACTTGAGGTCTGGATATAAGTATATCAAGGACAACAATCTCAAGTCTCAAGTCCGGCTGTGCCATGCGTACAATGGAGTTCCATGATGAGCTGGACCAGTTCCTCTGCATGGACAGGGATATAGTTGCCTCCCACATACATGGCAGCACCTTCACCAGGGGCAGAAAGAGGGCGAAAACAACACACATCCCTGCCCAACCCCCCCTGGAACAGGGGGAGAACACTGCCCCTGGTGAGGCCAGCCAGGATGCGAGAGGGGACAGCCCCGTCACACAGAGGGAGGAGGCAGCCCGGGAAGCTGCTCACACAAACATCACCCTCCACATGCGCCCACAAAACCCACAGGTCGACAGGCCACGGGAACGGGGGGTGCATGTGGAGCGGTCAGACACCTGGGATGCCTCCCAGATTGTGGAGGAATATAATCCAGGTAGGAACACAACCAGGGCCTGGGGGGAGGGCCCTGGTCACAGTGACCAGAGCCCAGACCAGCTAGCAGGGATCAACTGATGGATTCCTATTCCCATTACAGCTCAAGGGTGCCTGGAGGTTCATGAGGAGGAGGTCACAGAGGAGGAGGTGGTCGAGGAGGTACCAGAGGCACCCCCGAGACCCGGTCAACAGGACAATGATGGTAGGCCAACACGGACAAGGGAGGGGTCACAGGTGGTGCCAGGGCAATGGAGGAGCAGACAGGCCACAGAGGTAGCCCCTCAAGTAATACACCCACCATGCAGGTTATCACTACCCCAGCTACTATCTTCTTCCCTTTGGAAGTTCATATAAGCATGAGACTGTTCATCTTCCTGAAATAAGACCTTTCTGATTGGCTAGGCATTTGGCAGGCAGGGGTAAAGTTGGGTGGTATTGGGTGGGGTGGATAGGGAAAGGGTTGTGGCAGGTTTAGGGGATTTTTTAGATTTTTGTTGTTGTTGTTGTTGTTGTTGTTGTTGTTGTAAGCTGCCCTGAGCCTTATTGAGAAGGGAGGTATTTAAATTTGGAAAATAAATAAATAAATAAATACACAAATAAGCAAACAAATAAATAAACACACAGTAAAATCAAAATAACTAATTCTAGCTATAAGCTCCTTGCAGAAAAGACCAATTCATAAGAGGGGAGTAGTGGCAGATGAAATTGTTTTATGATTCCATGTTCTTTTATGGAAAGAACTTGTAGCTGGAGTTAAGAGTTAGGCCCTTTTCTAATGGGCGCAAGTGTGTGGGAGTGCATTCCCACGGATCCCCACCCACCTCCACCCACATCCATGGCTGAAGCATCGGGCATCGGTGCCCATTGCTCCGTGCATGGGTGATGGGTGGACGTGGGTGGAATGTGGGAGCACACACGCACCCCCACTCACCACCCGCGCCATTCCCACGGGTGCCCACCGATCCCCCCTGCACCCACCGCGGCATTCACACGGGCGCACCCCACCTGCACACATGTGCGGGGGGAGGGAGATGCCGTCCGTTTGAAAATGGCCAACGTTTCTTTTTAGTCTCTGTATGAAAGCTCATAGGAGGAGGATTACAGGTGAGTGTAGTGAATAGAGTTGAGAATGCGGACAGAGGACTCCTCCTATTAGAACTGGAATGTTTCATTGGGTGATTTCAGACATGATGGGGCGCTAGTCGCCCCGGCACAGAATCACCGTGGGGATTCCCCGCCGGGATCACACTGGCACGTCCAACAGACGTGTCGGCTGATCCTAGCGGGGAATCGGGGAGGGGAGGGGCCGCCTGACACAACATGCGGCTGCACAGCCCCGCCCCCCACGCTCCCTCACGCCCGCCCTCTGGGGAGACGGGTGGGCGCCACGGTCAATGCGGGCGTAGCGCCTGCCTGAATTAACCATGGCCCAGAATCCCACCGTGGATTCCGGGCCATGGTAGCTGTCCAGACGGGACGGGCCCCTTCATCACGGTGGGGAATCACATTCACCACACGATTCGGGCCGGCTCCGCTGGTTCCGCCGATCGCGTGGTGAATGTGATTCCCCACCGTGATTGACGGGGGTGAACATCTGGGGAATGAGACCTTTCTCTCCCGGTGGGAATCCACCGTGGTTGAGCATGATCTCGTCACGTCTGAAAATACCTGTGCTTTGTTTTATTTGAAACTATCAGCTTTATCTCATTTTAACTTTAAATGCTTTTGTGTGTGAAATCCCCTCCTTTTGTCTTTATAAAATTGTTGTAGAGGTTAGCAGCATGGATAGTAAATTCATATCTCAAACTACCTTCCATTCAATACAGACAATATAGTATATGGAAGAAAGCACATCCATATGGGACACATAGATCAGTCCTAGGGCTGAAGTGGCAACTCCTTTTTGTGCTCCACTATTTCATTCCACCATTTCGGAACTGCCCGGAATTTTGGAATTTCTGCAGCTTTTCTGCTGGCATTCCGCAAATTCTGCAGGCATTCAGCTAATTCAGAAACTGTCTGAACAATCTCGGAAAGTGTTGGAACAAACATTGTTCCACTACTTCGCAGTGCCGACAAAATTGCGGAAGACTGAAACTGTCAGAACAAACATTGTTCTGCTATTTTTGCAGCAGGTGGAGGTAACGGAAAAGCAAAAGTAGCGGAATGGCGAAAGTAGCGGAATGAACGTCTATATCGCACCCTGCTGCTCATTGCGGAAGATCTTTTTCCATTGGAATAAGCTACTGCAGCGGCTTGCCATTTCAGCCCTAGTCCTTCTTACCTTCTCTCCAAAGCCTATCCTCAAATTTGCATTGAGCTGCCAGAAACCAATGACTTCAAGATGTTGGCTGTGTTGTCATTTCCATACTGCTTCCATGGTACTCACATTGTGGTACTCACATATCCATTTACATAAGCTGCAGTTATTCTGTGCTATTTACATAAATAGCAGTTAAAATGATGTGAATCAGGACTTATCAAATTGAAGTCACCTTGGCATGAACATTTTCCCTAAGTCCAAAATGTTTTCAACTAGAAGTCTGCAAAGTTAAATCTTTCTTTATCTTTATTGTTATGTTAATTTTATATTCAATGGGTGAGTCCATATTTAAAGTCTGAACAGTAATGGTAATCTTCCTTTATCTTAATTGGCATGTTAATTAGTGGCAATTTCATTGCTGAGGTAAAAAGGAGAGTGAAAGGGAGGCAGTTATGGTAAATGTTAGTCAACAGAGCTGTTCCTTTTGAATCTGTCAATATACAACAGTCACATTGGCAAGATAAAAGTGTTGTGAGCCGCCCTGAGATGCCATGGGCATGAGGCGGTGGCTAATAAATGTAACGAATAAATAAATAAATAAATAAATAACTTTACATCTGGCTTTTATGGCTGAATGTGTAATTGACTGAGTTCAAAGTACTAGTGAAATTCTTTCTAAGGCATGTTTTATTATCAGGATAAATTTGGTTACAGTTCTCCTGCAGATCATGTTATCTGGAGGGAAACATTGCCAGATAAACTATAACAAAATTTCTAAAGTCCTTTTTATTCAAAGCAAAAGTTTTTTAAAGTGGTCTTTGCTATTTCTTGAATACATATACAGAAAATTCAAGTTTCCTTTGCATTCTAAGATATGTGTTTCTATTTCTAGGAAACAAAATGTTTTTTCTTTTCCTTGAATGACACAATGGGTGAAGACAGACAGACGGCAGCTGAGGGAAGGGGAGCTGTCTCCCCCGGGTTCACTGGTCTGTGTAAAGGGTGTCTGCCAGGGGGCAGCCCTACTGGCTGTGCTCCAGAAGATGTAGAACATGCTGCGTGAAGTGGACTGTCTAAATCCATGGCAATGGCTGAACATAGCACTGCTGCCCATCTGGGGGGGTGGGCATGGTGCAGTGCCACACCTGTCCGTCCATTGTCCCATTCAGCATAATGGAATTGCAGGCCAGTCTAGAGCATCAAGTAAGCGCCACAACTCTATGGTGCAGGAGGGGGGGTGAGGGAGGGAGGTGCCGCGGGAGGGGGTGCCACGGCTCAGGGATACCGCCAGTCCATCTGATGTGGACCACGGCAGTGCTGGTAACAGTGGGTGAAAACAGACATGACGCTAACCACCCTTTAACCACCCTTGGTGGTTATTTATGCATGTTTCAGGGCTGCGTTGGTGCCCTATGGAGCCCTGCAACATGCATAAATAACCACCAAGGGTGGTTAAAGCGTGGTTAGCGTCATGTCTGAAAGTACCCCATGTTGCAGGGCTGTATTGGTGCCCTATGCAGCCCTG
>QEPC01002874.1:1631388-1662756 GCA_003113815.1 Sphenodon punctatus
GGCACCATGGGCGCTGGGCAGCTGAGCGTGAGTAGGGGTTGTGCTGTCCCAGGGCTTTGGCCCCTCCAATCCCCCTTGGTGCAGGGATTCGGGTTGTCTCCCAGGTGGTGGCACTCTGTGTGTGGGAGGTGTTCCCCTGCTGGTGTCACTGCCCCCGGCCTGCCCAGGGCCCATAGGTGTGGGCGTTCCCCAGTGCCCTGTCCCTTCTCTCCTGCAGCTACAGTTGTCGTGCTGCTGGTGATCCTGCACCTGGGGGCTATGGTCCTGCGGGCGGCGGGGCAGCTGTTCGATGGCATCCGTGAGTGTGCTGCTGCTTTGCTGGGCCCTGTGCCTGTGTCCCTCCATGGGGGGTTCTGTTCCTGGGTGCCCACGGCCCACTCTGATGGCTGTCTCCTCTCCCTCTGTCCCCTTCAGTGCAAGCCATGATGGTGGAGTGGACCCGGGAGCAGAGAGAGATGGTGGAACTCCTCCTGCTCGTCCTGGAGCGACTGCACCGGCTGGACTGCATGCAGGCTGAGTGCTGGTGCCAGGCACGGGGTCGCTGGCCGTACTGACCGGGGTTCTGCCCCGGACCTGCCTCTGCTGGTGCTGTTCCCCCTCCTTCTGTTGCCCCATCCCTCTCCCTGCCCTGTTGTTTGTTGTTGCCCCCTGTTACTGGTTCCCCGTCATTTAATAAAGGCTTGTGTGTTCCTTTCCCGGTGTGTCGGTGTTGTGCTTTGCTGTGACCTCTCCCCTTGTGCGGGTGCCTCTGGGTGTGTGTGTGTGGGTGTTGCCTGTGTTGTGTAGGTCCCTTCCCCCCCTTTTCTTTTCCCCCCGTGGGCCGTGTGACCTTCCCTGTGTGCTTCTGCTGCCCGCTGTGTGTGTGCGGCTCTGCTGTGGGTGTGTGTTGGGGAGGGGAGGCCTGGCACTGGGCGGTCTGGACTCTGTGCCAGGGCTGTGTGGAGCTGGCTCATTTGTAGTAGCTGTCATCCCCTCTCCCTTCCGACCCGCCCACGTGGTTCCTGGCAGCTGGGGGGGCGGGGCCATGTTGCGCAGCTTTATTTGCCCTCAGTCGGCCATGTTGTGCCATCGCTGTGCCAGGCGGGGCTTCGCCGCCATTCCCGTTCCTGACCCTCCGTATACTTGCACGGGTGTTTGCCGGGTGTTCCCTGGGATAGGTGTTTGGGTGCTGGGTGTTTGCGGGCCCTTCCCCTTTCCTTCCCACAACCTCCCGCGGTGCTGTCCGTGTAAATGTCTCCCTGCTTGGCGCCGCCGGGTGTTCGCTGGGTGTGCTCACCCACCCATCCACACCCATCTCCACCCATCAGCACTGCTGCGCCGTCTGTGTAAAGAAGGCCTTAGTCTAATCGAGAGGTGATAAAAGCATGGATGATCGTTAATCATTCACATCTGCCACAATGATATTAGAAAAATTACACTTGAATAAGAAACTCAGTTTCCCGGCCTTTGTGTCCTAACAGATTGACAAGCTAATGAAGAGTATATCAGATTACTTTACAAAACATTTGTAATGGAAAAAGAAGGGTTGGGGGTAGAGCGTAGCAAGTAAGGAACTGATCTGCTTCTACCTATGTACAGGTAGAAGTAAAAATAAATGTATCCTTCCAGAACATAGAAGTAGAGAATTTTCATAGCATTAGGGTTGGAAGGGACCTCAAGGGTAATGTAGTCCAACCAACCCCTAAAGTAGGCGCTTTCTGGCCAGCTGCTGAGATCCAAGCAAGCTGTGAAATGGAGGGCACATACAGGACCCATATAATTGGCAGGGAGCTCAAAGCCTTCGAGAGAAAAATTAGTAGGAGTAGAACATGTAGAATTCCCTGAGCATGTCCCTTTTCATGTAATCATAAGGCTAGAAAGACTCTCAAGGGCCATGTAGCTCAACCCCTGTACTGAGGCAAAATTTTCTATACCTAAACTACTCAGAGATGTTTACCCAGACTTTTCTTTAAAAAAAAAAAAAGAATGAAATTTCACAAATGCCCTAGGAATCCTGTTCCATTTTGGATTCCATTTCCATAGTAGTAGATGATGTCCAAAAGCCAAACCATACAGACTTCCGCGATTCAATTGCTATAGGGTACCTTGTCTCAGACGCAGGGGTTAGTCAAGACTATGTCATGCTGCATTCAGGAAGATCATTTATGCATTTGGATGCAATTCATTGGAGTATGTGATATTCCCGTATTTTGTTTCTTCATCTAGGTAATTTAGTTTATTTCAGTCACTTTGCTATTTTGCTGCAGTCATTTTTATCTCTGCTATTTTTGGCCCAGCCATTTTGGTATTCCTTCCTTCCTCTGGTACTTTACTTCTGCTCCACACCAAACAGTAGTAAATAGTACCAGAGGAAGGAAGGAATACCAAAATGGCTTACCCAAAAATAGCAGAGATAACAAAATGACTGAAGCAAAATAGCAAAGTGACTGAAATAAACTAAATTACCTAGATGAAGAAACAAATATGGGAATACCACATACTCAGATGAATTGCACACCAGCACTCGTGCACTTTTGTTACTCGTGCAATGTAATTGGGTATTTTCAAATGTGATAGCTTGAGGAGCCATCACACTTTGATCCTGTCCATGGCGAGGGCCCTCACCGCAGGCAGGATCAGCTCCTGCTGCCAAACAAAAGTGACCATGGCTGGGGCTGAGGAGGGGGCAGGGAGTGGGTGGGGGGACACCCACTCCCCCACACTGCTCAACGCAGCCTCGCCCTCTTTCTGACAAGCAGGTGCAGCAGTCTATGAGGCCACCGCACCCACCTGGAAAAGCTCTGGCCACTGGCCAGTTAGGTAGAGCGGGCCATCCGACATGATGGCCTGCTCTACCACGGTCCAGTGTATGCTTCCACGGACCATGGCAGGGCTAACTCTGGGATGTGCGCTGGCAGGTAGCCCCTTGCACAACACAGAGTTAATCCTGCCATGGTCCAGGATAAGTTTGTTCCCGCCTACAGTTAACATCTGGCAGGCGGGAACAAACATGACACCACCATGGGTGGCCACACTGGAGTAAGCAAGGCCACCCATGGTAGTGTCACATTTGAAAATACCCATTGTTTCACACCTGTTAGGTGTGCAACAGTACTAAAAAGTACTGAAGAAAGAAATTGGCTGAACTATAATGACCAAAACAAAATAGCAAAGCGACCAAGATGAATGAAACAACTGAAACAAAAGACCAAAATGAACCAAAAACTAATATTTGTTTTGTCAATGAAGGTGGAAATGAATTCTCTTCATCAGAATTGAAATAAATAGGTTGAATTCATCAAAATTTGTATTCACACAAATTATTCACTTTAGCCATAAACTAGATGACCATTGAGGTACCTTCAAACCCTATAATTCTATTAAATTATTGCTTTATAAAATGGTTTCATAGGGTGTTTTCAGACGTTACGGGGCCGCTTGGCCCTGTACCGAAAACAACCCTTTCATTCCCCGCCGGGGTCACCCCATCACGCCATATCAGACGTGCGGGGGGGATCCCGGCAGGGAATCTGGGAAGGGGCGGGGCCACGCGGCACAACGTGCGGCTGCACGGCCCCACCCCCTCCACGCACCCCGCCGCCCACCCTCCAGGGAGACGGGCGGGCGGCAGGGCCACTGCGGCCGCCACGTCAGGCTGGATGTGCCGTGGCCCGGGATCCCGCCTGGAATCCCGGGCCATGGCAACCGGCCAGATGTTACCTTTTTTGGGTCCCCGCTGGGGATCTTTTTGACCACGCTTCCCGGGACATTCCCCCGGCTAGCCCGGGAAGCGTGGTTCAAATTGACCCCATGCGGGTATTGACCGTGGCGAACATCTGGCGGCTGCCAAACAGACGTTCGAGCCACAGTGACCACAGGTGGGTATTCACCGTGGTTCACTGTGATCTCGTAACGTCTGAAAATACCCATTGTATCTTTCAACAAAACTCTTAACTTTCCCCCTGCAATAACAACCAACCAACCAATCAATAAAAATCACTTCACTGAAATGTCATTTCCCTTTTAATAACATCAAATGGAACATTTTCATCCACAGATTTCCACAGTCTTTATTATTAATAATAATAATAATAATAATAATAATAATAATAAATAATTCTATAGCACCCCCTCCGGCCAAAATGTCACTCAGAGTGCTTTACAATGTAAAAATATAACAATATAAAATACATTTAAAATAAAAATCCAATTTAAAACAATATAAAAGGAGGACGGGAAAGAATGCATAAAAGGAAACCTAGCAGTGGTTCCTAAAAGCACCTGGAAAATAAATAAGTTTTCCAGTACTTAATTTAAAGGTGAGGATGGAGGAACCATCAGACGGGCATCTGGATGGAGGGAGTTCCATACTTGGTAAAATCAAATGTGATCTTGGCCCACTGTGCCCCACTTTGACCCACTGTAGCCCAGGACCAACCTGTGCATGTATGCAGGCACCATCAGATGTGGGCCCAGGATTGCCCTAGGTCATGTTGGTGGCTAGCCTGGGATGTGACCTTGGAAAATCTCTGAGGTCACAGCCTGGGCTAATGCCCACCCAACCAGGCCACATCGGGCCAAAGTAGGGCACAGCAGGCTAGTACGTCTGATCCCGCATGGTCAACCCAACCGGGGCCACATCTACCATGGTCACCAGCTATGACTGTGCCTCATTGGCCACCATGGCTGCCCGTCATGGCAGGGTTCAGGGTGCTGGCAGCCGTCCACATGTTTGTTGTGCTCTCAGTCCTACCTGGGCCATGTGGCTGGCGGGACAGCTCCCCAGCCACGAGCACAGCAGTTCAGTGTCCTGGCCTGACCTGGGCCATGTCGCCTATGATATTCCACCCTGAAGCCACTGGTCATAGATCTGTTTTTACCCACTGAAGGGCCCACCACCACAAAGGCTGATTACCTGCCAGCTTACAGTGCAATGGCAGGATCCCCAAGCAGCAGGTGGTTTCTGAGCACAGATACCCATCAGTGCTCCAAGAACTGGTCTTGAATATACAGTTCAGGGTCTTAAAAATCAGCAGTCCAATCTTAAACTCAATCTGCATTCCACAGGTAGGCAATGCAGAGAACACAGGGTGGGTGTAATAGGATCCTGGCTGCCCAAGCCAGTCAGCAGCCACGCTGCTGCATTCTGAATAAGCTGCAGACAGCAGAGAAGCACCACTGGCAGTCCATAGAAGAGGGAATTACAAATAGACATGACTTTAAAATATTGTGTAATCCAGTTATTAACTAGAGTGGAACAAAACTACAAGTTAGTGTAAGAAAGTTGTCAAATTTGTCTCCTTGAATGAATATACTGCTTTCATGATTTCAGTGAGAGTTTTAATTAGACAAGGAAGGAATTCAAGTTTAAGACCTACACGTGTGAGAATTATCTCCATTTATATCACAGCATGAGTACAACAGGGTGCATAAGTCTTCTCAGCAACTCAACCATGCTCACAGGCACCCAAACTCATTGAGTGTAGATCACATTTAACATTTCCTTCCCTGAGAAACTGCTGCTTTTGAAGACATGTGATTTTAAAAAGAGGGAGGCAATGCTGTCAGTCAAAAAGACAAGTGTGGAATTAGAGATACTGTGTGAATGGGTTTGGCAAGGAGGAGGCAGCTGAAGTCTAAACATGCCATTTTTTCAGTTATAAATGGTGCAGCAACAATCTGAATCACCATTATTTTGGGACATCAAAACATGCTGTTTAAAACTGGTTTATAATGGGGGGGAAATGTCAAAGGATATTATAAAAGGAATTCTTACTTTTAGCTTCTTTGGTCACAGCAGCTTCTTTTGGTGGAGTAATCACTTTCTCATCTGTAAATACACATATGTATTTTAAATTTTATATATATATATATATATATATTATGTAAAAGCTATAGCTAGATAATTGAAATCAGTACTGTGAGAATGAGTGAATTGGTATGGATGAGTTTGAATCATGGTGTTTGAATAATGGACATGTGTTGAACATAAATCCTAATAATTTGGAAGAGGATTGCCAGATATATCTGGGGAGCCATATTGAGGATCTGATAGCTATAATGGTCTGTATGGAGGTTTCTTATTTGGGAACCCAGCAGTAGCAGTTATGTCTCTGCTGACTTTCTTAGGGTGTTTTTAAACATTGCAATTTCCACTCAAGGAGCCCAGAAGCACCACCACAGTTTTGCCTCTGGTTTACAGTGCAGTATAATTTGTTTTGACTTGTGAACAGATTTAACATATAATATCACGGAGGTGATCTGTGATAGAGGCACCTCTACTCTATTCCACTGTGATCTGCATAGTAATCCTGACATCTTAATGCAATCTTAATGGGACCCCTATACACCGTTTTCTCCAAAGGGAAGACAGTGGCATGTGGATTATAAAGAAAGCCAATTATAAAGCCAATACTCTCAAAGTGACTTTTATCATTGCCAAGCCTGGTTATCTGCTGCCAAGTGTTGAACCACCATTTTTAGGGAAAGTTATTGGAAAGTTGTAGTTAGTAAATTTTATGGTTTCTTGAGTTTTTAAGTTTCCTTGGCTTCAGGTCAATGGGGTAATTTCTAAAGTACGGCTAGAAATTGCCATGGCTATGTAACTGATGATCTCCTAGCAAATGGAAAAGAAGTGTCCCAGCTGATTTCTTTTTAGTTCTGTCAAACTCTTTTGACCCCCATGACTATGAGTTGTTTGCTGACCTGAATGTAGCATCATTTTTCTCAGAGAAAACCAAGAAGTTAGATGCAAGCAATTATTTCCCTGCCTCTTGGATTCTCTCCTACAGCCTATTAAGCCCTCTAGGAAATGGAGACATGAGGTATTCATCATACTGCTCACATCCATATCTAGAGCACCACCTCTGTGTTTCTGTCATGTTTTACCTGGCTAGCTTGATGGAACATATAAATCAATGTCTATACAAATGCGGGGGTTGGATGAGGGCTAGCTGGGAGTGCCTTATCTCAGTCTTGTACAGGTTCTGTGGATGGTTTGAGAAGAGCAGAGAGAAGCATTCCTTGAATTTCCATCAGGTCTACTGACTGAGGAAGTGACGCCACCATTTGACACACCAGTGACTAACTTGGGCATTTTTTGCCCAAAGGTTTTGAAAGGAGATAGGTTGTGGGCTGCTGGAGAGGTTTGGATTCATGTTATTACCCTCAGACTAGCTAATGTATATTTGTCCAGGTATCAAGATGCAATGAGTCTTTTATATTCCATTTTGTACTATGTATTTTTTTATTTAGGGGATGCAAGCCCAGATAAAGTAGGCACTTATTTAGATCTTCATAAATCTAAATGAATTAATTTTATATGACTTGCTTCCTCTCTTCATGAAGAAACCTTAGAAATATTATCCCTTAAGGAAGGGTACCAAAACAATACTACTTCTAAACCTAGTCTAGATCATTGCTGATAACAATACACAGCGTGCACTGTGCGTGCATAGTATGTGCGTACAATGTTGCACAGCAATGCGGTTCTTGTAAAGGGCACGTGCGCGGTGGAGCAGGCAACTGTGGGCCTTATGGAATCAGCATGTGCCCTTTACATGTGCACCACTGCTGCACAAGTTGCATGTGTGTATATACCATCTGTGCAAGGCAAGCGTGTACATACCAGGCGCGTACAGTACGCACACTGCATAAGATTGCACCCAGTGGCTTCAGTTTAAGTTGATGTTTAAATTAATCCTCCAAATGAGTGCTCCTCCACAGTAAGTGCCTTGTAGACTGCTGCCTAAATTGCCATGTGAAAGAAGGTAGTGTAAATTATGGCAGAGCATTCTAATAAAAAGCCTAGCAACTTCAGGAGAAAGCACATTTATATTTGGGCAGTAGGAGGCTCTGAACTAAAATGCTTCTGGGTTAATCCCCTACTTCCACTAACTCTCTGTGAAGCATGTTTTGCAGGCATTACTTCAAAGTATGATAATTACCACATTTAGATTAAATTAATCATGAAGCAGCTTTCAGTCATGTTATCTGGCTAAGGGGCCTACTGAAGCCTTCAAGAATTGCCTATTGGTTGCCGGATATGGGCATTTTAAAAGGTGTATTTTGCAATGGTATGAATCATTCATCACAATAATCTGCTATTTCTGGAAATTAAGAAAGTTGAATAAATTGGCAACCTTTTTTACAATATTAGATGTGATGTAAATAAACCCTTTAAACTGTTTCGTTTCATTCTTCCTCTCTAAATCCTAATTTATTGAGACCACATTCTTTATTATAATTTAGAGCAGCAGGTTACATTAAAGATGCCAAAGGGGCATTTCTCTGACCTTTATGTATTTTCCTTCCCCCTTTTAATTATTTTAAATGCTTTTCATACATATTTTAAGCTGTTTTGTTTTACTGTATATTTTAATGTTGTAAAGCATTCCAAATATCATCCCAAGGAGAGGTGTTGTACAAATAAAATTGTAATAACAATAATAAATGATAAATATAAAGTAAAATCTGAGAAAAACAGATGTTTTTAAAAATTAAAATATCACTTTTTTATTTTAACAGGACAAAAATTAAGCTTGGGTCAAAATTTAATAACATATGACAATATAACTGTTTTTTATATTTTTTATGCAGAGGGCAAGATTTCCATTAAACCTAGATTCTTAAGTTCACTTCTAATAAGATTTTGTAAAAGGACCTATGGAAATAAGGTGCCCATATCCCACACCGGCTCCCCAAGGCCTCTTTGAAAATCCCAGCACTAAATAAGTGACTTGATTTTCACAGATTCAGAACACTTGCTAAGCTTTGTGGAGACCAACGGAAGCTGAAAGAGATAAGTACTTACAGTTTTAAGCTGCATGTGGAAACAATTTAACTCATCTTCCTCCCCCAGCAATACTATGCGGTGAAAACCCTTACTGCTATATGCTGCTGCTTAAGAAGCAACCTAAGAAGCATTCTTTCCAAAGATTTTGGGCTTAACCCCTTTAACTTTTTAATGGGGTAATTTCTAAAGTACGGCTAGAAATTGCCATGGCTTTAATTCTTCACCCATAAATGTCTTGTTTATAAAGGCATCCAGGTGTTTTAGGGACAAACAAATGCCACAGTCCACATTCTGGGCTTGGAGTGTCTGCACAGTCTTTACTTTTCAATAAACAACAAACAAAAGCAGGATAATAAAGTAAAACACATGTATGGCTTGGTTATAGCTCTACAGCCATTGCTTCCCTATGATTTCCTGCCAGGAGGCTAACTCCTCCTTGAGGCCTCTTGTGATACCCAAAGTGGTCCTTATGTACCATCAAGGCACTTGTGGGTGGAAAGAGAGTGTAGAAAAGGGCGCACACTGCCTTGTCTCTACCTCCCTACTCCTAGGAAAAGAAGTTTATGTTCACATGCACAGAACAAGGCCCATGTTTGATGTGAAACCATAGCTCCAATTCCAAGTCCCACCACATCAAACAGAGATTAGTGTCTTGCATAGCCTGCAGCTGGATCAAGGGGGCATGATCCATCAGAAGTGTAAATGGGGCTCCCAGAATCTAGTACCATAAGGCCTCAATTGCTCATTTAATGGCCAGAGAGTCCTTTTCAGTAGCTGCACATTGTTATTCTTGGAGAAGGATCAAGAACAAAACAGTGTGCTCCTCATCCTCCACCTCTTGTGATAGTACTCCCCCCCAAAAAAAAAATCCAACTTCAGAGGCACCTGTCCAACTCACTACAAAGGAATTGCTTAATTTCACTATGCCACAAGCGAGTGTCCAATGTACCCTTCATAGGACCATGGAACTTAAAAGATCAGTCAAGGGAGCCCTTATGGTTGAGAACCCTGGGACCAAATGCATATAGTATCCAGCAAGCCCTAGCAGAACAACTTCATCTGGGGTTTTTTTGGTTGGAACTTTATATTCTGATAGGACCTTCACCATGCTGTATTTTCCCTTTTCTCAGCATGTACCCCAGATACTGGACTTCAGCACGTCCTAGTTTGAACTTTCTGGATTTGCCATTAGACCAGCCTCCCTTAAGGACTGTAGTACTATTTCCACCAAGTGTTGGTTCCAATTATTTGACTAAATTACTAAATCACAGGGTCAGATTGGCCATAGGAGGCACTGGGAAGAACCCCAGTGGGCAGCTGCCTCCTGTGACATCATGTGGCTGGTCCAGGCCAAGCGGGGCTGGGCCAGTGCCCATGGAGCTGGGCTGAGGAAGACCAGCCCAGGGACAGCAGATGGTTGGCCCACAGCAAGTCCGACAGATTATTTGGGGGGACTGAAGGGCCCCACGCCCGGGCTGAGCCATCAGGGCCGGAGTCTTCCCTCCCTACTCCATCCCTCCCTCTGGTTGCATTGAGAGGGAGGAGCTGCCAGTTGCCTCACACACACACACACCCCACTTCCCAGCCTGGGAAATAAACCTGGCAGTGCCAGCAGTCACTTCTTGCAGTGCTGCTCTCATCTTGTGTCACTTCTTAGGTGCCAGACATCATCCGGCTGCACCACTCTGACAGGCCCAGTTGGGAGGGGCCAGGAAGCTGGAAGCATCAAGAAGGAGCACAGGTGAAGAGAGAGTGGTGTCACAAGAAGTCGCTGCCAGCAGCTCCACCATGTGGGATGCCTGGCCTGGCTGGTCACCTGCTGAGTCTGAAGCGGAGGAAGACGAACTCCCTTGAGTAAGTGCTGTCTACAGTCTGGGGTTTTGGGGGGGAGAAGGGGCTGCGGGTCAGGCCTGGGGTTGGGGGCATCTGCGGGGAGGGTTTTTTGGCAAAGAGGCATCTGTGCTGGGGGAGGATTTGGGGGAAAGGGGCTGCTGTGATGGGGGAGGGTTTGGGGGGCAAGGGGCTGCTTGGGGGCATGTGGGCCAACTCACTTTACTATCTTTTTTTAAGAGAGATTTGGGTTGCCTAGTTTGATCACGTAAGTGTGCAATTTTGGGGTTGGCTCCGCTGACCATGGGGTTGGCTCCGCCTACACAGGCCACTTTCAGAATATTTTCCAGGGCCATTTTATGTTCCCCTGCTAAATCATCAAGATAAGCAGCATATATTATGGACAAACGTGGATTTTCCAGTTTATTCGGTGCTGAAATGTTGCTGGGCTCTGTGGAGCCCAAATGGAAGGGTGTGGAAGTGGTACCTACAAAAGGTAGGACTCTCCTCTGGACCAAGCTCCACCCTTTCCACCCAAGCTCTACGTGGGGCTACCCATGACGATGGTCTGGAGGTTGCAGCTGGTGCAGAATGCGGCGGCCCACCTCCAAATGGGGACGGGCCGCCGCAAGCGCATTACACCTGTGCTCCGTACTCTGCACTGGCTGCCTATTGTCTTCTGGGCCCAATTCAAGGTGTTGTTTATGACCTATAAAGTCCTAAACAGCTTGGGTCCTGGTTACCTGCGAGATTGCCTCAGGCCTCAGGTTATCTTGCGACCCTTGCGAGGGGGCGCCCGACTCAAAGTTCCCTGGGTATGCCGGGTGGCGACGACGGAAAGGGCATTCTCGGTGGCCACACCTCAGCTTTGGAATTCCCTTCTACCGGAGGCCCATCTGTCCCTGGACCTCCCCTCTTTCTGTAGATGTTGTAAGACCTGGTTGTTCTGGTGGGCCTTCGGGGAGGGGAATGGGTAGGATGGGGGGGGCAGGGGGTTATTGTCTTATGCTGATTTTGAATTTTATGGTGTCCATTTTTATACTGTTGTATTTTAGATGATTTTATCATTGTTGTTTTTATGTTGTACGCCGCCCCGGGCTGCTGAAGTGCAGGTGGGTGTGGGATAAAAGTTTTTGTAATAATAATAATAATAATAATAATAATAATAATAATACATTTCCTGGTCTCCTTGAGTGGTGATGCTCCAAATAGATTCATAGCACTAAAGAGAACAAATTCCCCACTCTGGCACCTATCAGCTACTACACCCTGATGTTCCCCAGTTCTAGGCCAAGATAACCACTTACAACCCTGCAGTTGTCTCTCCCACTGATAACACAGCACAAGTCATAGGGTAAGAATGCACATCCCCATGTGAGCAAGTTGTATGAGTGACTTTCTTCAATTCAGGGACCTTAGGCCCCTAGAATTAAGCTTGTACGATAGCTTGGATGAAGCCTAAACTATTGTCCCCTCAGCCAAACCACAAAAAATCCCTGAGGCTCCTTTATGGGACTGAGATCTGGGTAATGCACACATAGTAACATTCCACATTAATCATATTCCATATTAGGGCAGGACTAGTACCTGTGGTCCTCCTGATCACAGGGATAACAAATTGGGGCTTACTTATTGTCTGCTGAGACAAGCCCCTATCGGTATGTGCTTGTCCTAGGATGGTTATCCCCCTTCCTACTTAGGGGTCCCAGCCTACAGTAAGATACCTTGAGTTCTTCCAGCCCAGGTCACTTAGGTATCTCCTACCCAGGGTGTCATGTTGGCTCAGCCACTGAGCATCATACCCATCACACTTGCCCATTCCTAAGAGTTCTTTTAGGGAGGCCTCTGTCAGAATCATAGACATCATAAAATTCTAATTGCATGCCTCCTTGAGGTCCACCACATGGTGTCAGTAATGCCACACTTTGGGCTGTGCAGGTAGGAGTCTACAAAATTGTTCCAATTACCAAATCCACAACTTCAGAAGGTCATCTAACCTTTGGCTTTAGCGATCAGTAACATGCCCTGAAGGCACTGCACCACCACTCATGGATAAGTTCTCCATCTGGAATGAGCATTAATAGCCCTCCTCTGTTTATCTGTGAGACCCAGAGATATGGCTGATTTAAGGAGGGTATAATCTCCTGTGATGTGGAATCTACAGGGCCCAAAGGCTGCCTGGGGTTTGCCTGTGAGGCAAGGGGCTACAGGGCCCACTGATCCCTGGACCAGTTGTGAGCAACAGCCAGCTGCTAAGGTTTCCAGAAAAGCCTGTGGATCATCCTGAGGTCCCATATTTGCTAACATTTTCCCCCCATGAGCCTGGGAAAAGAGTTCCCCTATCTGTACCTGAAGTTACTGGGGATTCACGATGCACCAGGTGTAGAAGGACTTGGAATTGTTGCTGCTGTCCATTCTGCTGTAGCTTCATAAATTGCTGGAACTGGACTTGTTGATGTTCCTGTTGTTGTAGTTGCAACTGCACCTGTTGCTGTAGTGCTTTCTGATGCTGCTGCAGTTGCTGATGTGCTTGTTGATGTTGCATTTGCTGCTGTTTTACCATCCATTTTAGGAAAGTTCCTTCCTCCACGATTCTGGGTTTCTCAGCAGGCCACTGCCCACTTTCTTCACCACGTATATGGCAGCGGGGTGCTTTAGGGGGCAAGCAAATCCTACAATCCACACTCTGGGCTTGGAGTATCTGCACAGTCTTTACTTTTCAATAAGCAGTACACAAAAGCAGCATAGTAAAGTAAAACACACAGATGGCTTGGATACACGTACGCAGCCAGCATTTCCTTGTGTTTGCTTGCCAGAAGGCTAGTTACTTTTTCAGGCCCCTTGCATTACCCCAGGTTGTCCTTATGTACCGTAGAGGCACTTGTGAATGGAGATGGAGTGTAGAAGAGTTATCCTTTCCCTACCTGCTTTGCAGGAGCATGGGTTAACTCTTCCTATCCAATAGCTTGTTACTAGGGCTGAAATGAACAGTCAAATTTTTATTTGTGAGTCTTTCCAAGTTTCCAAGGACTGGCTCCGAAGACTTGCTATTTGGTAATCGGTAAAATAAAACTGAGTACCAAGTATTTTCCAAATACCAAGTACCGAATCACCTTATATAGGGGCAGGAAAAGCCCTGTGTGTTGGTCCAAGTACTGGACTGAGTACTGAATACCGAATTCTTCTGTTACTCGGTACTAAGTAAAACTGAGTCGAATACTGAGATACTCAGTAAAAACCGAATAATTTTGAATACCGAGTTTCAGCAATAGTTGTTATCATGGTGTAGAAGGAGCATGGCAGAGGGCAGGAGTGTAGTGCCATGTTTCTTACCACCACCTGATGTAGGATCACCCCTCCTTTTCCTGACAAATCTGCATCTACTAGAAGCAGCCAAAGAGACAGTCCAGTTGAGTTCCATGCACAGCAGATTCGGCAGTTTCTACCATTGCAGTAAATGCAGTGTCACCTCTCCCAGCCATTGCGTGCACAGCAGAAGTTTGGGCCGTGAACATCAGCAAGATCAGAAAGGCAGTCATGCTCCAGAGCTCAGACATACAGCATGCCTAAATAGCATTCCTTGATGAGCAGAGATATCCAGGGGTTGGGTGGGTGCTCATATTCTCGTCTCTAGAGCAGAGGTTCCCAAATAGTGTGTTGGTCACCAAGCGTCGTTGTGCCATCTGAGGATGGGATTGTGATCCTGACTAATATTGGATATATATTTTGCACCTCTTTGTTACAACATGGGGTAGTGGGATTATATGTTCATCTCAAAATGGGGCCATAAGGTAAAAGGTTTGGGAATCACTGCTCTAGAGGTTGCTTGCTATGTTGTGGGTAATGTGTTTTATTTTTCAATGAATATTTCGTTTCAAAGGAATTGCCCACCCATACAACACATTAAGTATCAATCTTGGCAGAATATTGTTCAGTAGTGTGAAACAGTTCAAAAGTGATTTGGGTTTTTGGAATTGTTAGTGTCCAGTTTGAGACATCACATAGATGTCTGGTTTAGTAATTGCTGAGGATTTTCTTCTGAAAATCAATGCCCATTTGGCTGGACACCCCAAAACTGAGTCAGTCCAAGTGACTGGCTTACATTTGAAAATCGTAAATGGATTTTTTTTAAAAAAAATAATTATAAAGGATTCACAAAGTTTTTCAACCTATGAATCAGCACTAAGAATAAATCATGTATTTTATATTTGCTGTTAGTGGAAATTTGAAGGGAGGCACATTCTTCATACAGTGAGTTGAAATAAATCATACTAGGCAAGACAAAATCAATTTACCTTCTTTATTTTCAGGTGGGAGAGGTTTTTCAGTTTTTTCTTTTACTGGCTCTTGAAAAGAATTAAAGTACTGTTAAACATTTTCAAATCTATAATATTTTAGTAAACATGATTTTACACTATTCATGCATATGCCAGCTAAAGTGATCAATTTTGAATTTAAGCTAGAAATGAACATCTGGTAGTCAGCATATGCCTACACAGCCAGCACTTCCCTGCATTTGCTCAGTGAAACAGCTAAGCAGTGCTTTATTCTTTCACCTCTTTCTAGTACTAGGAGCTCGATCTTTTCCTCGGGCCTTGATCAACATTCTTTTGAAGTAAACCAGCAATACACAGTAGCTGCAAATGACATCTAAACTACACAGAGGGTGATAAAAAAAAAACCCCGCAAAGCTCATATAGTGCCTTTCATGCAACCGTATCCCTAGGAGGTTTATAAGAAACTACTACACAAGAATGCCCCACTGCTCTCTCTCTCTCTCTGAGAACATGATAAGTTTGAGTTTAAATGAGTTTCTTGACTAAATATTTCAGGCCTTGGGCTGGAGCAGATTCCAGATTTACAACAACTTTACATGTCTTTCCTGCAAATTTTTAGCGGAGTGCACATTTTTTTAATGACTAAGAGGTCAGCTTCAGCAGCTCAGAACAACCTTGCACAATTATGTGCAGACAACAATTCATGTGAATATTAGACTAATTGGATATTTGAGCCAATGTGGTGTAGTGGCTACGTGCACAGTACCTGGACCAGAAGCTAGGGGGAGGCCCTGGTTCAAGCCTTGCCTTAGCCAGAAACTCACTGGATAAACTTGGTTCAGTCACAATAGTTTCTCAGTCTAACCTACCTCACAGGGTTGTTGTGAGGATTAAAAATTGTGTTAAATAATTGTATTTGAAGTTCTCCAAGTGCCATGGCAGGGGGGCACTATGGGTATTTTCAGACGATACATGGGCCGTTGGCCCCGTACCAGCTCCAACGGCTTCGTTCCCCGCCGGGGTCACCCCGTAACGGCACAACAGACGTGCCGGGGGGATCCCGGCAGGGAAAGTGGGAGGGGCCGGGGCCGCGCGGCGCAACGTGCGGCCGTGCGGCCCCGCCCCCTCCACGCACCCCGCCGCCCGCCCTCCGAGGAGACGGGCAGGCGGCGGGGCCAATGCGGCCGCCGCGTCCGGCCGATCGTGCCACGGCCCGGGATCCCGCCGGGGATCCCGGGCCGTGGCACGTGGCCAGACGTTACTTTTCCTTGGCCACGGCCCGGGGTCCGTCTGACCACGCTTCCCAGGACCTTCCCCCGGCTAGCCCAGGAAGCGTGGTTCAAACGAACCCCATGTGGGGATTGACCGTGGCNGGACCTTCCCCCGGCTAGCCCGGGAAGCGTGGTTCAAACGAACCCCATGTGGGGATTGACCGTGGCCAACATCTGGCGCGCCGCGAACAGACGTACGGGACACGGTGACCACAGGTGGGTATTCACCGTGGTTCACCGTGTTCACGTAACGTCTGAAATCACCCTATGATGTCTCATTCTGTCTGCAGTTATTTCAGTGGGAACTCTATATGTATTTCAAGAAGAGAATAGGCCTCAGATCAAAGCAGATTTCAACACAATTCACTGGAAAGGCAGTATACGAGCTGTGTTAATGGTGTACTAAGGTCAGTGTAAGTTCTGGTGGTATTATTATGTTGCAATCTGAAGCTAATCTAACTTATTCTCAGGACCAGAGAGAGAAAAGAGAAAGAGATTGATTTAAAATAACCTGGAGGTTAAAAACTCAGGCTAGAGTTTCAGCATCATTTAGTGACAGCATTTTACAAATTCTGGTACTGAATGGTGAACTAACCATAATCCTTAAAGAGGGAGATTAAGGAGACCAAATTATAGGAATAATTCTAGTTAAAATCAGAAATTGTCTAAGCCAGAGTTAAAATAGGAAGAACCAGTAGAACTGCTTGAATCTTAATGTCAACAGCTGAAGAGTAACCTAAAACCATTCAATGACGCTGAACTAGATGCCACCCATCCAAAACCTATATTGCTTGATTGTATATTATTTTGTGCCCTTGTGATCTAGACAGCCAGACAGTAGTAGTAGCCGGTCTAGCTAGTTCCTCTGGTTAGGCAATGGGTATTTTACATATATCAACACAGCAGATCCAGGCATCCAATACTCCAGGGGAAATAGCTGTATTAGGTAACCCAAAAAGGAAGCTTCTCTGTTGTATAAGCCAATAGGAGCTGTGAAAACCTGTCCTCTAACTGAAGGTATAGTTTACATATCTTAAAATTTACTCATCTTAGCTTTCAATTAACTTTTATTAAAGAATAGGAGAGTCAGAGAAAGAGAAGAAAAGGATGAAATGTCAGATTTCAGGCACTCTTTTCTTTCCCTATCAAATAACACCCCCTACTAACCACCTTGTCTTACCTGATTCCAATCCTTTCCTGCCTCTTTATATACTGCCCTGTATTTACACAGTTTATATATTTCTGACTGGCTATGCTACATGCCTGAGGTGTGGCTATGCTATGCTGAGGGCTATGCTACATGCCCTGTGTGGCTTGAAAGCTTGCTGATTTCTACCAACAGCAGTTAGTCCAATAAAAGATATTATTTGAACCACTTTGCTTCCCTCTATTTCAGGAAAAACAACTATTACTACGTAATAGTAAAAATTTGGCATCGAACAAAATGTCCAATGAGTTTTGCAGCTAACAAATCATAAGTCCTTAGCAGAAGAGCCAATAGGCCATTTAGCCCAGTATCCTATCTCTGAAAGTGGTTCTGCACACTGAAATTAACATTTGATTTATTTTTTTCAATATTCCAAATTCAGAATTGAATTGGTCTGCAACAAACGAGTTCACTAACCATGATTTTATGAAGTCCATTGACCAGACACTCCCAGCTACACAATTAATAAATGATAATATAGGCATTGCAACCCCGTGTCTCCCCGCACTTTCTCCAGCAGCAACACACAAGAAGGAGAAAGGCAGTGAAATCTACCTTTCTCCTGACTCCTAAGCAATCACACAGTTCTACATCCCAACCCAGCCCTGGCCAAAGTCTTCAATTTGAAAGTTTCTATTTGAAAGGTCACCGAAAAAGGTAACTCTTCTTAAAAATGGCAAAATGGTTATTAATCAAAATGACTATTAATCAAATTGGTCAGGAGATGAGACATCTGTGGAGTGAACAGCAAGAAATGGATCGCTCGATTATGACCTGTTGTGTCTTTTTTGAAGCTACCAAAGTTGGCTACTTTCAGAGACAGATACTGGGCTAAATAGACTACTGGTTCTTTTGCTAAGGGCTTATGATTTGTCAGCGACAAAACTCGGACATTTTGTCTGAAGCCAAATTTGTACTGTTGCACTGAAATTTAACAGCAAGATTTACAGACACAAACCGACTGAGAAGAAAATCCAAGTTCATTATAAGGATTAAACTAGAGTTTTCCATTTCAATATACATCCTATGTTCAAATCTGATTAAACTCTTTCCTTACCTTTCAGAAGTCATCCTGAAGCTGCTTGGTACTAGGGGTGTGCACCAGGGACCCATGTCATTTTTCTTTTTTTGTTATTAAAAACTGTCCTTTCGTTATAGTTAATAATGAAATTTCGTTATTCATTATCATTGGTATCGGTGTTGATATTGGGTATTGATTTTGAGCAATAACAAAGATTTTGTTTTCGGTATCGTTTCCGTTGTGGGCTGCCACCAGTGGCAGAAGTGTCATCAGACACCTGCCCCAGACTTCTCAGAAGTTGAACTCCTTCCTCCCTATGCGTTTACAGAACTCTGGTGCTTGCACTAAAAATCTTCCCCAGCCCTCAGTGTTATACCTTACCTTTCTTTCCTTATACCCTTTATTTTACCTTTTCCCTTACACTGTCTGTCTCCCCCTGTATAGACAGAGAGAGAGAGAGAGAGAGAGAGAGAGAGAGAGAGAGGTTTAGGTATATAGATTAGATAGATAGAGATTAGATAGATATACCCTATCATTTTTTTTTCCTTTCCCCTTCCCATTTCCCCCCTGTCCATTTTATATATAGATATATTAGTTGTGTGTGTGTGTCACAAACAAAATCACACACACACACAACTAACATATCTATATATAAAATGGACAGGGGGGAAATGGGAAGGGGAAAGGAAAAAAAATGATAGGGTATATCTATCTAATCTCTATCTATCTAATCTATATACTTAACCTCTCAACCTCTCTCTCTCTCTCTCTCTCTCTCTCTCTCTCTCTCTCTCTCTCTCTGTCTATACAGGGGGAGACAGACAGGGGAAGGGAAAAGGTAAAATAAAGGGTATAAGGAAAGAAAGGTAAGGTATAACACTGAGGGCTGGGGAAGATTTTTAGTGCAAGTACCAGAGTTCTGTAAACGCAACTTGACGCAGCAAGAGCTAGCACAGAACACAAGTCAGACAGCCTGGCTCTGCAACATAAAGGGTTGCAGTGCCTTCCCCATGATTGGTAGTAATTTGAATTACTGAATTTGAATTCAGCAGTAATTTGAAACATAAAAATAAAAGTCTAAGATGACTTCAGTGAACAAGAGCATTTGAGTGGCAGAGACTCTAAGGTATGCTGAACCCTCTGTGATAACACTTGTAAATGAGCTCCATATTTCATTCAACAAGCATAAAGCTTGGCTGTCCCAGTCAGCAACCATGTTAGAGACGGGCAATTGCCTTAAGGATGTAGAACACTTCAAACAGAGCCAGACTGAAATGTTTGTGACTTTATCCCATCTAGAGCAAACACTACTTCAAAGAAAGTAAATTCCCTACGAGAATTCAGAAAGTTCCATCATACAGGTCAAATATAAAAAGGTGTAGAGAAGGAAATACACAGACAGTCTATTCACGTACATCTTCCAGGAAAGAAACAATCTGAACTTTGAGAAAGCTCAAACGAAAAGATGCAAAAGATAATGTTGTCACTTTTTAAGATGCTGAATTCAGAGGCTCCTAAATTATAGGTCAGGACCCTATTTGGGAGTCACACCATCTAGATCTGGGATCCTAATATTTATTTAAATGGGACGTACTTTGTGTCTATTTGTTGCTGTCTAGAGCCGCATTGTATTTTAGGGTGATTTCAGATGTTACGGGCCTCCCTTTTACCACAGTCAATCCCCTGTGGTGGAGGAGAGGCCCGTAACGTCTGATGGGTTTCCCGCCAGAGGTTCACCCCAGTGAACCTCCGGTGGGAATCCGATCAACCACGATTCCGGAGGTGAGGCCGGCCTCACCTCCGGAATTGTGGTTAGCTGGACCGTGGTCCAGAATCGGTGAAAGGTAACGTCTGTTACCTCCACCGAGTCTGGATCATGGTCCCGGCCACGATCCGGGATCGGGTGCAGCGGCCACATTGGGCGCTGCGCCTGCCTGTCTTCAGGAGGGCGGGCAGCCGGAGGAGTGTGGGGGGCGGGGCTGTGCGGCCGCACATCGTGCTGCACAGCCCCTCCCCGATCCCCGAGCAGAATCAGGCCAGCCCATCTAAAGGACAGCCGGCCTGATTCCAGACCGGGATCCGAAACGTATCCCAGACCATGGTCCAAGGGAGGCCCGTCACGTCTGAAATCACCCTTAGTCTCAATTAATGGGATCACAGGTAGAGTTGAAACGAGTACCCACAAAAATGGGTATACCTGTCGAATTTCCAGTACCCGAATTAAACCGAATATTCTGGGTATTTTTTGAGACCCAAACCAATTTTAAATTGGGAACCCTAAAAATTGAACTACCAACATCCAGTTACCAAAATACCAATGTACCAACAACTGGTATACCAAAATACCAAAAATAATTTTGTAAATACTGAAAAATCCAAGACAAATTCTGGACGAATTCATATCAGCTCTACCTGTGACCCCATTTTGAGACTAAAATACAGTACAATACGAATTGTCCTTGATTTGTCCCAGATTTGGGGGATTTTCCCCCCATATATTTCAGTATACTGGTTGTCAGTATGTCAGTATTTTTGGTACCTGAAAGGTATTCAGATACTAAGTTTGGGTACCCAAAACAGTGCCCACAAATGTGGGTATTACCTGTAGGTACCAACTGAGGTACCTGTTTCATAATCACAGGCAAGACTTGCGGGAACCACTGGCTTTTCTGGTTTTGAGTTGTTTGATTTAAAGTTCTGTGACCCAATCTGAGTCTGATGAGATTTAGAGTCCCGTGACCCAATCCAAGACCATTCAGCTCCCATTGGTCTAGGTCAAGTCTCACGCAATATCCACCCAAACAACACCGGCTCAGGATGGACCAGTGCTCCCTACCTGCTGGACAACCCACCTCCTATAAAGTAGTGTGAAATCACAGTGTTCCATAGCAGTTGTGGCCACACCGGAAAGAGGCAGAGAATGCCTTAGACCCACTCACCTAGTCCTGCCCCTTTTTTGATGTAGCCCCACCTTATAGAGATTGTTGTCATGTCACAATACTCCACAGAAGCAAGGTCACACAATCACATTGCTCAAATGAGCCCAGCTGGGCTCAGGTTGGAACAGGACTCAGATCAAGCTTGGTCCCTAATTTCTGAATTAATTTGAATAAAATCAACATGCCCTACTAAATAATAGCTAGGATCATGTTCCACAGCTGCCAGCAGTGATTAAGAATGATAAGCAAAAGGCTATGAGCTGCAATACATGCTGCACTGATTCAGTGGCTAAAGAGTCGGAAGCTAAGCGGTCCCAGGCCCAGCTTGTTCCTGGATAGGAGCTGCAATATGAATTTACAATTATAAGGTGATAATAATGACTATATGCATTCACACAGGCTGTTGCAGTCATTTGGAGGAGGAAGAATGGGTAGGATTTATATAGCCTGTCTTTAAGTAATAACCTTACTGTAATAACCAAAAATAAGTCACCACAGGCCTGAAACGCAAGCTGGCATGAGTTAGCATAACCCCACTAGCTTCAACTGAACGCTCAACAACTGAGAATATACACCTACATTGTTAAAACAAAACTTCAAACCTAAAGGAATCTGTGAATTTTCTAAAGAGGCAGTAGGGAGTGCGACTCTCCTCTACTGTTCTTTTGCAAAGGATGAACACAATCATACACTGAATTATTTACTTGCAGAGGGTTTGATTGCCTTCTGGTGGAGCTTTGCTGTAAAAACATTATAGGAACAGAATTATGGATTCAATTAAAAGTCTGGTGAAATCTTTTTACTCAGCTGTGTAGCTATCACAGAAGAAGACTATGCAATGAATATGGATTTCGGTGTGTTACGTCCCAAGCCATCTCATTAAACCCACAAAAATGCTTTGATCATCAAAAAGTAAGATACGCTAATTCCGTGCCACAGCTTGTGTATGGTGTTTCTGTTCAGACACTGTTTATTACATTCCTATTACTTCCTGTCTATGGCCCTTTCCACATGAGATGCCCTCCGTTGCCCACGTGGGCAACTGGGTGGGCAAGGGGGGGGCATCTATGTGACCACCGATGCGGGTAGGTGGAGGTGTGTGCACGCTCCCATGCTCCACCCATCTCCACCGGTCCCCCACACACAAAGGTATTGGAGAAAACGGAGGTGCCTCTGTGCATAGAGATGGGTGGAGGTCGCCACACACCCACTGTGGCCTCCACCACCGGTCCATTTGAAAAGGGCCTTAGTCATGCATTTGTGTTTGTGTGTGTGCATGTGTAAACTGGTCTTCTTCTTTACAGGAAAAGTCTTCCTCTTTACCTTCCTCTTTACTTTATTTTAAATTGACTTGGGCTATTTTATTGTATCTTATATTGTATTTTATTGTATTTTGTAAAGGATCCCAAGCACCATTTGGTGGGGGGACACTATATACATAAAATTAGTTATCATTATTATATCCCTGCATGTTCCAGAAGTAATATGAAGCATAGAATGGAGAAGGAAGACACACTTCATTGATCATTGGGAAACAGGAAGTGACACACAGGAAATGATGTATGAAGAATTGAATCTTGCTCCAGGAAAATTTGTTTACACAATATCATTGTTATTTTATAAAGTCAGACTCTTGAAAGCCAATCTTTTACATCAAGTGGCAGAGAATATGGGATTATCCAGAAGCGTAGAAGGTACTAGTAAGGATTTACTCAGCACTCTTAATGTAGGTTTCTGGCACTTCTCATACTAAAGGAGCAGTTTGTGACTGAACCTTATTTTTTCCTCAGATATTTATAGACAAGGGGTATTTTCAGAAGTGACCAACCATGCTTAGCCACACTTTACCACTCCCCACCCTCCCCGGGCCCACAACCACCGTCACTCCTGTTCGGTGGCTGCCAGGTGTTCATGCTTTGCCCCTAACCATGGCAGCAGTTACCATCGGTTGTGATATCAGAAATCGTGGGGAACAGCGTTGGTAAGTAAGGGCTGTCACAGTTCAGGGCAAAGTGTGGTAAGGTGCACCGTCATGTATGTTCTGGGTACCGACCTACCCCGGGACAGGGTGTGTGTGTGTGTGTCTGGTACTCTGGGTTGGATCTAAGCATGGTAGCATCACTTCTGAAAATACCCAAGGAGCCGTCTCTCCCAGTAAAAAATCTGAGGAAGAAAATGAGTGTCTATTTGATGCATTTTATATAAAAGTTACAGCCTGTTAGCATGGGAGTAATTTATAGTGGGGGACACATCTACAACAAATTTCCTCCCCTCCCCCACCCTGGAATTTTAGTAATATGGAGGAGGGGGGAGCGGGTTGGAGCTTATGTAGGTCAGCATCCTCTCCACAAATTTTAGTCCAAAATTACTCCCATGCCTATTACAGTACATTTCATTACTGTCTCACAACATCTGTGATCTCTGTATCTTTCTCAGAGAAGCAGCCTGAGATTCTGGAGTATACCTCTAAATACATAACACACAGAGCTAAAATAAGAATGTGCTCATTAGGGCATAATGAAAGTTTCATAGGTAATATTTTCAGGTCAAAGGGCTGGGAAAATAAGCCCCCCCTCCACCATTCATGTGGGTGGAATATACCTGCCTTTAGTACACAATCAATCTTATGACAGAATAGAACATCCTTTAAGTTGAGAACCTAACTTGTCAAGACTAAGATCATCTGCCCATCTTGCAATAATGAGGGAGCTAGGAATTGAAGAGTTCCTATACCTATGATCTAGTGTTTACCCTTATCCTTGCCACATGGACCTGCCTGCTGTCATTCTCATCGTAACCAAGCCAAGTACGTACACTTGAGACCTCGCATCTTCATGAATGTTAGACCCCTTGTCTCTCCCTCTGTTCCCCTTCCTATGTCTCTCCCCCAGCTCCTGTCTCTCAGATTGTAAGCCCTAGGGGCAGGGACCGTGTCTATTTTATTACTTTGTAAAGTGCCAGGTACACTGCTGGCGCTATATAAATGTTTGTTGTTAATAAATAATAATAATAATAATAATAATAAATAAAATATGCCATCTCAGGAGACAGAAAAATACTGTAGATCCCATGTAACAGTAAAGTAAGAAACATGTCTAGTGATTATAGGCTCTGTGACAAACCCAAGGATGTTGTGGCCATGTGCGAAATGGCAGTGGATCATCGTAGGTCCTCCCTAGGTCAGGGATCCCTGAACTTGAGGTTCTACAAGCCGTATTTTACATTAGACTTTCTGACATTCATGTTGTGATTTCAAGTTTATTCATGCCTCCCTTCCCTGCCCCTAGCACACCATGTTCTGTGAGTCACACAGTGCAGTTGCCTGGCTCTGGGCCTGTCTTATGGACTTATGCTCGTGTAAGGGTTACACAAGTAATTACTTTGGAAAATATTAAACCTCAAATGAAGAGGAAAGTGACATGACTTCTAATATGGTACAGATATTAATAATGTTCATTTCCTTCAGTTGCAAAGTATTAGTAATGCTCATTTCGGTCAAGGAGACAAATTTTCATTTTAATTTCAAGTTGTTGTGTTTTTTAAAAAAAACCTAATATAAATATACTTAACAATGACTCTTGTATCAGGTCCTGGAATCTTTGGAAATACATGCATGTGTGTATAGTTTATATATCTGTTCCCACTGATACAACCCATTTCCCCCCTCTCTTTCCCAACCACAAGTAGGGACAGGACTGATCCCCCATTCCTGCCACTGTCAGGTCTCAGCCCTGCCACAGAAAATTAGTGGCATCATCAAAATGAGGAAGGGGATCCTGAAAAGGTTATGTTCCCATGACCAGGTTAGCCCGACCCTGGGATGGTTCCTGCTGTGATAGCAATCCACTCTGCAAGTGTTTCTAGGAAAACAGTAATTATCCAAGGGAAGACTACTACCCAGGGAGTTAATGATCATGTGAACAGTTGAGTGTTAGGTGATAAAAGACTTAACAATGTTTACATGAGATCTCGCTCCTTTGGGAAAAGCTGCTTGGAGTACATATGTCTCTATTTTAATCAGAGGTTAAGAATCATCCTACTTTGCTGGAAAACACTGTATTTGAGTGAACAAAAGCAGAGTTAAAGCAAGTTACGGTCCGGACACAATTTATATATATATATATATATATATATATATATATATATATATATATATATATATATAGTGATTACACGATTGTGTCACAATTGTTGTATGACAATTGTATCATATCTGAACCTTAATAAAGCACCTGTACGAGGGAGGCCATTTGTTTTGTCACACCAAGTGCAGGGTTCTACAAATAGTCAAGATCTCAGACTGCAGCGGCAGGGGTGGGAGGACCATGATCATCTTTTTATTGTCATGGAGTAGAAGGACAACTGGGCAACTGCAAAAAAAGGCATCCCATTCAATTTGGGGTGCCCAACCCACTCACATTTGGGCACCAATTGGTGCCCAGATGTGACCCAACTGGTTACCCATGCACTCCACAGGCTGACTCACCTGGCCGCTGACAGGACCTCCTTGCTTCCAACCTCCTCAGTAAAGCAGACTGGGAAGAACCCAGTGCAGCTGAGCAGTGGCTGGGGAGGAGCAGTGGCCTGGCAGGTGAGTCAGCCTGGGGAGCACATGGGTGAAGGCAGAAGCCATGGTCAGCTGGGCATCTTGGAAAGTCCTGGAAAGGCCCACATTTTGGGGGCATCTGGGCACCCAGTGTGGGACTGGGTAACCCATCAGGTGCCTGCTGGGGTGCCTGAAAAACATGAGTATTGCCCCTGGGTAGCAAATGTGTTACCCACTGCAGCTGTATCATGGAGATTTCAGGGGCAATGAATATTAAAGCAAAAATTCTAGGAAAGAGGAAGCTATTTTTTTTCATTCTCAAAGTAAAATCATAATATATAGCTAGGTTCAAAGCCTGCTGAGAGAAAGTAACCAGCTCACACTAAGTTCAATTTTCTTTGGATCAGACCTGTAGTTACCTTATTTAGAGGCAGCCATATGTAGAGGCAGTCAGACAGACAGACAAATAACTGACTATCATCACAATCTGACTGATGTGCCTGCATATTGATGATGTTTTGCACTGAGTAATTATTATTTTAAATACAAGGCATGCTGATTCAGATGTGTATCTAATTGAGGAAACAGTGTTGTTTCTTTCATTAGAGAGATTAACTTCGCAGCGTTTGAGGCGTATACAACTAATCTTGTTATTTCCGGATGCAGCTGAAAAAAAATCCATTATATTAATCCACAGATCTCAACCAACACAGCATAGGCTCAGTAAGATTAGATTAGTTAATTAAAGAGGGGCTATGCAGTGAAAAAAAGTGTTTGAAGGTCCAGAAGCAAAGTGAGTGTTTGGTTATCTGTGCAGCCAACAAATTCAATTTGTTCTAACTTCAAACTAGATCATCCCTAATTGTTTGTTTGCTTTTTAATTCTCCAAGGTTTGATTTAAAAATATAAATTTCAGAAGATTAACTTCTACTGCTAGACACTTTCTACCACAAATGCAATACACACTATTTGAAACAAATTTTCTTCTTAGCATATCAAATAGTGTCTTGGTATTTCAAGCCCAGCCTACCTCAGTCTTTTACTTTATTCTTAAAGCATTAACATTGGCACTTTGACAAAATGTTGACTACAGAGACCCAGTGCACTTTTTTTGCATTAAAATTTGACTTGACTAATAGTTAAATCACTCAAATTAGAGCAGAGGTGGGAAATTTTCCCTTCTAAGGGTCGCTTTGAAAAACCAATACAAGCTCTTCGGGCTGGACAGAGAATGGAGGTATGGTTGTTTAAGGGGTGTGCTCACAGCATGAATGTATGCCAGAAGTGGGCAAACTGTGGCGCTAGAGTCCCATTGTGATAAATGGATGCAGCTTGAATTAGGAAACTTTGCTCAGTCATGGATAATGCCTTGAGTGCATGCCTTACCTCAGGTCCCTTCCTCCTGAGTTCATTCTCTTAGTGCCAAAGGGTGGGGCTGAACCCACAGGCTAGATCCAGGAATTGGAAAGCAGCCAAATAACAAACAGTGTGACCCATGGACTGAGGGTGAAAAGAGACATGCATGTAACTCCATTTAACATTTGTAATGCATATTGCAGGGCTGTATTGGCACCCTATGCAGCTCTGCAACATGCATAACAAATGTTAAAGTGGCATTAAAGCAGAGTAAAGGTGCATGCCTGTTTTCACCCTGAGGGTCCCCCATCCCTCAGTCAAAGAAGCGTTGTCACCCAAAGTGCACCCTTACTTTCTGTTTTGAGTAGTCAATTATTACTTTACAAGAAAAGGTTCAAAATCATGGCTCAAATAATCACTAAAAGAAGCACAGCAACAGCACAGTGTTGCTAGCATTGTACAGCTCAGCAGCAAATGGGTTTCTGTTCCAGTAAAGATAAAGCTGAAAGTTCTTTCCCTATTGAGTTAACACCAGTAAAGGTCCCTACTTAAAAGACTCCTACATTAAACAATAGATTTGCTGTCAAACCATCCCCTGCAGTGGATCCCAAACTTTTTGCCTGTGTGACCTCATTTTGAGACTTAGGGCATTTTTAGTTAAGCGCTGTTTCTCACAGACTGCAGAGTCCCCAAGAAACAAAGTCCCAAGAAGGGCAGGGTAGGCCTCCCCCAATTCCAGAAGTTGTCCGGCACTGCTCAAAACAGGGCACTCGTGCATGGACAAATATCCAGACTTATGAAGCCTCAGTATTGGGGTTTCATAAGTCCGAATCTCTGTCCATGCATGAGTGCATTGTGTTCAATGGTGCGAGCCAACTTCCAGAATCGGGGAGGAATATCTACCCCTCCCCCCATGTGACCTTGTTTCTCACAGACTCTGCAGTCCGCAAGAAACAGCACTTGTCTAAAAAGGCCCTATAATATTAATCCTGTAATGACAGTCAGCAACAAAGACCGGCAAAGTATATCAAATAACAATCAGGATCATGACCCATTTCACAAATGTTCCCAATTGGTGTCCCAACCCACAATTATCTGGTTTTCTGGATGCTAAGTGAGAAGGGCTATGTCAGAAAAAGTGTGGGGATAAGTCCCCAATGTGGCCAATATTTCCAATGTGGCTACATCTTTTATGGAGTATCATGACATCACAATGTTATTTAGGGGACAGGGCCTCCCTCTTACAAGGAGCTTGACTTAGCATGAGCCCAAGAGTCTTGGACAGAGAGTGCAATCAACCCAACCCAGGCCAGCTGGGACCAGATTCCAAAGTGCAGATTGGTTAGGGATAGGCAAACTTCACATCCACAGAAGATCTGATTAGTCAGTAGACTGTAATTGACTACACTACTTTCTGTTTGCTTTCCAGTTGGAGAAAGAGGCTGCAGGAGAAAGCATACATGTGAGGCTGTGGTTGGGCAAACCCACCCAGATTCCATTATGATGTAGACAGGCAAAAATCTGACAGCAGATCAACACCGGTCCATGGACCAGCATTTGCAAACACCCCCCCCACACCCCCGAGAAGTCATTGCTAATTCCCTTCTATTAGTTTTATACAAAGCCCAGCCAAGAGGAAACTGTTAACAAAGTTAAGAAAGACTGGGGAAAAGTGTGCATGTGTTGGAAGAAAACTAGGAAATACCATTGTCAACTGGCTCAGAGTAGCTCTGAGTTAGTAAAACATAGCCAGCCCTAAAGGTATTCTGCATAGATTGTGTCTGAAGGGGAAACCAGCTATTGATGGAGAATGCCAGAAATCAGTACATGAGTCATGCATAAAACCCCTTAGGGATGGTGGGGAAAAGATGGAACGAGGAGAGGATGCTAATAGTACTAGGGACACGTTATTACCCAGGAATTAATCAGCCTTCATTTCATGAGATGAAGCTTAGACATGCAGTAAATCAGAAAGGGAACCTACATACTAATGAGAATTATTGGGGGGGGGGGGGGTGTTTGTCCATTAAGTGTTGTTGTTGTTGTTGTTGTTTGTTTTAAGTCTCCAGTCATAATCAGGGCCCCTTTTGTGCTGAGCACAATGCAAACACACAAATTACTCTGAAAGCCTTCCTAAATATGGTGACATTTAGTAGCAGAGAAAAAAAAGGGTAGACAGACAAGAAAAGGCAAGAGAGAAGAATAGGCCACTGGAGATCACCGCTATTTTATCATCAGTGAAGAAATATTTAGCATAAAGGTTATGCTAGGCAAATGTGTGCTGAGAAATCACACAAATTGAGGCTTTTATTTGGTGGCTCTTCAAAACACAAGACGGTAGGTTTTTTTTTTTAAAAAAATAGTCCTAGAAATTACTGTTATATGATTGCAAAGCAGAGTAACAAAGGCCAACTTGTGGGAGAATGAAATGGACTTTTCTCCTCATTTCCCATGTCTGTGCCCTTTTGTAAGTTGCAAAGATTGTCATTTAAAACATCTCAGCATTGACAGGAATATGCCTGCTGTCAAACCATGCAAAAGAGTCAGCATTGAGACAGTATTTCCCCTAGGCACCTCAACTCTGATCTTCTCTACAGCACTAGAATAAAATTTCTCCTCCAGAGAAGAGAAATTCTGCTCCCCATACGTGTAGAAAGTGGGGGAGAGGACATGCCCCACTACTCTTCTCTTGTCACTTCCTTGCCCATGTGCAGGGCCCCAGAGGCAGGCTGAACTCCAGTCTCAATGCATGAGATGATGGTTCAAAGAGAAGGGATTTAGATTTGTTAGGAACTAGGGGACCTTTTGGGGAAGAGGGCGTCTATACCAGAAGAATAGGCTCCACCTTAACCAAAATGGAACCAGACTGCTGGCACTAAAAATTTAAAAAGTGGTAGAGGAGTTTTTAAACTAAGATCTTTGGGAAAGCTGACAGTTTCTGTGGTGCACATGGTTCAAATGGAGGTGACCCAAAGGGATGCCATCATTAGTAGTGATACACAGCAATCCAGTAGAGGACAGGAAACAATCAGAGACAGAACAGGCAGGCATTAGTATGGAACAGACAAATGTAAATACTTCAAAATTAAACAAAATATGCAACAACTCCCAGAATAAGAATTAAAAGAATATGTTTAAGTGTCTATATACAAATGCTAGAAATTTAAAACATACGCTGTGAGAATTAGAGTCTTTGGCACTAAATGAAGGTATAGACATAATGGGAATCTCAGAGACCTGATGGAGTGAGGATAACCAATGGGACACTAATGCCGGGGGTACATATATTGAAATGACAGAACAGACTTAGCTGGTGGAGCAGTGGTGCTATAGAGAGCATTGAGTTGAACAGGCTTAAAATTTTACACAAAGTGAAATGTACTCTGGAATCTCTTTGGATAGAAATTCCATGTACAACAGGGAAGTCTGTAACAGCTGGACTATACTATCAACTCCCTGATCAGCATGGTGAAACTGACTGTGAAATGCTAATGGAGATCAGACATGCTACTAAAGCTCAAAAAAACCAATAAACATGGGTGATTTCAGTTACCCTAACATTGACTGGGTGAATGTCTCCTCAGGGTGTGATGCAGAGGTACAATTTCTAGATGCTGTAAATGACTGCTTCTTGGAACAGCTGGTCCTGGAACCTACGAGAGGAGGAGCTACTTTGGATCTAGTTTTAAGTGGATCACAGCACCTGGTGATAGAGCCACTTGGTAATAGTGATCATAATATAATCAAATTTGACATAGTGCATGTTGTTTTCGTTATTACAATAACAACAACTAAAATTGTCATTTTCGTTATTGCAATAACAAAAATGGCAACCAAGAATGATGACAACAATAATGAAAACAACAACCAAGAATACCAAAAACAACAACCGAGAATACCGATAACGGTAACAATAACAATACAAAAAATGATACCAAAAATGATAACAAGAAATGAAAACAAAAATGTCATTATCGTTGTTGTTATAATTAGAGGGGCGGGAAACCGGTAAAATCCGGTATCCGATAATGCCGGTACCGGGTGTACCGGCATTATCGGATTCGACCCGGTAATCCGGTCCGGGGTACCGGATTCCGGGTACCGGATTTTTTACATTGCAGCCATTTAAAAATGGCTGCAATGTAAAA
>QEPC01002874.1:1679147-1691733 GCA_003113815.1 Sphenodon punctatus
GGGCCGCGGCTGTGGAACTCCCTTCCGGAGGAAGCTCGCCTGGCCCCAAGCCTTTTGACATTTCGGCGGAACTGTAAGACCTGGCTGTTTGCCCAGGCCTTTGGGAGGGAGGGAGGGGGAGGGTGATTTTAATCCCCTGCCCATTTATCTATTTATTATTGTTTCCGAACCCTGTTTTTGATGTTTTTATATTTATATTTTAACTGTTTTAATTGTTTTAATTGTTTTATTGTTGTTGTACGCCGCCCCGAGCTGCATTGCAGGAGGGGGCGGGATATAAATTTGATAAATAAATAAATAAAATAAAATAAATAAAATAACACTTCTTCCCATCTGCCTATCTGCTCTCCCAGTGCCTCTTCCCATCCCCTGCTCACCCCTAGTTTCCCCTGTGTACCTGTTTCCCTACCTTTCCACTGCTCCCCCCAGCCTTTATAGTGTGGGGTTCCATTTCTAAGGGCTGGTTGTTGCTTTGATAACAGCACACAGCTGACATTGGACAGAATTCCTGGAGTGGAGGATGGTTAAAAGTGGCTTTTCCAGGGGGACACACAGCGTCTCCAAGCTGAAAGAGGAAAACTCATTGGGAGGTACCTTTTGGTTTTCATGCAGGGATGTAGCTATAAAAGGGACAGACAGTGCAGCTATATGAGGCCCCATGAGCCTGCAGTGGAGGCATGCATTGCATGCAGCTTGTCTCCTGTCTGCTCATTCTGAATCTGAATTCCCTCCTGCTTGCTGCTTGTGACTCCTGCCTCTGCTTCTGAGCCTGAGGACCAGGAGGTGGAATAGGGCGAAGAGGGGCATGGCTTACCTGTTGTTTCCCCACCTCCATGGAGCCCACCCACAAATGCTTTTGCTGCTGGCACTGACAGTATGAAGCCTGCCAAGAAACAGGGAGAGAACTGCTGGTGCCAATGGGACAGAGCTGGCCTGGGTCCCAGGAGCTAGAGGAGCCAGGCTGGGGCTTGTGTGTGTATGTTTGTATGAGAGACTGTGAGCATGTGTAAGTGGGGCTGGAGGCAAAAGGGGGTTGAGGGAAGGACTTGGGGGGCCATTTCAACCTAGCTATGCCATTGTCTATGAAGTGTTCCCCATTTTCCATGAACCTGGATGGGGGTACCCCATTCCTCCATGCTCCTAGTTCTACATGGGAAGAGGAACACCATGGGACTGATTTTTCTTGCTGGTAAACTTAAGTAAAACAACAGGGTCATCCATGGGCTACTGAAAAAAGGAGAAAAACCTTTAAAATCAGAGATTCCTGTGCAAGATGAGAGTTGTTAAGCCCACATTTCCTCCCCCCTCATTTCCTCACACCAAAGTCATAGAAAGAAGCATTTTACTGTGGGGTGAGACGTGTTGACAGGCTGTGAAGAAGCAACGAATTTTATGGTGAGACTTGTTGGATGACAGGAATGAAGCACAATGCTGGGAGGAGTTTTTAGAAAGTAGGTTTACTACATAGAAAAAGGCACGTGTAAAGAGAGATACGCTTGAACAGCACTTGGGTCAGTCAGTTGCCATTTTAAGGAAGCTGAGAAAGTTGGCAGTAAGTAGAATGAAACATAAATGCCCACTGTGACTCATCACTTATAAAAAGTCCTGTAAAGTCCCAGAATGTGACAGGAAATGACAAAAAAACACAGGCACCGATATCGACAATGGCAGAAGCAAGGAATCACTGGAGACTGACAAAGTACCAACAAACACTTGCAAGCACCCCCGAAAGGTTGGTATTTCCTTGCGGAACAGGAAGACTTTCTTTCATCTCAATCCTACAGAGAAGACAGGTAAAGTCTAGGGCGGAAATGGGTAGTGGATTTGCCACCCATGAGTACTCTCACCAATATGTAGGGCTGATGCGGCAGCAGCTTTTACCGCGCCGCAATTCCGTTCCGCCATTTCGGAACTGCCCGCGCCACACCATGACTTTTCTGCGGATATTCCGCTAATTCCACCGGAATTCTGCAAATCGCGGAATTGTGGAAAAATTGCGGAAAAATTGCGGAAATCGCGGAAAACCGCTATTCCGCTATTTTTTGGCGCTGGCGGAATTGCGGAAAAATTGCGGAAATCGCGGAAAACCGCTATTCCGCTATTTTTTGGCGCTTGCGGAATTGCGGAAATAGCGAAAATGTCATGTTTCCACGATTCCACTAAGTTGCGGAATTAAATAAGCGGAACCGCGGAACCGCGGAATGAAACCGCAGAATGAAAGCCTCTGCCATGCCGTTCCACTAATTGCGGAAACACTGTTTCCGCCGGAAATAGCTACCGCTGCGATATTCCGCTACAGCCCTACCAATATGCAGGAACTGTTGTGGAAATTCATCAGCTTCCTGCAAATCCTTCTTCATCTTTCCTCTCCCCCATGACTTACCTACATCACAGGAGCGCAGAGGTAGAGGTAGAGGCAGGTGGCTGGCAACAGGAAGGATGCACTTCCAGTTCACTCAGGAAGGACCTGTGTGTGCTCTGGGAGTTGGTCCAGGGCACGGGGCAGGCCTCTGGGTCCCGTGGCTCTCCCCCCCCAGCCCATTCTGCAGCCCCCTGCCACCATCACCCCGCCACCACCATGGGAACTCCTGCTTTCCTTCACCTGTCACCAGCTGCTGCCACTGCACTCCCAAGATGCCACTAAGCTGCGTAGAGGGTTTGAACAAGTCAGGTAATATGTTAGGGACCATGGAAATCAGTGGAAATTCCTGTTTTTCAGGGTTCCTGTTTCAGCCCTAGTAAAGTCCCAGTGATGCGATTTAAGTCTAATGTGGTAGTGAGACCTCGCTCTACTTCCATCAAGCTCACTGTACATCAGCTGGATGTCAAGCCCTGCTGCTGGTGCCCCATTTTGCAGGAAGGAGGCAGATTACTTGCATAAGGTCACCGGTGAAAAAATCAGGCTTTCAACTCTAGGGGTTGCTGGCCCACACTGTCCCCTAAGTATGACAATTACTGTGAGGATAACAAGTTTTACAAATAGCAATAGTTTCTGCCAGTCCATAATGAAAAGAGAACATGTATTCAAAGAGCAATTTGAATGACAAATAACAGCAGCATGTACAACCAGAATATATTATGGCATACCATCATTTAACACAAAGGCAGGTAAGCTTTACAGAAATGCAAATGCTAGGGAGCTAATAAAAGGGTAGCAATATGGGGAAGTCTTATATTGGGTAATTTGTCTCTTGCCTGCCTTGTTAGGATGACTCACTGGGTTTGGTAACAGCTTGTGAAGGCGAACCTGTGAATAATTTCACTTTGTAGCCTGGCCATGAAATGTAATCTTTTAGAAAAATTCTGTATATTCAAATAAAATGCAAGCCTAAGCCCAGAATCAAAAATGATAAGGGACATTTTTGAATTGTCAGCTCAAGATGGATTTTTAACATTTATTTTAATTTATTTTTTAAAAATAGTTAAACATTCAAAAACTCAACAGCTGAACTAGGTTTCTGTGAAACAAACCTAAATGGATGCCCATCAATTCCTGAAACACTCCTAAGTATCCAAGTCATATTTCCCCAAAACAAATTTTAATACACAGGACTAAAGCTAAGACAGGTACTTCAGTTAGTACCTGCTATTAATATCCACATTTTAGGGTACTGTATCAGATACTCGATGAGTTACCCAGGTGTCAGATCGGGTACTCAGAAAATCGAAAAGCTGGTAACTTCCAGTACCCATTTTCTGATTGCCAATCAGTATATTGGGTCAGAAAACTGAAAAATCAGGACTGGATGTTGACTTCCTAGGACTGACAGTTGACAGTCTGGGACATCAGGTAACCAAATCGGATCACAGTTGGTACCTGATGTTGTCAGGTTGATTCAGGTACCAAAAATTCATCAGGTCTGATATACCCATTTTTGCAGGTACTCATTTGAGCTCTAATAAAGGCTGATATGAATATATGAATCTCCACTATAAAAGCCAATTGCATCTACATCACATAATTTATGCACCAGAAAACTTAAATACCTCGATATCAAGGTATTTAATTTGCGCCATTAAAGAATGTGCAACTGGAAATACAGCACATCTAGGCGTGTCTAAAAGCTGCCCGCGGTACTTTTACAAGGCGCATGATTTCACAGCACAAGCAGGCAGCACTCGTCCAAAAGAAATCTAAGCCTTATAGGTTTATTTAGTTGTCTATTAAGCTGCATCAGAACTGTGTGCAGAAAATGAGACACAGATGTCTTATGGTGAGTCCCCCAAAACTGAGGTACTCAAAATTGGTTGCTCAAACATTTTGATGAATGTTGTTCATGTCAACTACAAACTGCTTGAAATTTGGAAATAAAAACCCACAAGCAATTAACTTGCTTATTTCATCTCTACCCTTTTCTATCTCAATTTAATAAATTTTGTCTTTTAGAGTTTATAGGTCTCTTCAATAATTTCCTTCCTTTGCATGACTTGGCTTTAGATATGGTTGTTCATTCAGGTTTTGACAAAACACAAATTAATGCACACACACAAAAAAGACAATCTTTTCAGACTCCATATTCGAAACACAAATACTAGGGCTGTGTATTTGGGTTCTGAGTGAACACAAAATTTCCCCCCAAAATATGGTATCTGACGTCTCAAACTGGGCCCCCAAAACTATAGCACATATTCAGCTTGGATCCTGTCTGCTCTCCAACTCTCAGCTTAGCTTTCTGCTTGGAGAGTCTATGGTGAGCCCCCCAACCATTCTGCAGGAGCCACTGCTATCTCAGAACTGCACTCTCCAGCACTGCAGCCAGCCCCAACCCAGTGGAAATGGTGAATCCCTAAATGAGTGACCCCCCACCCCAATAGAGCTATGAAAGCTTTCAGACCCAGGGTCAGACCTACCTGACAAAGGACCCTGTGAGGTCCGAAAGTTTGCATACTTCCACCAACTGTAGTTGGTCCAATAAAAGATATCACTATACAACTTTGTCTCTATTGCCTATATTTGGGACCAACATGGCAAACCCTACCTTCCCCTCCCAAAACTGCACCCTGAGCCAGTCACATGCCCCTGCAACTCTGTGTAAGTTAGATCTATGCCCTGTTTCTATCTCCCCAAGTTAACATCTCCAGCAAGTCCGCTGTGTTCTCCATCCTCTTCCAAATCAAAATCAGTGTCCCCCTTTTCAAGTTGATAGCAGACTCAGCAGCAGTTTTAATGGCATTTTTATTTCCATATGGGCCTGTCAAATGGGCAGAGCCTCACTGCACTTCTGTACCAAAATAACCCATACACAGGGGCTGTGTTCATTGTAGTTTCTACATTGGCAATGGGGAAAATACAGTGAACAAGGGCAAAGACACGAATACACATAAATATGAATACTAAAACACATATAAAATGCAAATACTTGACTCTGTGCACCGCCCTATTTTTTCTTATCTACAAACAGCAAAAAAAAAAATCAAACCAAAACTTCACTGGACATTGATACAATATTGCTTCAGCTCACTACTCTATTGTGACTTTTTATTGTGGAAGTTCAAAAAGAAATGCATAATTACTTGGAATTGTTTACAGAGAAGACAGGCAGGGCCAGCATTAGAATTGGCAGGGCCTGAGGCAAGCAATGAGACCAATAGTAAATGCCTGCCCTTGGACTCAATGTCCAGAGTTGTGGAGGTTGCCTCTGAGAACTTGTGGGGGTTGGGGGCCAGCCTTTGAAAGCATGGAGCCAAAGGCATAGGTCAATGTTTCCATAACCTTGTTCCATGAATCTGCTACAGCCAATCTATGGATCTTGGACTTTTCCATTCATACGCTTTTCATTCAGTCAATGGTTCATATTTTACGGTTGTGGGAGGTCCTCAGTTTGATCTCTGGTGAAGCGAAAATGTGTTTCATAAATATATTCTAAAGCTCACTGGAGTCACTGAGAATGTATGTGCTAAACAAATAAAGAACATTTGACAACACAGTAGGGTTGTGCGAACAGAACGCGGTTCGGACGTTTGGTTCGAAACCCGAGTTCGGGTTTGGTTGTTAAAATTGATAAAATTTTTCGGTATCATTTGGCCCTGAAACCACCTCTGGTCTCCACCCCTGGTGCCAGGAAGTCTGCTCCTCAGCTGCCTCCCCCTTCCAGACACGTTTTCCCACCCAAAGTCATGTTTTTCCCACCGCCAAACTCATCCGAACTTTTCCGAATTGTTCAGCTGTTCGAACATTCGGTTCAGACGTTCAGTTCAGTCGTCCGAACAGGCTGAGTTCGGCCCAAACTCCGAACATCCAAATTGCGTTTGCACATTCCTACAACACAGAAACCTAGGATGGAAGGGACTTTAACCCTTGCCATATATGCACAACTCACTAAGCCTTTAGCATCCCTGACAGAAGTTTGTCCAGCCTCTTCCTACAAACCTCAAATTATGGAAATTCTACAATTTCCCCAAGCAACTTTTTTCTGTTCCTCAGTTGTTCCTAAAGTTAGGATGCTTTTCTAATATTTAAATTAAATCTACCTTCTACAACTTAAACCCATTGCTTATTGTACTACCTGAACTTGCAATGAGGATCAGTTGTTCTTCATATTCTCTATAGCAGGATTTCAAATATTTGAAAACTATTAACATGACTATTAACATACCCAGCTCATCCACCCTCTACTTGTGTTCTAAATCCATTGCTGCTGTCTCTGGACCTTTCCCAATTTGTCTATACACCTGTTGTAAAATATGGTTCCCAGACTAGATATATTACTCCAGCTGAGGCCTAACCACTGCTAAGAACACCAGCACTATTCTTCTTGTGACATGCATACAATGAAATTCAAAATGACATTTGCTTTCTTTGTACATTTTCCTTTCCTTTTTAAAAACATGTTAGTTAGCATGTTTTAGTGCAGTCTTTTCCCCAGCGTAGAGAAAACCTTAGACAACTAACAACCTGTCTCAATTTATCAAGCAATTAGATAGATATTACCACCTGCACCTAAAATAATTTGCATATGCAAAACTGTGCCAGTAAAATTTGAAGCAATAGCTGGAAATCCTGTCCTCAGGGTAGCATTGACTATTTATTTTTTTTAGCAATTATCCTTTAGCAATAATCAGACATCAAATGCAGTGGGGTTATTTAAGTCACAGATTAATGTTGTGTAAAAGGGGTCGACCTGTTTCTGTCAAAAATCCAATTTTTATTTTTAATTTTTTTAAAAAAATTACCAGGATATCAAGTAATGGTAATTTAAATGCCCATCTAGTTTAAATGTTTTAAAACTAAAAATGAATATATTAAATAATCTGACTATCGTTATGAACAGATAGACTGAAATTTCTTTTTACCTGCTTTTTTAATTTCAGGGACAGCTGTCTTCTCAGGAGCTTTCTTTTTTTCCTCTTCTTTTTCTAAGATTTAATTAAAGAAAGTCATTTTATATGCTGGAACTATGAATCATACACTTAAATATGCAGTCAGCCAAGCCCTGGTGGGCACATGTGGGGAAAAAAATATATTTATGGATTTAGATTAGATGCTATCTTGTAGTCATTGCACCCACCTATTCACACAGCAATCAGATAAAAGTGAGAATTAGTCAATATGCATCAACTATAGTTAACATGGACCCTTAATAATTCATCAAAGGCCAAATGGGAGTCATCGATTAATGTGTTAATTTTTCCAGTGCATTCTTTAGGGCAGTGGTTCCCACACTTCAGCTTGGGATTTAAAGTATTACTAAATGTAGTGCTTGCTACTTTTTTTCAGTGGTAAATATGCAGGGGGGGTGGTCTGGTTAGTGCATGAGGTGGAAGAGGGTCACCCACATACAGGAAGTGTGTTGAGAAGACTTCACATGGGCTGCTCCCTCCATGGCTACGCTTTCCATGGAGGCAGCCACCCTGGCTCACATGGGGCACTGTGGATTTTTCAGGAGTGCTCCATGGGTGACTGGTGCATGAATCACAAGAGCCCGTCTCCCCAAACACTAATTCAAATGAACAGCTGAACACATGGACAGTGTGGGGCTGCAGCAGGGAACAGACCTGTGGGGCTGCTGCCCCTTTAAGAAGGGGGCCGAGTGGGTCTGCCGGAGGGCTGAGCATGCCCAGGGGCATGGCAGAGCCAGTCCCATAGCGTGAGGACTAACCTGAGCTAGAAACAGGTTGAGAAACCCTGGGAAACCCAGAGAAACCCTCTCCTCCTCCTCCTGTTTGTTGTTCTTTCTCCTACAAATGCCGGCCTTGCTTGCCTGGAACACCATGGCAAGGCAGGAACTAGACTAGCACTTCATGAAACTCCTCCTCTGCCAGGGAGCTGAAGGAGCAACATCTCCCTGAACAAGCCTGCCTGCTCTCCAAGGTACTGAAGGTTGGAGAACCAGAGGGACCCAGGCAAGTAGGAGAGGCTGTGCTCAGGAGGGAATCTTTTGCCTGGCAAAGGCTTGGCCAGAGCCTGGGAGCTTAGAGGCCTGGCTGGATGGACTTTGGGGGTTGATGGTCTGTATTGCTCCTGAGCCTGGAGAGACGGACCTGGGTCTGCAGGGTTGAGGCTATTGAGCTGGCAGCCCCAGGTACATTGGACACAGGGTCTAATAAAGGACTGTGGACTAATACCCTCTGGACTGTGTGTTGTGTCCTAGAAGAGGGTACCCCCCTGTTTCAGGGGGGTTTTCAGCCGAGGCTCAGGCTGAGAAGGTGTATCAGAGGAGTGAACTAATTCCCCAGAGTGAGACCCCAGCACCCCATGTGGCCCTGGGGAGCCCCCTGCTACAGCAAGTGGTGGAGAATGTGGGCATAGCACCACCCGCAGGTGCAGAGTGGAACTGCACCCAACCTTGGCAGTCATTCTTGTGTGGAATTGGAGGTTGCCTGTTGGAGCTGCACCTGTGTGAGCTCCCTAGTGGAAGGTGAGCCCAGGTGCCTAAAGTAGACAGGACTGGAGGACGGTGCCCAGTCAGCGAGCGGGTTTGGGACCAGATGCTGGGAGAGAGCCGTGAAGCTTTGCGCCTGGACCAGAACTGAGGAGTGAGGTGTGCACTGGAGTAGCTTGTCCAGGACAGACTGTGAGCTAGGCTAGAGCCCAGAGGTTCACCCAACCCTGCTAGGATGTGGATCCAAAGCGGTATGGTGGAAGGAGGTGCATGCTGGAGCCAGAGGTGTACCCCGAATGTCCTCAGCTTGTGGAACTTTATAGAGCCGGAACTGAGGTGGCATGACCAGCAGCCAGGAATGAGAATTGTGACACACAAGTACTGGGGACCGCAGGTGGGAGGTACAGTGAGGTGGTGTCGCAATTGTAGTTAGCCAGGACACTTATGTAGAGAGTGCCCCTATGTGACTGCCTGGACTCTGGAGTGTCAGAGCCAGAGAGGAGCCAACCAAACCAGAAGGAAACACTGCTGGCATTGTAACTTGCAGGGCCATCTAAAGAGGGATTTCCCTTGAATGGGAATCCCTATGGGTTAACCCACAGAGCTGAGTGGAACCCCCGAACTGAACCCTGGGAAAGGAGGGACCCTATTTATTGCTGGAACTGTGGGGTCCAGGGTCATACAGAGAAGATATGCCCCTATGGGCCAAACCCTCAGAGGGTTCAACGGGACAGCCCTAAAAGGGAACCACAGTGCTGGGTCTGTCAAAGGGCCATGTGAAGCGAACATGCCCTAGGAAGACCCAAAGAAGGGCTAGAGGTCCAGAACAGAAGGCAGAGAAAGAACTAAGGGAGGCTCAGATAGAGGTAGAAAAGCAGAAGGAAAGAAGAAGGACATCTATGGGCACAGATAGAGGGGGAGTGCTGAAACAATGTAGACACCCTTAAGGGGGCAGTCAAGCAGTTGTTGACTGACAATAACTTCCTCTTGAAAGAGCTAGAAGCCCTCAGAGAGGGACAGGTGGTCTCAAGGTCTGAGAGGAAGGACCAAGAAACTATGACTAAGATCTCTAGCAACATGATAGTTCAGGTAGTCCGAGACAGGTATGAAATGACACAAGAGAACCTAGCTCTCCGTAAGGAGGTGAAGGAGCTGAGAGTTGCTCTGGGGGCAATCTGTGAGACAGGATCAGGAGACGAGGATGAGGAGGATGCACCCACCTGGGAGTTAAGCCCTGGGAAACGAAGGTAAAAGATGCCTGCAGGAAGGTAGCTGCAACCTGCAGGAGTAGTCCTGCTGCAAAGGGTCCCAGGGTGGGATAGTTGGAATGGAAGGGTGGGCTGCTATCCCAACCCCAAGAAAAGGAGAACAAGAGGCCTGAGGGCCTAAAGGGCACCTAGTGGGCCTAAGAGTGAACGGGTACAAGAGGGCGATTGAGCCGGTACCCTAATGCATCTAAGGGTACAGAGAGGAAAAGAAGTACAGGGGGGCGATTCAACCGGTATTTCATGCACCTAAGGGGGGCAAGGTGTAGGCAATTGAGCCAGCCACCAGGCACAAACCTCTACCTTAGGGACAAAAGAACCCAGCAGGGTGTAGGCGATTGAGCCGGCTGGGACTGTGATTCTAGGTGGTTGGGACTGTGAGTCTAGGTGAACCCAGCAGGGTGTAGGTGATTAAGCCGGCTGGGGACAAAGGGTGCTACAGAGATTATGGGTGGTAGGGTAGGCGACGGAGCCAACCACCAAGGACAATGAGATCCCTGGGAGGGACTAGATTGTGCTTGTATAGCATATCGCCAGAGTTTCTGGCTTTAAGGGTCCCAGGGCTGGGACGTCTGGAAGGAATGGGTGGGCCGGCTTCCCACCCCAGAAGAGGTCTCATAAATACTGAAAATACTGAAAAGGTTGGTGGAGAAATGTAAGGGGCTGTGGAAATCCACTAGGAGTCTGTAAGTTGGGTGGAGAAATGCTCCCCAACAGGAAGAGTTAATTCCCTTAGACAGTTGGGTGGAGGTGGCTCTCCAACTGCTAAACCCAGTGGAATGGGCCTGACTACAAGGGGTTATGTGGCGGTCGGGAGGGCATTAAAGCCCGTTTTGGGGTGCTAGACCCTGTGGTAAAAAGCTGCACCCTGCTAGAGTTAGAAGTCAGTCTTCTCCGGGAGAAGCCTGTCTCCCTGAAGGGGGAGGGGTGTAGCCGGGAGCAGTCCTGTGGGGCTGCTTCCCCTTTAAGAAGGGGGCTGAGTGGGTCTGCCAGAGGGTTGAGCATGCCCAGGAGCATGGCAGAGCTAGTCCCATAGCATGGAGACTAACCTGAGCTAGAAACAGAAACCCTGGGACAGAGTGGGCAGGTTAGTGGCCCTTTAAGGCTGAGGAAAGGAAGTCTGGCCATGCCCACTCTGCCTGCACATAAGGAGAGCAAGACAGAGAGGAAAGGAGTCTCTGTCAGGGAGCTGAAGGAGCAACATCTCCCTGAACAAGCCTGCCTGCTCTCCAAGGTACTGAAGGTTGGAGAACCAGGGGGACCCAGGCAAGTAGGAGAGGCTGTGCTCAGGAGGGAACCTTTTGCCTGGCAAAGGCTTGGCCAGAGCCTGGGAGCTTAGAGGCCTGGCTGGATGGACTTTGGGGGTTGATGGTCTGTATTGCTCCTGAGCCTGGAGAGACGGACCTGGGTCTGCAGGGTTGAGGCGATTGAGCTGGCAGCCCCAGGTACATTGGACACAGGGTCTAATAAAGGACTGTGGACTAATACCCTCTGGACTGTGTGTTGTGTCCTAGAAGAGGGTACCCCTCTGTCTCAGGGGGGTTTTCAGCCGAGGCTCGGGCTGAAAAGGCGTAGCAGAGGGGTGAGCTAATTTCCCAGAGTGAGACCCCAGCGCCCGGTGTTGCCCTGGAGAGCTCTCTGCTACAGGGGCCATGCGTGGATGCATCTCGTGTAAAAACACCTGCAGTTGTTATGTCTGAACGTGTAGATGAGCATTCCGTTAAGTGATTGCTATGGATTTTCAGGTAGCAAGTACTGGTATGTAGCTGCTGTTATGTCTTGAAATGTGCATTACCCTACTTCCTATTGTTGATCATCCAAGGGACCATAAAGAAATGAATTTTCTTTTCCGCAAAGGAATCATCTTACTCTGTTTCAAACATCTCCTGGGAATTTTTAGTCCAAAATTCTGTTCAAATGTATCCATGTCACAAATCCAATGACATCTGCCTGATGAACATCTTAGCTGTGACTCTTACTACTTCATTTTAACTCCATAGACAAACATCAGTGCCATGAAGTTATGTCAAAGACAAGGCTATGTCTCCAGCCATTACATACATACATACATACATACATACATACATACATACAAACAAAAGTAACAACACATGGCATGAGCATCCTGGTGATCTCATTAAGGCTGTAGGGGAAAAGCTTCCAAGAGCACAGCAATAGTGTACTGAACACCAGAGGCGGCTGGTGGGTTTTGAGGCTGGAGGGGCAGTGAGGCCGGCGAGCCTAGGGGCGGAGCCATGGCAACGGTAGGCAGAGCCAGGGCAACGGTAGGCGGCATAACCCAGCAGCAAGGAGTTCCCAGGGTTAACATACAAAACACAGTTTGCATGCACATCAAGCTTAAAATAAATAATTTATAAACCCAAAACACAGGCACTCATCCTTGTAAAGCACCCACGTCACAGCCTGAGTCCAGTAGTTCATGATACTGAGGAGGACTGACAATGCCATGCATTCTACATAACCATGCAAGATTATCAT